>JAODKM010000043.1:14508089-14519131 GCA_026780845.1 Petrocephalus sullivani
TGCTAGGAATTGGCCTAATTTTACCAGCCTTTATGTGCCCCTGTTGTCTGTTGTACAGATCTAAGTCCTGCTTGACCAGTGATTTAAGCTGTTGTGTTGTTAAAAAACGGTTTCTCAGTCTTGGTGTCTGATACCCTGTACCTCACGGATGCTCGTTTACTCAGCAATGCAGTGCGTGCTAAACACCCATTCGCATGTTGCGTTTATCTTTTGGTCCCGCTTTCGTGATTGGGCACAACTCCCAGCCACTTACATATAACTGTCAGATTGTCAAATCAGGCATCTAACCCAGAGGCTGAAATGCTATTGAAACGTAGCCTTGGAGTTTAGGGTGATCAATCGTCCAGATTTAGTCCGGACAGCCCCATGACCAGACTGCCGTTGGGTGTCCTCCTTTTATGTCCCTGTCTCTTATCCTTCTCCCACAAGCTGCCTCCCCATCACCAACTACCGCCATTCTCCCCCACCCTGCTCTAAATGCCGTTATCGCGAGATAACGATAATCATCAAGATAGATATACCGTACCGAGCTTCCATAGTATATATGATAAAACGCCCCCCTCCCCCAGCTCAACATATTAAAATGCGCGTCCTCCTTTTTGGACACATAGCTGTGTCGGTGGTTCTTCGATTTGTGCTGATCAGTGTGTCTGTGTCCATATTGACGATCATTTCAGTGCTCTTCGTAAGTCGGGATGTCCATAACGGTTCTCACTAAAACGGGCATGACAACATAGGACGCGGGTTTATTTGGAAACCGGCAGACACTTGTGCGGGAGAATATGAGCGAAAAGCCGGCTGCTATTTATATGTCGGTCACGTAAGCTGATGTTCAGAAGGCAGCTGCGACCTTTCTTGGCACAATTTGGACAGACGAGAAACCGCACACTGGGGGGGAAATGTCGCACGTAAACCATCTCGTACAGCGCGGCAGCTCGCGAATTCATTACTTGGAGCAATACAGAGAATTTGGAGTTCTTTTCACTTTGTGATTCCAGGCAGATAAAGGTAGCCTAGGCTATTATTATTGTAAGATATGTAAAATAAAACCACAATATTAGCACAAATTAAGCGAATATTGTCCTTTTTAATCCTTTTTTTTTAAGAAAAGTATACAAATTTAGAAAATGTAGCCATTCACTTTTGTCAACAAATAATCTGCAATATTCCCAAATGTTTATTTACCAATAGGTCTTAGCAGTTAAGAACCAAAATTCACCTAACCTGTGTCCAGGTGCACGTCTCCGCAGGTCCGCTGCTCTTTAAGAACCCTTTGGTCCGTAACTTCTCTGCCGAAACCAGTCGCGCCGCACACCAATATATCAAAATTTCATGCCCACAATTAGAATGGGGGTGATTTTATATATGCTTATTCTGTAAATCTGGACCGATTGGCTGGCAAGCGATAAATCCTAATCTCATCTGATTTCTGGACCACCGCCGGCTTTTGGGGGAACTTCCTTTCCGAATCCCGCCCCCTTTAGTCCGTCCAGCTTTCCTCGCCTTCCAGCGACGTGCTTGGGGGTTAGGAGATCATCTAAGCCAGGCTTTAAATAAATTATCAGGAGCGTAGTGATCGAGGCTCCCGCGTCCCCATCCGAGCCGCAGCAGTCGGGAGACTGCGGACAGGGTTCTACCCCTGGCCATATGTGTGAGGGACATGCCGGAGAAGAAGGTCTCCCGCTGGTACTTCGGGGGCATCGCGTCCTGCGGGGCAGCCTGCTGCACACACCCGCTGGACCTAATCAAGGTAAGAGGTGGCCGGGGGTGAGCGGAGACTGGCTGGCAGAGGGAGGTGATATTGGTAGCAGGGTGCGACTGAGCCAGAAATCTACAGGTAATGTTCTAATGGGGTGACGCACCAGAACGCGCCGTCTGCGCTCACTGAAGGTCAGTAGAAGTCACCGCTCAGTCAATTTTTTAGCACTTCTGTCTATATAGGTTCAAACAAGGCTTTTGCCCCCATATGATGGCCCTGTCGGAAACCGCACGATTTTGATTTGTGGTTTATTACGGTTTTTCAAATTTCTTGAGACGCAGATCCCTATTATGGCCACGCAAAAGTTTAGACACTATTCTACTTTAAGATACTTTTTTATATCTTTATAATGCTAACATATTCAGTAACCAAGTCTAGTGAAATCTACACTTGTGCTGATCACAGGACAGCAGGTGTCTGCTGAGTTTGGGTGCTGTGTAGGGGCTTTGGTCTCCGACATCTTGTTTTATGAATCTCACTTCTGAAAAGTGACTCAAAGCGACAAGCCAGTTCATGGCACAGTCATCCTATGAAGGGGGCGGACAAAGGATTTATGCAATCAAAGAAAGTTGTTCAAGTGACGACGGTTGCTAATTAATGTTTAGTTTCTGTCAGGAACATTAGTCAGACAGGGCTCCTCTGTTTTTTCTGTTTGACTGTGTATCTTTATATTAAGTTTTCAGAATGATTTTTAAATTTAACAGGAAATGCTGGATGAATGTTTTACCATTTTCTTGCCTGTGAAATTGGCTCGAGTAGAAACGTATCAAATGTGCAGGCTGAGGAAAGAGGGAGCTTGATGGTGAGATTGTTAATTGGGCCAAAGTTCATGTTATGCTGCAGAGACACTGTGAACGGCTAAGACATGCCATTTCCCTGGTGTCAAATAACTGCATTGCATGGAAGCTAGTTTTGGTGCCATAACAGACAGTCAGAGTGCAGCAGCAGGATGAGCCCCCCCCCCGGCCTCTGACCCCACCCTCCCCATATCCAGGTGCACCTGCAGACGCAGCAGGAGGCGAAGCTGAGGATGATGGGCGTGGCTGTTTATGTGGTGCGGCACGAAGGGGTCCTGGCACTCTACAGCGGCCTCACTGCTTCCCTCTGCAGGCAGGTTGGTGTCACAATTCATCAAGGCTTCCCGAAGTGTGGAACTATTCAGAACACTCAGTCAAATAGTTTAATCCATTTTCTACTGGCTACTTTATTGGTGTCTATTGGGGCAAACCAGGCAGTGATTGGCCGAGTATGGTAATCCCGCCCACTGTCAGTTTCCGAGTCTCTCCCAGACTGTACCATGGTGATTCACTTGTGTTATTAGGAAATGGTTAATGAGTGGCAAAGTGGTTCAGTAGGTAGATATGTTTCCCTTGATTTGACTGAAATATGAAGAACAACTGACATGGTTTTTGTAATAAGCATGTTGGTCGTGCCATTTCCCTGTAATGGCTACGGGGACAGATGTCATACTCAATGACTCGCTTCGCCATCTATGAGACGGTGCGTGACACAATGATCAGCGGGAACCAGGGTCCAATTCCATTCTACCAGAAAGTGCTGCTGGCGGCCTTTGGAGGTGAGTTTGTCTGTGGTCACTGGATACATTTAGCGATGCACCAATCTCTATTCCTCATGACTGATCACTGGTTCACTTCTTAAAACCTGATTGGCTGTCTTTTTGCCCCACCCTCAGGGCTCATTGGTGGTTTCATAGGTACCCCAGCAGACATGGTCAATGTCAGGTGAGTTGCACTGTTGTCTTGGGGGGTTCAGTTCCTCACCCCATTGATGTGTCTGGAGCTCCACCCATGTCACATGGGTTTCCTCCCACAGTCCCAAGAATTAGGCATCTCTAAATTGCCCATAGTTTATGGTGACCCGGCATCACCAGGCTCCAGGCCCCACTGCAGCTCTGACCAGGATAGGCTATTAGAAGATGAATGGGCCAGGATTTGAAGATGAATGGATGGAGAAAAATGCATTTTTAGAGAGAAAAAAAAACTATTCAGTGGCACAAAATAGCTGTAATTCGCAGAATATCCACTAGGTGTCAGTGATACCACACGAAAGGTTAATATGGTTTGTGTTTTTGATTGGATGATAATCGGTTATGTTTAATGTTTGCTAATTCTGTCTTCATGACAGTAGATAAGTACTTGTCTGTGATGAGAGGGATGGAAAATTTATTCAGATTTTTTTTGCTTTTACAGGATGCAGAATGATGTGAAGCTGCCACCACAACTCAGGAGAAAGTGAGTATTTCCGGTTTCAGAGAGAAAAGGGGACTTTTTTTCATGCTCTGAAATCTGGCCACATGCAACTGTGGAGGTTGCAGCTTGTTCTGCCCTGGTTACTGAGCTGCTTGTCTATGTTTCTCAGCTATGCACATGTTTTGGATGGACTCATCCGTGTCTGGAGAGAAGGCAAGATACAGAAGCTGGGGTCTGAGTGGGGTGGAGTAGGAGTGGGCGGGGTCTAAGTGGATGGTGGTATAAGTGGGGCGGAGTCTAAGTGGGGAAGAGCTATGTATTGACACTGCTGTGGGACTTGTTACCAGTCTGTGTGTCCACACCACGGTGTCTATCTCCACAGAAGGAATTAGGAAGCTTTTCTCTGGAGCCACGATGGCGTCCAGCAGGGGGGCCATGGTCACAGTGGGACAGGTGATGGAGTGCTTACATGTGTGTATGTGAAACAGATACACTTTATTCTGTGCTATAACGTGCTTGCCTGTGCATAGCTGTCCTGTTACGACCAGGCGAAGCAGCTGGTCCTCGGCACTGGGGTCATGTCCGACAACATCGCCACCCACTTTGTGGCCAGTCTGATCGCGGTAGGTACTCTTTCTGACTCTGCTCCGTCAAGGCCTGTATTAATCAGCCCCACCTTAACGACTGAATGAAGAGGTCATGCGACTACGAATTCTAACCCCTCCTCCCCCCACCCTCTGCATAGGGTGGCTGTGCTACCTTCCTCTGTCAGCCCCTGGACGTGATGAAGACTCGACTGATGAATTCGAAAGGAGAGTATAAGGTGAGGCAGTGTATGCCTGCGTGTGATGCGCCCCCTAGTGGCCCTGTGAGTGACTCTATCCCCGCACTGCAGGGAGTTATTCACTGCTTGAAGGACACGGCTCGACTGGGACCCCAGGCTTTCTACAAGGTACAGAAGCTCGTTGAATAGCGTGATTTTCGCATAAGCCTTCCAGCGCCGTTACACTCTGACCAGCTGACCAATCGCGTTTCAGGGTCTGGCTCCCGCCGGGATCCGTCTCATCCCCCACACCGTTCTCACCTTCATCTTCCTCGAGCAGCTGCGCAATCACTTTGGTATCCTTGTCGTCACGTGAGCACAGGCCGTGACCTGTGACCTCCAGGCTCCTCCCCCCGACCCAGACGCCCTGTTCTCTGTCCGCAGTCTGCCTCAGAGTCACATCCTGGGGCTCCGGGGGCCTGCAGCTGTAAATCACCGTCTCTGGGGGGGCAAACTGGAAATAGAGAAGATAAACACAATGGCTGCATGACAATTTTCCAGTTCCACGCCTGGAAGATTCCATGGGCAAAATGCCATGACAGACAATTAATGCCAGGCGCACGGAATTACTCAGATTTTTGCGTTACTTGCGGTCAATCTAGGTCAACTTTTACCTTCATGCCACCTTTGCCTTGGATTCCAGTCACATGATGTATTCTGTGACCAGGACCAGTTCCTATCTGAGACCTCTGCCAACTTCCAATGCTGTTTTCTTAGGCAATATAACACAAAATTCTATGGTGGTGTCTTTTCCGGAATTGTGTGCCACTACAGTACCTAGCATCTACGGACCTTTCCAGTTTCTTAAACTTCTGTTTATTAAATGTTTCATTCATGCGTGTATCTTCCTTGTGACTTTATACTGCAAGATCCTTAGTGTAATGTAGAAATACACATTTCATGAATTCTAAATTTATTATGCATAGTTATATGGAAGCCTTAATCCTGCTTGAAGTTCATTCCCTTTTCTAAATGAACTGCCTGTATATATTGTCAGCTTGTCATACTGAAGCTAGGCCTGTAGGGGGCACTGGGGTGCTGTGCAGTTGTCCAGGACTTCTGTGTGGGCTAGGTGAACCGAGTGCGTTTCAGATTGGTCTG
The DNA here is from genome assembly GCA_026780845.1 of Petrocephalus sullivani. Taxonomy (NCBI): domain Eukaryota; kingdom Metazoa; phylum Chordata; class Actinopteri; order Osteoglossiformes; family Mormyridae; genus Petrocephalus; species Petrocephalus sullivani. Next base: position 14,513,983 of record JAODKM010000043.1, read on the forward strand.
CTTATCGCTCTCTTTCATCGGCCTGCCCATGTTCCAGTGGCTTCAGTGATGCTCACCTCTGTGTCAGAGTGCAGAAGGTCCTCTGGGCATCAGAGTTGTTGAGTCCAGATCTTACATGTGACCATCTAAGGACAGATTAGATGGGTAGCATGGACCTTTCCGCTTATCAGTACAATTATGTACTTGTCTGTGTCATGATAAAGGTTATGTATGCGACAGATAAACACACTTATCCCAGAGGCATTGGGTGTATCAGTGCGTGAAAAATGTTTATTTCTGTGATGCTTGTTTAAGCCCCTTTTAATAACACTCCTAAGATGTAGAACCTTAATGGAATTAAAGGTCTTGTTGTCACATGAGAGTAATTCAAAGTTGGGCGATTTTCACACCATGGGAATGAGAGAGAAGTTGGAGAGATGGTAGAACCGTCAGGATGTACGCAGGATATGAATGGACTTTGGACAGCTTACAGGGGAGCAGGAGCATTCTGACTGATTCTGTCTTTGGCTTTAGTTTTGGAACTAAAGTGATTTAGAGAAAACGGTGAGTGATGGTGTTCTGGTCTACGGAGCGCCACACTGGGCTCTGGCCAGATTCCCGACGCCCTGTCACGTCTTGGTCACGCCCCATACCTTGTGACAGTATCGCCTGAAAAACAAAACAACAATCATTTAAAAAATCCAGCCTTGGCTGAAATTCAGGTACATCGTTTCATTCAGGGGGAATCGGCAGGACTTACCAGCTGCTCTGTATATAAAGCTTTTTTCCTCCCCAAACAGCTGCAGATTTTATCGTTAACGATCAAAGAAGCATGTTAATTTATCTTGTTTTTTTGACAGGGGAGCTTACATTTCACACTGTCGTGTTTACAAGACCGGTCTTCCTCGCAAGATTAATTATGGCCAAATTATGCAGCCGGAACATTGCAAAGCATAAAGACACTTTAACCCCGGGAGTTTTTTTTTTTTTTTTTTTTTTTTTTTTTAATTGGGCCTGATTTACCCAAAAAAAGCAAACGGGCTAGGAACACGTTATAGCTAACATGGCAAAGCATCAAAGAAAAATGAATGCTTGGAAAATTTATGACAAGGGAGGCAAGAGGTGAGCAAACTGTAATTGGACGATGAGTTTTTTTTTATTATCAGAACTATGAACTATGAAAAGGTCAGTGTCTAGCTGCAACATGGATACATTTAAAACTGACTGGTTATATTAAATATTTAATGTTAAATCATCTTTTTTTTTTTTTTTTTTAAGAAGTCTGCCTATCTCACTGAGTGTCGTAGAACATCTAATCAGCATTAATGACTCAACCTAACCTCACTATCCACACGCCTGGAAATGTAGATCATATTAAAGGGACTCCACAGTCTACCAGATACCATTAAATATTCCTTCCCTTGATCTGTGTGTGGGGTGAAGCCGTCTGCTTTTCTCTGACGCATATCAAGATTATGGAAATGCTGTGCACTCTCCCTTTAAAAAGAACTAATAATGTTCTTTGTGACCTTTTTAGATAAAACAAAAAATACAGCTGGCTAGGTAAATCCAAATTTGATGTCGTTCTTTATAAGGGAAAGCTGTCAAACTTAAATTGGTAATATTTCAAAGACTACTTATGATATAGGTCGCATCTTGTGAAGATGAACAGTCAGAAAGGCTGGGTGGTTACCTGCCAGGAGCCAGCTTGGTAAGTATGCTCAGTATGGAGATCTGTGACATGTTGATCTCGGAGAAGTTATCTAATCGCAGGTTGTTGGAGGGGATGTGGGGGTGGGCTGTGGTTGTAGCATCTTCACTCCAGTAGAGGGCACTTAGAAATTGGTCCTTAAGGCACAAAAAAGCACTGTCATTTTTCTAAGTATCGCCAAAGTTCATTTTCACTGCTGTGTAGCCATTAATTTTGCTGAAAAAGTAAAGTTAACAGCTTACTCTTACTTTTGGCATAAAAGTTGTTTTCGGGTATTTATAAAAGTAGTCGTCACCGTGATTATGTTGCTTCAGTGGAGTAAGTGAGCAATTTCATAACTCTGAGGCCATTTGTAAAACATGCTTGGTTGTTGATTTTGCAATTAATTCCAATTTGGGCCCATCTGGCCAGAGCTGGCCCCCTTCTTTTAAAAGCACCGCACTGGGAGCGCTGCACCTTTCCCCCACCGCGCGTCGCCCATGTTTTCCTGCACTGTAACACAGTAGACGGGCCCTTTGGAATAACTGCTGCTAAGAGAGAAAATTGTAGCTAATGAGTGCACCTGAAATTGCACTAATTCCTCTCAGAGAAACGGGCCCCTGCTCAAATTTTATCCCCATAAACCCCTGTTCCCTTTGCTGATTGGGGGCATTTAGCCAGGGGCTGATAGCTGACAGACTCGCAAAAAAGCCATTTGCCCAGTGATTACATTCAATTATGATTCTTCATATATCTACATGTATCTATACTGTAAAGCCCTAATATATTCTTATTACAGTCATGATGGTCAGATTAAATGATTGGCAGCGTTGTCCATTTTAGGCACGGTTCATCTCTGAGATGCACAAAACAATTTCAAGACCTGATATTACTTCTAAATCATTTCCACTCAAGCTTGCTCCGTAACACGCAGCTAAGCATGGCTTTTGTTCTTTGGAAGGTTCCCTCTGCCCAAGGTCCAGGTAAAATCACACATCATTGCCAGAGAAAAACAAGTGGAAAAAATGTGGACTCATAGTTCGAAGGCTGTCAATTTATGTATAGATTGGAGCCCTGATTCCAACCATTTGAACCAGGTACTCAACCTGCAGACTGGGGAAGAATGCCCCCGTGTGGCCACATTTTGTATCTATCTGCTGCGCCCCTATTATTAAACGATTGTTTCCTCAGCTGTGTGTTCAATTTAGCCCTTAATGGTTCGGCGGTTAGACACAAACAATGTCACAGGTTGCCTTTGCATGCGTAAGTCATTTTGCATGTAATGTATAATTCTCTCAAAGAATCTAATTAAAGTCTGACTGGCTGTTGTTTTTATTGATTTGTTTACATGAAACGGTTGTGAAAAGAATCTGGCTGCAACTGGAAGGTGTCAGCAGACTTTCTCTAAGCTGTTAATTTCTGGGAAGGCTTGGAAACACGCAAGAACTGGGGAAAAGTGGGTTATTATTTTTTCCTAAAAGCACCACACCGGGGGTGGGTGTGGGGTCCTCAAGACATCCAATGTAAACACCCCCCCCCCCCGTGTTCCCACATTAGGCAAAGTGTAGCTCGGCACATAAGGAGATTGTGTGATGTTTGTATTCGGACACATTAAGGGGATATTTGTATAATTTATTTCGCTTCCCGATCGCTCCCCCGGGGTTAACCGGCTGCCGAATCGCAGCGATGAGCCTAATTTAAAACAAAACAGCCTCACATGTCCGTCTGCGAGTGTGTGCCAGGAATAACGGAGGCCGTGAAGGCAACCTGCGGTAGAAATTAAAGCCCCGGACACCGGACAGACTCGCCGCCGACGCTGACGTCATTCGCGCTGCCGATATTAGCGCCGAAAGACCCCCCCATTAGCCGACGGATGGCAGCGGTTAGTCAGAGGCTGTTTGTCAGTCAGCCTCCCCCTTCTGTCAGAATGAAGGTAATGTCCCTGACGCTGTGGGACTGCTCCCCGCAGCCCAATCCACCTGGCGTCCATCAGAACTGTTTACCGGGGCAAACTGCTCGGCACCCCTTCAACTCACCTCCATTGGATAATATGAGAAGCATAACACGTTATTCCATGAATTAGACCTGGACATGTCTTAGCTGGCTTGCATGCGTTGGAACATTAATCCACCAAATGGCTTTGGCACATCTCGGCGTATGTCGGCACTTATACATAATAATTACTAAAGATAATTATCGCCCCAGAAGGACGCTCGGCAGAGAAATTCTCACACATGTTCATAACAGCTTGCTGTCTTGGAGCGAAAGACACAGGTAGAGAGGTGGAAAATCGGCTCAAATTTGCAAGAGAGGTGATAGATGGGAAAATAATATTTACAGAGGAATAAATTTTGCAAATGAATAGTGGAAGGTATGTGTGACTTGGGAACAAGTGTATTTCTGCCAGTGGCGATGAGGAGAAGGGAAAGCGGGTTTATTTTATGGGTCTGACACTTCAAACATCGTAATTTGACACTTTCCTGGCAGACGCTTCCGTGTGTGATTCTGTGCGCGATGCCGATACTTTGAAAGCCCATCCAGCCATTTTTAATGCGTTTCCACACAAAATCTCTACCTTTCAAACTGAACACCCGAAATGTATGCTTGTTAAATGACAAAATGAACAGGGTCTGTAGCGACATCCTGATGGGTATCTCCATTCCGGACTCAACACTTGTCTCTGTGCCCAGACACAGGTGAACCACAAGATGCAGGATGCAGGCTCAAAGGCAGACTTACCCACGCCTCGTCACGTGGAGGGGAGCTTGCGACTGGATTTAGAAGGTTCTTTTCATCCAACCCACCTGTGAGAAGATAATTATGTAGATGGTAAATCGCCTTACCTGCTGCTTCAGGCATCAGTCTAAAGTCAGTTCAGCCATGTTCCTTGAAACCCACAGGACTGACTCCCCGAGACCTTCCCGAGACTGTTTCCTCAAACCCCGAGTCCTCACAGAGAACAGAGAACATCTCTTTTATCTTGAGAATCATGAGATGATATTGGGCCAGGACTGAGAGTTGCTTGCTGCAAATGTTGGTGGTATTTTTAAGTGGTCCTCTGACCCCAACATGCCCGTAGAAGAAAGGAAATGTACTTTTACATTTCCTTCAAATCTCCTAACTTCCCGAGTCACTTCCTAACTCAGCCTTTGGGAACTGGGATGTTTTGCTCCCTAGCAGGGGGCAGTTGGCAGAGAACCTGTCACCTTAATAGTCCAGGTCGTGCTTGTTCCAGCGTTGTCAAGGCGACATACCCTGTGTTGGTCACAGGAGTAGGTGGTCTTAAATATCCATCTAACCAACCATTTTCCAGACCTGCTTCTCCTATGTAGGGTCTCAGAGATCTGGAGTTTATCCTGGAAGCTACATACAAGGATTGTTTGACCCCCCCAATCTTGTTACATAGGGACATTTGGCACTGTGGCAAAGAGATATTGGATCACAGTAGGGCACTGAGTCAGTAGCATAGTTTACGAGAGC
>JAODKM010000043.1:14519231-14542762 GCA_026780845.1 Petrocephalus sullivani
CACAGGAGTAGGTGGTCTTAAATATCCATCTAACCAACCATTTTCCAGACCTGCTTCTCCTATGTAGGGTCTCAGAGGTCTGGAGTTTATCCTGGAAGCTACAAGCATGGAATTACCCATGACGAGACAAATATTTTCACCCTACCCTACCTCTGATTAATTTAAAATCAAGGATTGTTTGACCCCCCAAATCTTGTTACGTAGGGACATTTGGCACTGTGGCAAAGAGATATTGGATCACAGTAGGGCACTGAGTCAGTAGCATAGTTTACGAGAGCCTGAGAGTTTGGTGGTCAGCCGCTAGCTAGACAAACCAGACACCACCGTCTTCCTTCTTACATACAACCTTCGGAACCCAGCTCAGAGTGCGATAAGGAGCAAAGTAACGTATCTCGAAGCTTTCTACTAAATCGAGCCAAACGGAGAAGTCTTGGTCTCCTTGTGCTGTCCGGCACGCAGAACATTCCAGTGGATTCCCTCAGAGGGTAAACGTTGCGGCAGAAGTCAGCTCTCTGTCATGCCAGCTTCCCAGCTTGCAAACACTCGCCATAAGCTGGGTGAGAAGCTCCTGACAGCTGAGGGAACAGGCCTGCAGATCATTGCTTCTTGGCTCATTTCTCCCTGCGGACCGGCGCCGGAGCTGGTGCCCAGCAGCAGACGTCTCTGAGCATCTGTGCGCTCTGCGTGCCATGTGTCTCATTACAGCCCTCCGGGCCCCAACGTCAGCAGGGGTTTGCGTTGCTTGCCAGTGAACCCCAGAAAAGAGGCCCCCTACCCTCTATCGCATCATGGATATGGAATTTATGGATGTTGCTATTAGGCATTAAGCTAGCAATATTCTCCAAGAATGACAGTCCATATCTTCTCCCCTCTCTCTCCTCCCTCTATCCCATATCTCTATCTTACATCTCCATCTCCTTCCCCCCAGCTGTTCCCCTCTTTTCCTCTTCTTCTCCGTCTGGCTTTCTCACTCTCTCTTACAGGAATGCTTCGACAGGACTCCTGGAACGCGTCAGCCGGACAAGCCGCCAAATATCCAAGTAACTGGGCTGAATACAGCTCTTTGTTTGTGGCGAATTACCTAACAGCAGGGAGTCTGGATGTAGCGTTCCAGTAGGGGCCAGTGCATTAAATACTCTGGTATACGTACCTGAGCTCACAAAAAGAGCGAGTGACTGCAGCAGGAAACAGAACTGTGAAAATGGTCTAATTTAGCTTGGGAAGATCTCGCACACCCTTCAGCTGCTGTGGTCACAGTGCATAAAAGTTCTCTTTCTACCTGTTTTTTTTGGGATAACATTAATTACCAGGTCTGTCCAAGATAAGCAGTGAAAGAACGGATGGATGCATAAATTACCAGGTCCAATACTCATTTAACCCAAATAAAAGATCTTTTGGCCATGCTCATTATGGAACCATGCAACACTGACCTTGTTCCTGAGCCTCCTGATATCCAAAATTCCAGTAACCTGAAGCACGATACCTAGATGACTAGAGAAAAGCCGGCTTCTCATTGTGAAGTTTGCATGCCTGTCCTCAAAGTAGTTGACCTTCTCTTCCATCTTTTTCCCTTTGAGATGAGAGCCAAAATGGTCCATAGGCAGAGCTGGACAGACCACTGGCACCATGAATGGAGTCCAGCCCAGGTAGAAGGTTGGAATAGATCAAATCAGCAGAAGAAAAGTAGGAGCGGGGCAGGTGACCTTCAGTCAGGTGCATCAGGAAGATGCACAGCTCACTGGACATGGCCACAACCCTACAACTACGCTCATTCCGGTCACACACTGTTCCCATGGCAGAATGATGAAAGCAACCTTGATATTATAATTTCAGCACACCTTTGTGAATCGTAATTTCGCAGCCTGATGGACTGGACACCAGATTTTTCTTCTCTGGAGAATTATGTGTGGAATAAGGAACAGTTTTAAGTTGACAGGTTAACTACTGTCACATTTTTTTTCGATAGATTCATAATTCAGCCAGCATACAAAAGACTCTAATTTCCGTCTATAATCCAATGACAGTGGCTCCCACTCCAACAGGAATAGGTTACAGAGTCTGAGACTTTACTCTGCACTAGGCTTTATGGTTTGGGACAAGAAGATGGGATTGGAAGAAATCCATTATAATAGCTTAATTTGTGTCTTGCCAGTATTGCTGCATCCCATAACATGGGCGTCCAGGATGCAGGGCAGAACCACAGCGTTTTTACCTCTAAGCAGAATAAGTTATTTAGATTCAGCAGCCAGCCCCTTGTGCCTCCGTTTTGTAGTGAGCTTTGGGAGAACTTCACATACAATCCCATCACACCCACCAGCCACATCCAGTCACCTCCCAGGCACTTTTGCTCAGGGTCATGAGGAAGTCCCAGGCAGGGGTACACCCTGGATAGGATGCCAGTCCATCACATGGCACATACACGCCCACCATTTAGCTAACTGCAGATCTTTGGGCTTTAGAAGGAAACCTGAGTATTTGGTGGAAACTCACGCACACACAGTGGGGTATGAACCCACAATGTATGAGGTAAGCCTAAGTATAAAAATGCTGGTCTGTGTACTAGCCCCCCGTCTCATCTGTACTCCTGAAGATAACCGAGTGTTTCTGTGTATATGCTTCTTATAGCAGTTAGCTGTGGTTCTGTAGGTGTGTATTGGCAGATTGACAACAGACTCCACAGCTCTGCTGATTGACAATCCCCAGAATCCCCATCAGAGAGTAAGATGAAAACTAGCCGGGCATCTTCTGATAACTGGAAGCAGTTTTTTTTCCTAGTTGTGTGAGTGTATTTACCACCTAGAGTTACCAATACTTGACATTTATGTTTGTTTGTGTGTGTGGGGGGGCGGGGGTTGGCATAGATCACATTTGGGCACCAAAATGTCCCCAGAGTATGGTAAAACTGAAAACCGAAACCTTACTTTTGAGGTCATTTTTCAGGTCCCCATTTTCGATAACCTCAATTAAAAAAAAAAAAATCATTGAATGCAATCAAAAATGTTAAAATGGCAAAAGTCTTGTGTTTGAGTTGTTTAGTTATGGTTAAGGTTAGGGCTGGGTAGGGGTTAAGGGTGTCGTGACTGGGATTAGAGTTTTTCCCAAAGAAATTAATGTGTGTGTGTGTTTGTGCGTTTGTTCGTGTAGTCTTGTGAAAGTCTTTTAAAATCTGTGAATTAACACCGAACCATATTTAAAACCTGGTAAAACAGCATATTTTCTGAGAATACCGGCGCCCTCTCTTGGTCAGTTGTATATTTCAATACGTTAGTGGACTGTCTTTAGTAATAATTTGAAATGGCATTCCATAATATTTATTGTTAAGAGTATATACGACAAAATACTGGCCTTTAATATATTGTTGTAATATGTAGCCTATAGATGAAAAAAATATATTTTTAGTACTTTTACTTCAACACAAGTAGGCTGTTACATTTGAAAAATTGAGAGTAAACCTTTTAATCAGTATTCGGTAACTCAGTAAAGTTCATCAAAGTCTAATGTTCGGAGCTGGAGGCAGATTCGTGCTTTTCAAATGCACGGATATTATATTAGAATAACGGTGACGCCTGTACCGGAAATTCATTTATATTGATGAAAGAGTCCGAAACGTCCATGAGAGAGAAGAGAAAAAAGGCTGATGATTGTGGCATTAGAGTGAAATATTATGCGTGACTCAGCCGCAGGACCCGAGTGTCTGGTACGTTCGGATGCACTGCGACTTGCCCTAGTTCACCTGTCTATCAAAGCCCGTACGTTAGCTTCAGGTCATTAGCAAGACAAATACCTTTAAACGGTTTGTTGTCCTCTAACTGCGCATTTATTTTTATGTGAAAACTTTATCTAGCTGCAGTTTATTCCAACAAACAAACAAGAACAAACAGCTCACATATCAAATCAATACAAGCAAAAACACATAATATAAGGCATATTGGCTTATTTTCCAAGTAATTTTCCGGAATTAATTTCCATATGGATTTAATTATTAAGCCTAATGAATTTCACTTTGTCCCAAAGATTTAAATAAGAAGCCTAATAATTAACACGTCGTCGGACTTTATTTGGTAGGGCCCCTTGCTCGTTTGTTTGTACCCTGTGTCACGGATGGCTCCTGGCGGGGGGGTATTTCCCTGACTTTTGGGTTGTATCAGAATCCGTCGCATCTCGGAGGCAGAAATGGAGAAATAATATTTTACAGTCTGGTGAACGACTCCCGGGCTAACGCCTATATAATACGTAAATAACCCATCAAACTACCAGCAGTTTTCTTTAACCAAATGTTATCGCAAAATGTGGTATTATCCCCACGAGACTTCGTAATATGTGCTTTTCTAAAAGTTCTTTAACTGTGGCCCAGGCTTCTTAAAAGAAGTCTACTGTCGATCTTCAGGGCTGCCTTCTCTCAAGCATCGATCTGGCGCGACTCTCACGATCGAGCAATGAATCTTACTGCAAAACAATATTATTACATTATATACCTAAAATGAGCTAAATCAAAAGCGTTGTGGTAGTTTGCAAACCCTACAGTTTACGAAGTAATACAACTGTCACATGCTTAAATGCGAGCATATGCGCAGACTTGTCTCGAATTGACAATCTCACGCCAGGCAGCTGACCAAAGTTAGCGACCCTGCGATCGTTAAACTGCATGGATTTGCCGTATATGTAACAAATCTGATTCACAACAAAGAAGTTCGTGGGTAAATTAAAAACGGTCCCAGCAGTTTTGACTCCGGATCCTGCACACCTAGAACAGGAAAAGCGTGTTTATTTTGAACGGACTTAAATTTAGATCGATAATGTCAACCTGTAGAGCGTGTTTTAGTTAAGAGGGAAAAACATCGAAAGCAAAATTAAATCAATCAATATTTATTTATCAATTAAATATGCCTAATATATCCTGTATAAGCGAGAAACTGGCCATAAATACTTTATTAAACGATTTTGGCCGCTATAACAGTGTAAGAGACTTTTAAGTTTAAGATCAGTAATGTAACCTGACATTGCAGACGCTTTTCTCGGAAATTCAGGCATGTGTGAGCGAAGGTTTGTTACCAGCATCCAGCAAGTGTTATTCCACAGCAATGAGCGATGATCGTACCGAACTAAGGTGAGTTATTAGCGGGGCTGCTGGCTGGGGGGGGGGGGTCCTCATTGACGTCACATTAGAGCAAAGAGCGTCTCTGCGGTGAGCCCGCACACGTACCGAGTCTCGGCACCAAATACAACGGGAACGAGATCCAAAATAACACAACACGCTGCTGATCACTGATTTCTGCTCTAGAGACGTTTTGTAAATTAATTTGCACTTTTGTTACCGGAGTTGGATTGGGAATGCAGTCTGATCGTATGGATACTAACCGATCTATGCCGTTCATTAGAAGATGAACAGCTCTAGACCCGAAGTAGAATACAAAAGTGGAACTCCATGCCCTGGAAGGTAATTTTCTTCAGGTGTCCTATTTTTTTTGCTTGTGTGCGCTTGTTTCCTTAAGTGGTTCGCTGCGCGTAAACTGCGGGGAGTGTTCGTGCAGGAGAAGTGCAATGAAACTGAAGCGAAACTTGTTACCAGACGTGAATTTGAAAATCCAGCTCTAATTTGATGAAAATTTGAGTAAAGTTAAAGTCGGGGCAACGCTGATTATCGCAGCTCTCTGAGTTTAGGGAAACTTGTTTATAATGTATTTTATGGCCACTTTATCTTATCGGGTTATACCAGCTTACTGCGCGAACTTTTCACCCTTTGCGGGAGACGCGTGGGCTGCAGACTGCACGATTAATCTCTTCTATCAAGGATGCCGCTATGAACAACAGGTTAAATTGATAAATGATGGAAATTACGAGTGTATCTTGTCGCCGCTAATTTGGGGCGCTGATAAACGGTGGGCTGTTGGCAACATTTACGCCTTGATGGTGACCGTGGATACCCACCCCCACCTACCCATTCATTGACTAGTTACTAAGTACAAGTGAGGAAAGCTTGAGGTCATCCATTGCACACCCCTGGAAGAGTTAGGGTTAAACGGTAATGTGATGGGATTTGAACATACCTTCCGGACAGGGAATCGGATCCCTAATAGGAAACTTAGTAAAAGTGCAAAGCACTGACGTTTTATAGCTGGGCTAATGTTAGTGCATTTGGTCGGTCGGTGCACACGTGCCGCATGTTACGCCGTGCAAAATCAGGACTTTGGGGATTTTGGGAGCAGCGCCTCTTGTGCATGTTGTATATATTTAAACGGAGAGAGAAGATGAATAGGGTCTACCTAAAAAAACAACCGCATTTTTGCTGATGGGTAGCCTATGAAAGACAGCGGTCATTCAGCGCCGATTTCGTATTGCGCGTAAAAAATCTGTGCCTGTGTAGTGATTGTAGCTTTATTAACAGTCCACTGCACTGAACACTTATACCCGCATAGCGATTCAGATACGCATAGTCTTATACCCTACTGTTATTTTTAGTTGTTTTTTTATGTCCCTAATATACATGCGATGTTTTGACATTTACGCGTTTTCAGCTTCTAAAATATTTTGAACTTTCTTTTTTCGGTTACTTTATCGTTGACTAAGCGATGGGTTTTCAACCGGGGGCGTAAATTGCCATGTAGAGTCACTAATGCGAAAAATATTCAAAGGGGGGCCGGGGTGCGTCTATCTCCATGAAAAAAACATATTAAGATCCTAAAGTCTTTTTCCTTAAGCCCACACATTCGTGAGCGCCCCTTGGTCAGTTTTTATTTGCGGTCCTTGATTTAAGAATGTTTCAATTCCCGGGTTCCCGCAATGAATGAAAGCTGCAAAGGTCTTTAAGGCTTACCATATATAGGCCTATATACAAATTGCTAAACTCGTTGAATTGTCGAAACCTCAATAACAACCTGTTTGCTTTCACTGGCTCAGTTTAAACGGTGTAGAGTCCAAGCGCGTCAACCACGCTCCCTGCTGACTGTGCAGCCCGCCGATGAGGCGTACGGTGACCTTCACGTACTTGGCAGAGAAAACGCGCTTACTAATAAGAAAACACGGCCATTTAGTATCGATTCCTCCTCCGATATCGGGGATGCTGTAAGCCGTGGTGTACAGACTCTGCGACCGCAGGAAACGCGCTGCGGTCAGCGGCGCCCCGAGGCGCTCGGCGATCCCGGTGCCGATCCGCTCGTCTCCGCTTCCCGTAGCTAGCAGCGTCAGCCCTTGTGGGAAGCAAAGCGATGGCGGTGACCTCGTTTCATGCAAGAGTATTTATGCAGGAGCGATACAATCATCAGCTACTGTCCGAAGGCGCAGCATCCTGCGTGCTCCTTAATTGTGCTGCTACCTTACCTGTGCAGTAAAGGTTGTGTAAAGTGAATTATAATGAGCTGCCCTTGCAGAGAAAGTCAGGTGAGTTACTATTTATTTGAAATACAAACGCAGGGATATGCAGGACATTGTACATAGTGGAAAAACGTATACCAAACTATCAGATATAAAGTTCTTAAGGCTAACTTTTTTTATTGTGTATAAGGGCAAAATTGAAAGATCCGTGTCCCCAGGAGGGCCGGTAATAACACAAGGTATCTGTGTAACTGAGCGATTATGGTTTGCGAGGACGCTGGAAGCAGCCGCAGCGTTCTCACATAAGGGCCAAGGGGCCAGCCCTGTTGGCTGGGGGAATGAAATTGTCGGGTGTCCATTTAGCTTGTGGGGCAGCTTTGATGTGCTGAAAACGACGCAGAGCGTGTTTAACATGTGCCGGGTATTGAAGCTCCTCAGCTCATAAATTATCCTTTACAAAAATAATCGTTTACATTCACCCAGCGTTCAGTGGGGGCACAGCATTCTGGCAGGGGAGTATATGATGGCGTATACATGGTATCACTTCATTTTTAAAGGCGTACAAGCTCGTGTTACTTCCTCTATTCGGTTCCCTCTAGGCGATTCGTTCCCGGGTAATCTTGTCGCTTTTTCGATCGTTAGGAGGGAGCATGGCTTGCACTTTGCTGAATTTACAGAACGTAAGAGCACTGAAGTCTCACTGTACTGACTGGGCTGTGTTGCTTTAAGGTTGGCCCATGGCCAGTTGGGTAGATGACGCTAACCAGAAGCCATGGCTATTTGGAGATGTATCAGCAGGACTTTGAGGGGTCATTAGATGGGCTCTCTCCGTCTCACCCTCCCAAATCTCGAATTCCGTGCATATCTTGCACCAGAGGCGTCCACGTGATTTTACTGTTAGCCTGACTATCGCACACCCTTCCTCCCTCCCCAGTTCCAACCCACCTCCCTCAGCTAATTAGTGTACGCCAACGCCTAAACGTGGCCCCTGTCTCTCAGAATAGAGCTCATCCCCTTTTTTGGTGTGAGGCTCAGTGGGTTAGGATGCTCTGCCTGTGATCAGAAGGTGACCAGTTCTAATCCTAGAGTGATTTCACCGGGTGCCCCAGGGACTGTCTGAACCTGCTTTGTCAAACACATGTTTGGTGCTACGGGTAAAGGCACCTTCAGAAATAAATGAAATGTAAAGTAATGTTTTTGGCCAGTGCTGCAGTAGAGCAAGCTGCTGTTTCCAAACCGCGGTGGTGGTGGAAATTGTCCGGATGTCGTAGGTGTTTGAGAGACATGCTCTTTAACAGAGTAGGTGAATCACACATTTGCTGTATATGTGTGTGTGTGTGTGTGTATGTGGATTGTAGGAGGCAGTTCAGGGTAGTAGGGCCACTGTAAACTGATACCTATCAGCTATCTGTTAAGTATCAGATAGCAGTGCATCTTGGCTCCGTACCATTATGAGTATTAATGCCTTTAATCATCACAGAGGCTGCCATTTATTCAGTCTTGCTTTAGTTCCCATGAGTAAAATAATTAACCTGAATTATAATAACTGATAACATGACCCTCCTTAGGAAGAAGCGACTTGAAGGTGGACAGAGGTGGGGTTAGGACTATGAATGCAGCGGAGGGTTTAGGAGACAGACTTGAGCTCTAGTGTGTTTTCTGAGAAACTCAGCTGCACCCCCTCACACACATTTTGAAGTACTACCAAGATCACTTGCTACAGGAAGTGATCAGTTGGGGTTGAAGCCTTTATTGATCCGGCAATCCGTCTGACCCGGGTCTGTGATGACTCACCTCAGGGCTGTGACATCACAGGCAAAAATGGGTCATCAGTGGCTCCCCCGATACAGTGGTGACCCTCGTGGTCTCCGCGACCATCGCTGAACTCACTGAACCCTTCAAGGTGCGCAATAGCCTTCTGGCGATTTTGTAAGATTTAAGAGGGCATCAGGCAAATTAAACTCCAGACAAATGACACAAAGGTGGTCCGTGAGTTTAATCGTGTCCGTGGCAGACATGGCCACTCAGGTCGTGTTTCGGCGACAGAGAATGGCACACCTGCTTGTGCATGCACCAAAAACAGCCATCGTCCGTGTCCGATAAACATTTATCCGGCGTTTATTGAATCGGTATTGACCTCTCCACTTTGCTGGCCTTTTTCCTCTACAGCGGGCGATCCTTCCTCCCCGACACGTGCCCGGTTTAAACGGATCAGCGTTGGGCTGATTAAATCTCTCCGCACGGCCTCTGAGGACAGCCCGCCCTGCGCTTGCACGACACGGACCTCTTCGTACTCCCTGCTCCAGCTCCTCGGGGAAATCGTGTTCTCTGCACCCATTAGTACCACGCCCCTGTGCTACCTTAGGTGTTGGGGAGGGGTCAGAGGTCAGAGGTCACTCACACGCCCCTTGATCTGACTGATGGCCATTGTAAGGCTGAGCCAATGTGCATATGAGTGGTTTTTGGGAAACGATTGCCAACTTTAGGCCGCCAAGTGAATATTCATGCTGTAAGTACTGCACTGAGATGAGTATTAATATGATATATTGTTATTACATTACGGTAAGGAAACCCAGGGCAAGCAGATGTGCAATTTCAGAACGGGCCAGAGCTTTATTTGGGGGTCCTTTCTGGGGGCTGACGGGACCTCGGGAGGAACCTAGATGAAGTCAAGTAGCTGTCAGAGTAAACAAACGTAAAAGTCTCTTTTCAGCAGGTCTGAAGATGAAAAAGAAGCGGCATTTCCCGTGTAAGAGCCTCGCCGCATGGACGGCCATGCCATTAGAGGGGGCTCTGGCGTCAGGGCTACCGGGGCGACGCAGCACGCCAATGTATACAGAAGAGTAGAGTATGGAACGGTATCCGTCATTTTACACGTCAGTCCTGCGAAAGTCCGCTGGGTTGAATCGGAGGGGATTTGTCAAGAACGAGTTAATGCGACGGAAGTGGGTAGCGGGGGGTGCCTTCTGTGCCCGTTGGAAGAAATGGGAGAGTCGGGGGGAAGGTTTGACGAAAGTCGACACATGGCACCTGAAGCTGGCGGCTTACCTTTTGGCACGTTTGGAGTCTCTTGTGCTAACTGATGTCCACATATGGACAAAGGATCGAGCAGGTGAGAGACTTCTGGGACAGATGACGAGCAGTCACCACCAGCAGGCAGCCCACTCCGTCTTCCTGTGGGTGGGGGGGGCGGCGCGCTCTCCCTGCTGCTACTGTCTCATTGGTGTATCCCACAAAAATATTTCCATAGAGCCCCAAATTTGCCTTAATTAAGTTAGCATGTTTTTAATTATGCTGAATTCAGGCTGTGCCTAAATGAGCTTGAAAAGGGCACTGCAAGAATGACTCTCTAATTTAATGTAGCTGAGGAGGCTCCTAATTCTATTATAAGTAAAGGTGCCATGCTGTGGCTGTGTCGAGGCTCAGCCTACTCCAGTCGCCCCTGTGCCCCCCAACGGGTCACTGTGCTAAAGTGGGCCGCCTCCTGATTTCGGAGGACTGTGGGTACATGCAATCCAGATTTATGACCCCCATCTATGCTAATGAGGCTCTCAGGCAGAATGTGACCTATACCGAGGCCTGGGCATGAGCAATAGCTGCAGACGATGTGGCCTCTTTGTTTACCAGTTTGGTGGCATTTAGGTGATCTGCATGGATTAATTTGTCCACATTGCCACTTCCCGTGACCCGAGCACCTGTTTCGGGATGATTTCATCACTCCTGCATGATTGAGTTCCCTTTCGGACACGCCCACGGGGGGTTCACTCAGCGTGCCGTGCTGATTGGTCATAGGTGTTATGTGTCTGTGTGTTTCATTGTTTTGTTGCTATGTCAGCTCAGGGTTGTCACGTGACCTCTTGAAAACATGGCTCTTGGCTCTCCCCTGACCAGGCTAACGTGGCCAGGCTATCAGATCACCTGTGAGCTAATACTGGGAAACATCTTCAGGCCATGGAGGAGAGGAGGAAGAGAGGGAAAGATGCAGAATGAGAGAGAGAGAAGAACATGGGGT
This sequence comes from Petrocephalus sullivani, assembly GCA_026780845.1. NCBI lineage: Eukaryota > Metazoa > Chordata > Actinopteri > Osteoglossiformes > Mormyridae > Petrocephalus > Petrocephalus sullivani. Next base: position 14,530,555 of record JAODKM010000043.1, read on the forward strand.
GAAGGGGAGCTGTGATTGGTGCGCAAAATATTTACCGGCTTCACGGCGGGTTGGGAAATGCCTTGTTTGCCTTTAGAGGCCTGAAAGCACACGGCGCCGTGTCGCAATGCTTTGCCCTGAGTTGCAGGCGCAGTGCTGGTCTGCCATCGGATCCCAGGAGGCTGCCAATGAGTAGCTAGCATATGGGGGGGCTCCTTCAGGACAGCTGGAGAAGCATCCCAGTAGGCCACCAGTAGGGCTATCCAGTCCCTGGAGTAATTGAGGTTAAGGGCTTTGCGGAAGGGTCCACCCATGCTGCTGCACGCAGTTCTGCTGCAATATGCACTGCGTTGCTTCAGAATTGAACCTTCCAGCACCTGACTTTACACAAACACAGCAATAAAAACATGCTGACTCTAATAATAAGGCACTCAGTCACAATGCTGCAATTATACAATTAATTCTACTAAAAATAATAGTTGTAGGTGGTACTCTGACCTCACCTAGCCGGGCTGGTGGATTTATTTTCCACCCCCGCTGTGTGTGTGTGTGTGTGTGTGTGTCACGAAGGACTGGCTTCCTGTTCGGAGTGGCCCACCACCCCCTCGTGCTCATTACTTCCTGCCATCAGCTACGTGACCCCTGTGACCCCCGTGCTGGATAAGTGGTTGTCAAAGATGGACGGATGGATGGATGATTACTGCACACAAATCCTTCTTACGCCGTAAGTGTCAGAACCTGAACATTTGCCCCCCCCCCCCCCCACACTGGTCAGATCCCCCCCAGGAACAGAAATGTTCAGGCACTGGATGGGTTAAACAGGATAGGAGAGGTGCGTGTGGGTATGCCAGGCGCCCATGCCAGGAGGCCAGACCCGCCCCCACCGGCTGAACCCGGCTGGCACCAATTGTGGAGCTCTTGAGGAAGGAGCGCTTGTAGGGCTGGGGGGGGGGGGGGGGTTGGCACGCCGCCTTGCGGGCGCCCCCCCGACACAGGTGCTGTTTAGCTTACATGAAAGGCTTATTTGGTCTGCTGGCATGGCGGTGAATGCGAAAGCGGTTACGGGCTCAACTCAAGAGCGGGGCGTCACCAGTCTGTCTGCGGCCGCTGGCTTCCTGTCCGGGGTGTCCTTCGGCTGGTGCCCTGTGCTTCCTGGGACAGACCCCACTCTCTCAATGTCCCCGTACGGGGCATGAAGTCATGGCGAATGGACGGATCTGCCCGCAGACTCTTTGTGTGACTGACACACACATACATATATTTTCTAAGTGTCATTGCTGTATTTTTTGAGTTACTTCTCAAGGTCTTTTTCCCCCATCAATCTTTCCATTTTCCATAACTTTCTTCTGGTTAATTAGTTTTGTATTTTTTTTATTATTATTTTTATTGAGTGGTTTTTGAATTTGATAATTGCGTGCTCTGCGTGGTTGAGGATGGTAAATAACTTTGTACCCCTCTCATCTTGTGAGCTCAGTCGGGTCCTGGCTGTGTCGGGTCTGTTTAAATAACAGGGGACAGTGACCGGGGGACAGCTGAACCTGCTGACTTGTGTGTTTTTTCATTGGGGGATGTGTTTTAGCGCCACTGTCACATTGGATGTGGGACAGGAGTTAGTTAGCAGCGCGGTAGCTGGCAGCGCCTCACCGGCAACTCGCTTTCTCACCTGGAGGCAGAAACGGGCCGGAATTGGGCTGATTCCCCCAACCTTTAGGGAGCGTCGTTCTTAGTGGGGGATACTGCTCCCGATCCTCCGGACCCCATGTGGTCTCCCGATCCGCCGGACCCCATGTGGTCTCCCGATCCGCCGGACCCCATGTGGTCTCCCGATCCGCCGGACCCCATGTGGTCTCCCGATCCTAACGTTCGGATCCCAGCTCCGTCGTTGTTGATGAGCAAAAGCAGTGCGGGTAGTTTGGAATTCATAACCACTGTTTTAATAGGTAATAATTTGGGTGGGGGCACACTGGTCTAATTTAATGACCCCCCCCCCAAAAAAAAAAGCATGGTTCTTCACTTCAGCATCCCTCCTTTATGGTCTTCGCACCCCTGCCTCTCCTCCAGTCTCCTCCTCATGGCTTCCTAAGCGGTTTGCTTTACTGGGGGATTTTCCTCCTGGCTATACCAGACAGTGGCTTTTCCAGGAACACACTGTATACACTGGAGTTAGGGTCAATGTGAAAGACATTTTTTTAATTTTTATTGATTTGCCCTGCTATGGTTATATATAAAGTTGTATTTTAGCACATGAGATTCTTCCTAACTGCATCTTCTGGACAATGTTTGTTTGTAAAAATGATTTTCCTCCCCGCATAAACTGGCTCAGTAAATGAAATGTTAGGGCTAAATACGGTGATTTATTCCCCAGATCATAATCCGTTGTTTATGGAAATCCTGCCAGAGATTCCCAGCTGGTGCAGTGCGGAATACAAGCCCAGTAAGGACGCAGTTTCTGTCCAAAGGCTCCAACTCTGTGATGTTTCCTCTGCCATGTATCAGATATTTAATCTGTAATACGCTTAATGGGAAGGTCGGATTCTGAGATGATGGCTTTTATCAGTCATTGTCAATTAGCCAATCAGCTGATTGATTGTGAGTGAATTGGGCAGGGGGGCAAGGGCGGGATTGGGGAAAATGGAGATCAGCGAGCTACTGACTCAGTCTGGCTCACAGACAAATCTGAACATATTATTAACATCTGATCTGATCTCTCTGGCTGATCTCGGGTGACCCCGCTATGATGTGTTTGGCTGTCAGCTGTTGCAAAGTCATGGCAAAGACTGGGGGCAGGGGGGGGGAGGTCATGGCAGGCTCGCTGACAGCGCAGAGCCTGGATTCAGCCTTCCTGGTACGAATGCGAGTTTCCTCCTGTCCTCACCTGAAGAATGGCCAAGATGGTGGTCAGCCAGATGACCTGCTCTCCTGGGATCTGACCTTTAACCCTGAGAGCTGGAGATATCGATTGAACTTCAACGCGGAACTGCTTCGTCTGGGCCTGGTGATGACTGTTTGTGACTCCGCTTTCTTATGTAGTATGTTCTAGCATCTTCTATTATGTTCCATGAGGCTCCCACAGCTGCTGAGCAGTGCTGAATTTCCTTGTAATAAAAAAGAAACCCATTTTAGCTGACCCATTAGGCCAGCTTATACAGTACCAAGTTTGGACATGCCAAGCTGCCTACAAAGAAGAGTAATAGACTGTCGCACCACATGACCTGTGACCACATGACCACATGACATGTTTTGGAGGTCCAGAGAGTGAAGGAAAAGAGGCCAATGAGAGCTCAGCATATATGTGGGACCTCCTTCAGGACAGCTGGAAAAGCATCCTAGGAGGCCACCTCATGGAACTGGGGAGAGGAGACAGTAGGATCAGCCGGTCCCTGGAGTAACTGAGTAACCGTCTCCAAACTTTTGACTGACACTGTATAAAGATTAACAGTAGGCAGCGTGAGGAGCTGAGAGGAGCAAAGAGGAGAACGGACTGCAAGAGAGAGGAGAAGAACCAAATGATGAAAAGAGGCGACCGGAAAGAGGAGCGTGGTATCTCCGCATTCATCTCGACGCGTTCTTCCTGCCCTCGCAAGCAACCTGCTGACCTGATACTGCTGCAGCATCACTGTCATCTGTGTGTGTGGCCTTCAGCTAGACAAATGCAGGGTCTAATCCTAAACCTCTGTGGTTCTTCTGATCAGCCCATGCCGCTCATCGCCGCTTCTGGTGGAGAGGTAACGGCGTATGACAGACGCCAGGCGGTCCGGGCCCCGCCATCCCACTGACCAGCTATGTAGGAGGGGAGCAGAGAAAACGAAAGGCAAGGGCTGCTCTGAAAGGGGAGAGGAACTTGTAACTGAGGTATGGCGCCACCAGAGGTGTGGGGTAGGTCTCCACTGCTCCTCTATCCTCAGGTTCTACAATCGGTAGCCGAATCACTGCCTCACGGTCAGCTTCCTGTTTTACGGAGTCTCTGCCTGGAACTGAAACGGCTTTTCCCGGCTTTCCAGCACATTTGAGCCCCACTTGGGCCCGCTTCCTTTCCGATTTCCTTCCACCGACCTGCATCGATATCCACAGCCAGGGCCGGCTGGACTGAAAGATGTGCCACTCAGATCTTTAGGTTACCGTTTGGTTTGAACTGAACGTCAATTTAAATAAATGACCTCTTATTTCTCTGGCTTTTATTTGAACGTGACCTTTCCCTAGCTTGCGGTTATGTGCTCCCTCCATCCTTTTCCTGTCTTTGCATGTACCGTACCATTCAAAAGTTTAGTCACGCCAAATCACCCACAATGGAGAATGATAGTGTCACATGACATATCACATGACCTGGCTACCTGACCGAAACAAAGTAGAAATTGTTTTGGAGGAGTTTGACCAGAGAGTGAAGGAAAAGCAGCCAATGAGTGCGCAGCATATATGTGGGAATTCCTTCAGAAGCATCCCAGGAGGCCACCCCATGAAACTGGCACAGAGGAGACAGTAGGGTGAGCCAGTCTTTGGTGTAATTAGAGTTAAGGGTCTTGCTCAAGAGCCCAGTGCTGGGATCACTCTGCAAACCATGGGATTTGAACCGGCAACCCCCAACCACAGATCTGCTCCCCCCCCAACAAATTATATATAAGTATTAAAAATATATACACATATATATATATATAATTTTTTTGTTTTTTTTGTTTAATACTTTTTTTGGGCAGTGCATAGTGGAGAGAACTCTAACCACTTTGCCTCATTTTGTGTCTGAACTCAAACACCACCGACAAAGTGAAACATTCATGTGGCTGTCGATCCATTACTCATGGTGAATGATGTCATTTTGGTGAGGGTACAAGCCTCCAATCACCTGTCTGGAGTCATTACTGGATGTTTTTTTCATAGCCAAGGCAGGACAGGGATTAAAAATCGTTACTAGACTTTCGTCCATACAAGCCGACCACATATACATGCCAATAATAAAATTTGCCGACCCACAACCTCATCAGCACGCCAGGAAACGACCCGTATACCAGATGACCAATCCAGGCCTGTTTACAGGCTTGAACCACAACGTGGTTGATTGATTTGTGATGTGATGTCATTTTTTTTTTTTATGGCCTTAAATATCTTCTCCTTTCCTGTTGTGTACTGGTCTGCAGTTTATTCTGACCCGGCCTTGTTTCCTTTCATCCTCTCGCAGCTGTGATACTGGAGCCTCTTCATTGCCATCACTGGCCCACGTTGCGTGTCTTTGGTCAGGTGTATGTCTGAGTGTAGAAGTGCGTCACTTATTAATTAGCGATGCTAAATACTAACGTGACAGATTAATGCATATTCATATGGAGTAGGAGGATCAGATGTCATCATTCCTATCATCGACAGCAGGAGTTGAACAAAAGTAGACAAGAAATGGGCAGTCAGACTTCCTGTCAGGTGGAGGTGCCAGATGCATACATGTACATGTGTGTGAAAAGGCAGTGATGGGAAATAGCTCGAGACCAACCAAGGATAACTGGAGAGTTTATACATATATACCTGCATATGTTACATACATGAACCTACAGTTTCATGATGTCCTTATGATGCTTTTTTGGCACATTGGAAGGCTTCTTTTCACATGTCCCATTTCTACATACATACATACATACATACATACATACATACATGCTCACACAAGAGCAGAGCTTGGTGTCTGAGTGGAGGGTCAGGCATTTATCTGGTGCCTCTGGGACTTTCTTGTGAGGCAGGGCCGTGCTCAGTAGTGCAACAGTCATGTAGCCATTCTGTTGAGGTTGGGATTTGAACTAGCAACCTTCTGATCACTTGTATGGAAGCTTAAGCCACTCCCCCACACCCAAAAGATGCGTATCATCGTTAGAGTTTCATGCACAGGAAGTAGAGGATATACCATGGGCAAAATATTTGTCAGTCATATGATTCAAACCAACAACCTACTGGACATGGGCACAGAGTCCTAACCTACCAAGCCCCACATTCCTCTCCTGTGTTGTATGCACATATTATATGTATTGTGCATTATATATGTATGATTTATGATACTTTAGGCTTTGTCTTCACAGCTAGTGTGATCAACATAAATCCCAAAGGAACAGCAGTTTTGAACTGACGAACTGACCCTCGATCAATAGCAACCTTTGATTTTTGTGCCTCAGCCGTTGTCATGGCAGAATGCTATAGCGTGGCCTTCAGTGCATCATGGGTATTGTAGTTTTGGCTATTCTCTTGCTGGGGGCCAGTTTATGACTCACCATTGGGTCCTTGAATTAAGCCCTTAACCTCATTTGCTCCAGGGACAGTCTGACCCTGCTCTCTGAATTGTGAATCGCTTTGGATAATAGCATCTGCTGAATACATCAATTTAAATGCTTGTAGACAGAATGCAGGAGGTGTGACTGCAAAATGGAGTGTTAGGTGACACACCATGGATCATTTCTTCTTAGTCCTTGGCTGGCATGCAGAAACGATGGCTCTGCTCCTTCCCTTCCTGTTGTTTTTGTGAGTATTACGTGCTAATGGGTGACTTCAGTAGATTGATATATATCTCAGCAAGCCGCGGCCATCATCTTGTATGTTAAACATTAGCGGACAGCTACCGCAAACATTCTACTGGTCAGCGCTAAAGAACAGCACAGGTCACGAGACAGGTCCATTAGGTTTGGGGAGTTGGGGAGCGAAATTTGACACAATGAGGTTCTCTCACACACACACACACGTTGGTGATCCTGAACTTGTGAGGACCATCCATTCATTTCTATGGGAAAAACCGTAATCCCCATCATGACACCCTTATCCCCCACCCAGCCCTAACCTTAGCCATAACTACCCAAACAAAATACGAGACTTTTGGCGTTTTTAGTTTTTTAATTGCAGTGACAGATGAGGATCAGCCTCTGGTCCACGCAAGGTGTGTTAGTCAGGAATTGCTGCCTTGGGAGGTCCTTTGGTACATAGACACACACGCACACTCACACACACACACCTGCGTTGGGTTTTTCCAGAATACTTAATTTACTCAAAGCGGGAAGGAGCAGGGTGCGTATAATTAGTCGTGCCGAGTTAAATATTGATAGGATGTGATGAATAGCTCCCTCTCCTGTACCGAGGGGGCAGAGTCGGGGAAACAGACCAGTGATCTGGAGACATACAGTGAGTAATTAAACACACTGGTTCACCCTTTGGGCATCTGAAATAAAAATGATTTCTGTACACATCACAAAGACAAGAGAAGCAGCCCTGAATAACAGAAACTAGCAGAAGTTAGCGTGTTTAGGCTGAGGGTTCCTTGCCCAAGTTCTTAGTTAAACTTTAAGCAATTAAGACGAGAGGTTGAGTAAAAATACAGTATGACCTTTGTCTTTTAAATCAAGTATGTTTACTGGGTGTCAAATGAATAGGAGTAGAATTAATGGATGGACAAGTACATTGTCAATTACCCTTGGTATGTTCACATTTGTTTGGCTGATTCAGAGGACAGCCTTTCAGTGGCTGAAATGTGTGGGTTTTAGCTCTGACATGCATCAGCGCTGCATTACCTGTTTTAGTGATCAATAGTGCAATTGACCCCCTGATCACAGGTCCTGGTCTCTCCCACTCTAGGTGAGTGATCTGGTATTATTTAAGAGGCTTGCAGATGTTTCGGTGAGCGGCAAGGCCAGGCGGACAGCTGCACAGCCCCGGGGAGATGATCCAGGGTCCCTCTGAGTGAAGAAAGTTGGTGGCTGAGTGTTTATTGAAAGCAATTTGAGTTACACAGGAGTGTGATATTGTTATGAGACGTACGGCAACCCCGTTTAGAATTCTGACAACATCGGCGAAATTCGACGTTCTGCGTTCAGGTCGGCAATTCCCGTCATTTAATTGGTGTGTACACTGTGGTATTTTAAAATGTCCGTGGGTCTTGTGATTACCCTAAAAGCATGTGTTGAGTTTAGGCCAATCTGTAGAAGACAGTCTCTTTACTCCCTATTCAGACCTCCGTCTACGGCACACATCTGCACTCATGGAAAAACGCGCCTGTTCACCTTCAAAAGAGCCTTTTTTTTGGGAGTGGCTTGTTACAAAGCAGACCCCGCATGTGGGTGTGTGTTTATGCGTTGTTTTTCTCCTGTTACTTTCCTCTCCATTCAAGTTTTGTGGTAGTACTCTCAAAGCCAGTCACATGACTGCTGTCACATGACGGTTGTGAGGCTCGAGGAGAAATGCTTTTCGAATGCTGTACTGGTTGCTGGAACTTGTATGAGTTTGATGCGTCACGTCAGTTAAGAAATCTTTTGTCCCGTGAGTTTTTCATTCATGAAAAGAACGGCAGAACACATGTGTGTATGTATGCATGTTACCTGAGTGAGTCTACGCATTTATAAATGTTCAATCAGACGACCTGGTTAAATTTTGTTGACTTACACTTGCATTCTCACCCAAGTAATTGTTGGTAGTTAATCTCCTCTCTAAAAATGAAGCCCGCCTTGTCGTCTTGTCCCCCAACTTCTGTAACAATCTTAAGTAAGGGGCTTAACTAAGTAAATGGGCTTGTGGCAAGGAGGAGTTGTGGCCAAGAGTCTACTGCCACTTCCCAAAATGGAAGAAAAACGTATGTGATTGTCTAGCGTCTGGGTGTAGGGGCTTTAGAAATGAAACATCTTGCTTGTGTTCCCTTCTTATGTAATCAATGAAGCATGTGCATATTTGGCACTTTGCTGAGCACAGGGGAAAAACCCACTTGTTGCCTGGACACCAAGGCCGCCTGGAGAGCCTCTTCATTCCTGCGGGACAGGCGCTGACCCGAGTCACTTCACCCCTGACCCCCGGTTCCGTAAACGCCGGTGACCCCCAAATGGGGCGGGCGACAGGCTTTCTGGACGGTGACCCGAGCTTGCACCAAAAGCTCTGCATAGGAGGGGGGCTTAGGGGTGGTGTGGCCCGGCCCGTGTTGCGTTTATATCTCGCTTTCTGAATCTCCCGGTACGTGTTTTCTGTGTTTGGGTTTGAAATTCACCCTCGTTACCACAATGGGAGGCGGCGTGGACTTAAATATGACCCCGATGTCGTGAGTGTCATTTTCCTTCAAAGTGTAAACCATTTTCCCTGCTAGGATACACTATTAACTCATTTTACAAATGTGTGTTTTTTATGCTAAAAGCACATGATTAATCCTTCAGGAGGACACGGCGGTCTGTTTTATTTTAACATATAACTTCATAAAACAATTATAATATTTCAGTAATCAAAGGACTTGTCTTTTGGTCTTTGATTGCGTATCGTTGCCACTTACGCATGATTTGCCACAAGACAGGCTTCTCTGACTGGCTGTAATTTTCTCCCAGTCGGTACGCTGCCCTCTCACTGAATTTTTGATACAAATGGAGACCCACACAACTTTTTGTGCTCTGATGCCAAGAGGCTGCAGCATTTATTCATAAGAGCCATTTAAATTGCTCACCAAAGCCAGCTTCTGTGTAATAGAAGAATACCTGTAAACGCTGCGAGGCAAATCACATGGAAGGTTCTAGAATATTCTACAAGGTCAATGGCCTCTCTCTCTGTCCTTGTGTATGTGTATTTTGTTTCACTGCAATGGGCTTAGCAGAATAAGAGAAAAATAACTGGAATATTTCACAGCAAGCAAGAGTAAAAAATATGGGAGAATATATAAGAAGATGGGTGACGTACTGAGCAATAGGAAGGGTGTGACATGTTTACGCAAGGCGATTTTGTTCATAGCTGTCATGGGCTACCTCTTTGGAGTGGAAATGGTGCAGCATTGCCCCCTCTTCCAGAGAATGTCCACTCGCTCCAAATTTGTGAGCACTACCAAGGAACCGAGGATAAACATTTGGGTCAGTGTCCAGAAAGAATCGGAATTATGTGAAGACTGAGCAGCTTGCGTAACTTGTGGACAATGTTTCCACTGCTTTGCGTCGTCGTGCAATTATTCACAATGATCTGTCGTGCACCTTCGCCTGCCGACAAGCTGGAGTGTGGATGGGTGGTTTGCTCAGCGTGAGTTAATCTTACTGCCAACCTGTTATTCAATATCTGTGGCACCCCCTGGGTGTGTGGTGGCCCTCAGCCTATCGAGACTTTTATTGGGCAGATAGAACTCCGAAAGTTGCCATGGAAACCAAAGGCCACAACTGTCCTCTGAGTCATCAATGAATATTTGCTTACCTGATTCTTCTTATTAATTATTTCTTGGCTGTCTGGATTTTAGCTCTTTCGCCTGGGTTGAATGGAAAGAACGGCACTCTTCAGGTTTGACTTCTTTTTTATTTTTTAATCGATTTGTTGACTTTCTTCAGGGTGGGGGGCTGTGAGGATGTGGGTGGGGCTTAGCTGGTACCACAGGAGACAACCTACCGAAAGCCCTTGACTGTCTCTTCGCCCAACAGGTCATTAAGCCTCTGGATAGCCTTCTAGGCCGTTTTACTCAAAGTCCTTTCTTAGAAGTTGTTTAATAATTGCCAGTACTGTATAATAAAGGCCACTGCATGCCAGGCAGAAAGCCCGTGGTTAAAGACGGAGGGCTAAATGAACGCCAGTTTCTCTGAAGCACTAGATGTTTTGGAAAGCGACAGCCCACTTCACTGAGAGCTTTCTTCTTCGCTGTTGCTCAGTAACTTTTTCTATTTCCATCCCCGAAAACCATTTATCTAGTATTAGGTCATAGTGACGTTGTAGCCTATCCTAGGAAACACAGGGCACAAGGCAAGGGACACCCCGGACTGAGTGCCACCAATAAACCAGAATGACACCAGTGATGGCTAGCCGCATGTTCTTGGGTTGTGAGGAAACTCCATAATAGCAGGAAAATTCTACCTGTTGGGGAAGTCAAACCCCCAAGATCAGAGAAGGCCTGGGGAGAACCCACAAACTCTATAGGTTGGGGGACCTTTAACGCCCAACCCTGAAGGCGTGAGGCCACAATACTACCACCATGACACTCTTACTTTGCCCAGTTTCCTCCACAGGACCTTACATAGCAGTCGGGTTGGCACAAGGCATAATCGGACTAAGTAGCTGCTTATGGCCCAGCGGCGACCAGGGGGCGCCCCCCCACCCTTCTGATCAGAATTGGAAGGAAGCTGCTAAATGGCAGTTTAGGTTAATCAGATTGTGCTTAGGGACCCTCAAAGATCTTAGGGTAAGAAACTGAGGTGTGCTCCCGCAGTCTGGATGCTCAGGGACGACGCTCGATGATGGTGGTCGTCCTCTGTGGGAGGGTTCCTTTCCCGGCAGAGTCTGGAGCAGCAAGAGGGCAAGATTCCTGAACTATTCATCATCACCTTATCGGTTGGGGCAAGACTCGTCACGCTGCATCATTTTCTCGTTCGGACGTGCAGCTACGTCATATTAGAAAGGGACAAGGAACCCACTTCAAAGACCTTCAAAGAGTGGTTGTCTGGTCCTGTTAGCGTGGGCCTTCCCTCTTTCCAGACAGAGTCCTGCTCTGGAGTCATCTTTTGGTCTTGCAGCTGAATCATGCAAGGTCCTTGGCAGCACTATGGTGTGCCTTTTGGCTTTCCCAAGGGGTCTTTTGTCCCGTTGAGAAAACAGGAGTTTGCTGGTAAGTAACTTTGTGACTTTTTTCCAGTATTCCCTTAATCCCTCAGGAAGGGAGTCTCATGGTAAATCAGTAAGGGAGAGATTCTGCCAAACTGACATAAGTGGTTTTATAGATAAGCAAATCTCACTGCACATGTGCTTTGCTTATGACTTTGCCTGATAACCTTCCTACTATAAATCACGAACTGGTGAGGATTTCTGAAATTTCCTACCGCAGTGACCTCTTATGTCATCGTTTTGGGGCTGCTTTCATAGACGGTTTACCTTATATCCTGCCTGCTTGCCACCTGCTCCTGCAGAACAGTGCCACCCAGAGGCTCTGGGCTCCTCAATCACCTCTTTCAGCCTCAACACTGGATGGCAACCACTGAGTTCAGGAGACATCCACCTGCTTTAGCCAGTGCGTTTGACTCGCACGTCCACATGACCACAGTATTCCTCACACAGTCCCAAGAGCAGTGACGGGACCCAGATGTTACCCCCAGAAGCCACTTCAGTGCTGTTTTTCCTTTGGCACAAATATGTGTTTTCTACTCCAAATTCTCTCTGCATAGTATTGGAACTGCATGACCGCCCCCCCCCCCCCCCCCCCCCACCCCCTCTCCCCCCGATCCACATCCCCTCTCCCTGGTACTGCCGCGTCTCTGTCCGCCCAGCAACCTCCCCCTACCATCCTCCC
>JAODKM010000043.1:14544020-14572009 GCA_026780845.1 Petrocephalus sullivani
GGACACCATTTCCTTCCTCTGCCCAGAACTGGTGAAATGCGGATATTGGTCCTTAAATAGCCAATAGCCTCCAAACCCCCCCCACCCCTGACCCCCCCCCCCCCTCCAGGCTAGCAGCTCTGTGTCTATAGTGTTTTCTTTTGACCTTTTATTGAATTCTGCTAGACTGTTGAGAGGTCACTCCACAGTGACAGGGTTAGACTGCATGACTTTGGGAGAGGATTTTAGGTTCCAAACTGGTATGCAGGTTAGGCTTCTAATAGGGTTTGAATAGCAGGTTTCAGCCTCTATGACAGTAAGTAAGGTGTGTGAGTTAAGGTTCAGTCTTTACCAAATAAGAACTTCAGTTGGATCTTCTGATCTCGGAATGTTGTTGTTTTGTTAGGAGTGAGATATCCAGAGTGACCCTGGCAAAACCCCACATTAATGTTAATATTTTAGTGAAGCTCATATTAGTGATGAAGCCCAATCAATGCCTCAGTGTCTTCCAAGTCTGGTCTGTGACTGGCAGTCTTGTACAATGAACATCTGCTGCTCAGTAACTATGAAATTATGGATTTATGCTATATGCTGACTGGTCTCACCCACCCTCCCACCTGCGCTGTTTCACATTGCTCTTATAGGTCGTCAATCATCTGTGAGTCCGCCCCACCTCTTTCTCTTGTCAGCCATTGGTCACCTTAGTCACATGACCTTAAAGTCCTGCCTTCTCTCAAGCACAACTGGCTTTCAAGGATTTACGTAAGAACTGTGCTCACTGCTGTAAATTAGTTATATCTGTTGTCTGTTTTAGAAGTGAGTAATGAGCCCAATTATCCGGGCATTGCTTTTAGCTGATCGTATCTCGCACAGCCTGAGAGCCAGTGGGAGTTAATATGTCGACTATGTAATAATAAGCTGACCCTATTTCCTTACCAAGGGGTAAGATCTCGCGTATGTCTGCCAGATACGTCAAAGGGCAGCATTTTTGCCCGCCCTGGGTCGCTTTGACAATGAGTCTCAGCTCATTTATTATGTTTTTTTTTTCTGTGTTTTCTTATCAACTTTCCGCACTCCCATGACGTTCCTCTCCAAGTGACTGGAACGGAATGGAATTTGAAACGTTTTCGCCAAAAATGTTTCCGCAATAAAGGTGTTTTTTGCAGAAACGTTTCAGATTCCGTTCCGTTCGCCAACGTCGGCTGCAGCCGGGAATTGGGGGGGCGATTCCGAGCTGGCAGGAAGGATTGGGATTCCTGCCCATCTTCTGTACTTCAATTTTTAGATTTCATTTAGCGTTGCATATTCAATTTATTTTCTAGTATGACTCTAGTGAACAGCAAATCAAAAATGAAAACTATGCCCTGAACCCTCTATAGGAATTCCATTAACTCCCAGGAAATAAACATGAAATGGGTGTGATGATGTGCTCTAAATGGAAATACACAGTTGTACACTACAGTAAATGTTCATAACAATCTAATAATAAGAACTGGTCTATTTTTGTGTGTATGTGGAAGATGAAGTGTACTGGAGAAGAGGGGCTATTGTGGTGGTGAGGCGGGGCATTGTGGTAAAGGAGGCGGGGCATTGTGGTAAAGGAGGCGGGGCATTGTGGTGGAGGAGGCGGGGCAACACGATTCTAGTCTCTTGACAAAAACTGAACTCTGTTTTGAATAGCCAATGACAGAGCCCCCTGGCAGACAGAACCAATCGTGAGTCCTGAGGCAGGACCACAGCCCTCTTTGCACAATGTTTTGGTTTAAACCTAGATGATCACTCTTCTATAGGCATTTTGACAAGGTTCTGTTTGGAGCAAAGTTGTTTGTGGACTATGTACAGAAGGACACTTCTTCTCCAGACACAAACTAGCTGGGACGCATCAACCCGATCTTGTAGGGGCCTCTGTTTTTCTCCCATTGAAGGAGGCTGATTGATTAATCGAAGTGCCATGGTTGTTTCTTGAGGTTGTTGTATGACAATGACGAGGAGGCAGCATGACGACGGTATCCACCGCAAGACTTACCACGAGCTATCAGCGGGAAGCGCAAACAAACGCCGAGGTACCTGTGACCCTTGAGTTGATCACACGGCAGCCATTTTAGTGCTGAGTGATTGGTGTATTTGAGAGCAGCAAAGGAGTCCAGCTGAATGGGATTTGTGGGGGGACATGTTAGGTGGCTCCATCCCCTGATGGGTGGGTGTGTATAGGTAATGGTAAGATCTGTGCCATCTTGATCGATGGAAAATCGTGCTTTTCTGTGCGATATTTATCTACCTCCGTTCTTTTTGCCCTTTTTGTCCTTCAGTGTGTTTAGAAAGCGCTGTGAGTCCATGTTTATGTGTTTCTACCTGTGCGCATTTGATTTGCTGTAAATAAGTGTCTCGTGTGCTTATGGCTGTCTCTTTCTGCACTGATGGCTCTCTCTCTCTCTCTCTGCTGATGGCTTCCTCTCTGTTAATGGCGCTCTCTCTCTCTCTCTCTCTCTCTGTGCTAACGGCTCTCTCTCTGTACTGACAGCTTTCTTTCACTCTCTCTCTCTGCTGATGGTTCTCTCTCTCTGTGCTGATGGCTCTCTCTTTGTGCTGATGACTCTCTTTCTGCTGATGGTTCTCTCTCGCTCTGTGCTGATAGCTCTCTCTCTGCTGATGGTTCTCTCTTTGTGCTGATGACTTGTTGATGACTCTCTGTCTGTCTCTCTGCTGACAGCTCCCTTTCTGCTGATGGTTCTCTCTCTGTGCTGACAGCTTTCTCTCTGTGCTGACAGCTCTCTCTCTCTGCTGATGGCTCTCTCTCTCTGTGCTGACAGCTTTCTCACTGTGCTGATGGCTCTCTCTTTGTGCTGATGACTCTCTTTCAGTTGACGGTTCTCTCTCTCTGTCTGCTGACAGCTTTCTCTCTGTGCTGACGGCTCTCTCTTTGTGCTGATGACTCTCTTTCTGCTGATGGTTCTCTCTCTCTGTGCTGACAGCTTTCTCTCTGTGCTGATGGCTCTCTCTCTGTGCTGATGACTCTCTTTCTGCTGATGGTTCTCTCTGTCTCTGTGCTGACAGCTTTCTCTCTGTGCTGATAGCTCTCTCTTTGTGCTGATGACTCTCTTTCTGCTCTCTCTCTCTCTCTCTCTCTCTCTGCTGACAGCTTTCCCTCTGTGCTGACAGCTTTCTCACTGTGCTAATGACTCTCTCTCTTCTGATGGCTCTCTCTCTGTGTGCTGACGGCTCTCTCTTTGTGCTAATGACTCTCTTTCTGCTGATGGCTCTCTCTCTCTGTGCTGACAACTTTCTCTCCGTGCTGACAGCTCTCTCTCTCTGCTGATGGTTCTCTCTCTCTGTGCTGACAGCTCTCTCTCCGTGCTAGCGACTCTCTCTCTCTCTCTCTGCTCACAGCTCTCCCTCTGTGCTTTCCAGACATCGTGGTGAGCAGGTGAGCCCCTTCATCCCCCGTCCCTGGTTCTCACAGCAGCAGTAAGGGATGTCACAGGTGTTCCTCCTCCTGATGGCACTCTCGCTCTCTGCCACCATCCAGGTGAGGCCTCACATGCTCCTGTGATGTAAACATAGACACCTCACATGCACAAAGGGGCACACCTTGCCGCCCATGCGACTCCGTCCCGACACCGACCTCTTAGTCGTGAAAGGTTTCAGTGTGGTCCTGTGACACCTGCAGTTGGCACATGTCCAGGTAGTAAAATGGCAAGCTTGAACCCCCCTCGAATTTTGCTTAAATTGGGACACCCCCCCCAAATCATCTAAATCTAAATCCCTCCTCCCTTCAATCAGCCCTCAGGTCGCAGCCCCCCATGAAATTTTATTTCAGGCCTGGCCTTGGATTGGGGTAGCCAGTTATATTTATGGGATTGCTGTGCCACACCATGTTTTTTTCTGTGGTCCAGCTTAGGGGAAAAAATAATAATCCATCATTATTTAAATTATTTTGATGTGGGGTGGCAACAGGGGTGACCACATATTTACATTCTCCCCTGGCCTGGTCACTGTTCATTTGTTGTCCCGAAGGCTCTGGTTGAGTGTGAGCCGGAGTTCAGAGTATCACGGCAAGGGCAGGCCGTACGCAAAAGGGGCCAGATGACAATGATCGCGATGATGAGGAATGCAGTAGTGAACTGAAACATAAATTCGTAAAAAATGTAGCCGCTGGATAATCAGTTAGATAAACATCTTCGGTAATACGCCAGGCCCATCTAATTATGGATCAAAGCAACCCTTGTTAATAAACGTTTAATCTCTCATGTTAGTGGCACAGTCAGACATGGGGGGGGGGGGGTCTAAGTTAACAGACTGTAGCATGAGTTGTGGGGTCTATTTATAGTACAGCTGCTTAGACGGAGGAACACAGAAGTGTCCTCTGCCAGAACAAAGGAGCCGGCCCATGAAGTCAGGAAGCAGAATGAAGCCAGCACTCTCCTGTTAGCTCCGGGGGCCGACTGTGTGGTAGTGGCTCAAGAGATGAATGTTTCAGTTCAAAGCTCCAGAGGCCCTGATACAGCAACGCACAGAAAGCCCTGAAATGGGAAGTCGGCTGAGCTGATTTGGATAGACTTGCAGAGAGCTGGATGCTGTAACTGTGCACCATGCCCGCCCGAGTGATTGTAGGTTTGAATTTTACTTAGCTGCCCACTCAGTTTCATGTGATGGATAGACAATTTGTCACGGATGTGCTCTTCCTATCTCACTATGCTAGCTGGGGCAGGCTCCAGCCAATGGGAATGCTACTGGGGAATGCAATAACGAGCAAATTTACAAAACTCACTCAGTCCGTTTCCTATTGTTTTTGAGATGAGACCACCAATGACCTAAAGTCAGGCTTCCTCATCAAATGGTACAGTACTGGGGACCAAAACTTACTCAGACCTTATATAATCCGATTTAAGGTTTATCCATCCATTTTTTTGTACCTGCTTGTCATATTTGGAGTTGGGGGTGTGGTCTGGTAAGGCAGGGAATAACCCAGCATGGGGTAATAACCCAGGATGGGGTACCAGCCCGTCGCCGGGCACATTCACGCATCATTCATACAGACATGCCCACCCATGGGAAATTTGGTAAACTGCACACTCACACAGAGACCCGAACCCTGGCCCCAGAGGCGTGAGGCAGCAGTGCTAACCTCTGCGCCCCCCCCATTAAGATTTTTTTTATTATATTTCCGAAACTCACTAAATTGAGGTGAATTGTCAAGAAGGTGTCCACGGTTGAATGTAATCTTTCTGTCTGTTAGCTGCTGTCTGTGTTTCAGAAACATCCATCCGTCTGTCTGCTAACCGCTTATCCCGCTCAGGGTCACGGGGTGCTTCAGAAACCGATTCTCTGAATCCAGGGAACAGCTCATTTTGCCAAAAGCCTAGAAACCATTACAGCCAGAACTGGACTAGAATCCTGCTGTACAAATGAATATCTCATTTATCACACCATCTTTCAAATACTTTCAAACAATATTGAATCAGGAATTAATCAGTTATATTCAAGTGCCAGATGCATGTGTGAACTAAGACTAAACAAAGAGACTGAAATGATTATAATTAGTAAAATCTTCGTACTTTTGGTGCCAATCTGTCCATTTTTCTTTCGTTTGCGTTTCTGAATTGTGAAAGCACTGGGGTGTATTCTCCACAAGCTTGTGTATTATGGGGTGTTTGTATTCACGTCTGTTTGATCGTGCGCCCCACAGATGTCCTACGGTAAAATCATGAAGACCCTACTGGAGCAGTGGAAGACGTACAAAGAGGAGTGCCAGCGTAACATCAGCAGCGAGCCGCTGGCCTCCGGTGAGCCCCCAGCATCGCCGTCGACAGGAATCTACTGTCAGCCAGAGGATGGCCTGCAATGTATCGGAAAATTCAAGGCCTTGTTTTTGTGGGAGGGGAGCAAGTCTCTTTTGTGTTAGAGGGTCTTTAATATATGGCTTTAGGACCCATAGCAAAGAAGGCGTTGGTATAGGTTCTGCTTAAGAAATGGTTGTATAGGTGGTATGGGTTCCCCTTAAGAAATCCTGGTTCTTTCATGACTGAACACCACAGTAAGAGCTGGAGGGGTGGTCTCTGAAATCTATGCTGCTGTTAGCACCGTAACGGGGCAGATCTCTATTAGATATGTATATATGTGTATAAGATGATCTTTAATGGTGTAAACTCCTGTTGCTGAAGGTGCCCAGTTCCAGTTCTGGGAAGCTCTTTGCTATGGTACTTCTAAGGTAAGGCAGTGTGAGTTATCAAGCTGTATTAACAGACCAAAAATGAGGTTTTTGGGTCGTCTCTGTCAGGCGTGGTCTGCAACCGCACCTTCGACAGGTACGCCTGCTGGCCAGACGCACTGCCCAACACCACCGTCAGCGTGTCCTGTCCCTGGTATTTGCCGTGGCACCACAAAGGTAAGGGTCTGGGGGGGGGAAGGCAGGGATAGTCGATGGCAGAGAAATGGATGAATGACATGACAAGGCAGCCTGTGTCAGGTAGCCTGAAGTGTTTCCACAGCAGAAATTCAGGAACATTAAGCTGATGTATGGCTGACCTTGTTTCTACAACATCGTTGTCTCTAACTGCACGACGTGTCCCGAAGTCTATAAGATTTGGGGACGCGTCGTGTGTCATAGTCCTGATCCCACTAAGCCGCCCCTCTTCCTGCTCGTCTGTGCAGTCCGGCACGGCCTCGTGTACCGGGAGTGCGACTCGGAAGGCCGGTGGATCGCCATGAAGAATGCCAGCCAGTGCCAGTCGGATGACTCGGAGCAGGTGATGCGCGCCGCGGCCCGTGTGTATGTGTACAGAGCCTAAGTGATCCATCTGTGTGTGTGTGTGTGTGTTTCTGTCTGCGAGTCATGTGTATATTACATTGTGGGAAATTTTTTTTGGGAATCCTTAATTTTTATAAAAAAAACTATAATTGCAATTAAAAAACTGAAAATGCCAAAAGTCTTAACGGTTAAAGTTATGGATTGGTAGGTGTTAAGACTATCATGGTTAGGATTAGGCTTATGCCCATAAAAATGAATGGAGAGTCCCCA
This sequence comes from Petrocephalus sullivani, assembly GCA_026780845.1. NCBI lineage: Eukaryota > Metazoa > Chordata > Actinopteri > Osteoglossiformes > Mormyridae > Petrocephalus > Petrocephalus sullivani. The sequence goes on from JAODKM010000043.1 coordinate 14,551,018, forward strand.
CAATGACAGGAGTATATATAACTGTGTGTGTGCGTGTGTGTGTTCCAGCTGTACGGCAAGATCCTCAGCTGTTTCCCAGCCATGTACACCGTTGGCTACTCGCTGTCACTCGGGGCTCTGGTCCTGGCACTGGGCATCCTGGTGACCTTCCGGTAAGAAGCGGACCTGGAGAAGGAATCAGGCCAGATCAGGCAAAAGTGTTTGGAAGGACCATTAGGGCTGGAGGCAGGGCGTAGTTCAGTAACTGGTGAGGGAGAACTGGTGAGATACACATAACCCTGAAGAGATTATGAAGAGGGTCATAGTTTGGGGGGTGGGAGGTGGGTTTTAAGTATCAAAAAGTAAGTGTATTTAACTGGTGAAGTTCATAGCTAGTGCACTAGTTGAAAGCAGGAAACTGTAATATGTCACACTTGTTTTCCAGACATACCCTCCTTGTTATTAAAGTGTACCAGTCCTTTAAATGAGTGAGGGTCAAAGGTCACAGGTGGGGTCAAAGGTCATATGTTAATGGTCATAAATCTTTTGTGTTTTTTTTCCCCTCAGGAAGCTCCACTGTACGCGTAACAACATCCACATGAACCTGTTTGCCTCGTTCATCCTCAAGGGCACTTCAATCCTCCTGAAGGATGTGCTGCTTGACATGGCCACCCTCCACGTCATCCCCGACGATATCGACTCCGACTCCCAGGTGGAGCGGCTGGTCGGGGGCAAGGTGGGCCGAGCCGGAAGGGAGCGAGAGAGCACAAGTCTTAATTAAAACAGACAGATGTGTAATAAAATGGAAACGTCTGGCCTGCGGTCCGATTTGACCTTGCAGAGAATAATCAGACTGAAAAAATCATCGCAGAAATGTCTGCACTCCACTTTCATTTAAGTCAGTCCATTAAATAAAGAACTCCATCTAATCCAAAATGTCACATTTGCAATTAATTCGGGGATGCAGAGGTGACACTTTCATGTGTTTTATTTTACAAACCGCCGCACATGCTTCGCTTATTTTCATCCTCATATGCAGACCAGAATTCAGGCTGGGACGCTCGAACGAGTCGGAAATGCGGGGAGCAAGTGAAATTGTGACTTTCATCTGTCAGAAGCCAGTTTCTGCAGCTCAGGCTGACTCTGTACTATTTTAAATAGCTTTGTTTGCTGGCAAGGATCCTTAGAAATGTCTATTTTTTATTTTTTTAAACATAATCCCCAAACTCTGTGTGAACATAAGTGTGTTAGCATGAGTAGGGTCACCTGACTAACTTCTGAGCGATCTCATTGGGTAAGTGCAGATGCTGGGTGATGCTGGGTGGATGTCTGAACCCAAGCTTCACTTTCACCTCTATATGTATGTCTTTGTCGCAAAGGAGAGATGGGATATGTGGGGAAAAACATGTTCCAATGCACCTGAACTTTAGAAATGACAAATAAAGCATCATTTTATTTCAGGTGTATGTCATTTGTCATATGACAAGTATATGTCATATGCTTTTTGCTCTTAGATGGCCGTGGCTTGCCGGGTCGCCTTCGTGATGATGCATTATAGCGTCATGGCGAACAACTACTGGCTCCTGGTGGAAGGAATTTACCTCTACAACTTGCTGGTTGTTACCGTTTTCACCGAGAGGAACTACTTCAACATTTACCTCTGCATCGGCTGGGGTGAGCAAGCGCTTGCGTGTGCCGGAATGTTTCCAGGAGGATAGCAAATCCATATCGCACATAATAGAAATTCATTCAGCGGCTCGTTGTGCCAGCCATATCAAACTCATTTAACTCAACTCCTGTTGGCTCATGTTGAGTTAAACCAAGCATGGCTGCCCATGCTTGGTTTAGACACTCATCCTCTTCCCTTCCTCATCTTTTGGGTGGTAGTAGACCTCTATGCCTGTAATCGGAAGGTTGCCGGCTTGAATCCTGGCCCCGGCAAGGCCAGCAGACATAGGGCTGACCCTGTGCTTTGACCATAGGCTTTACACTCAACTGTATATACGTGTTTGCCTTAAAGGGGAGCATGATAAGATATGCAAATGAGAAGCATTCCAATGTACCTGTACTCATATTTGTGCAAATGATAAATAAAGCTTCATCGTTTCATCGGCTGTAGTATTGGGAGGAGGCGGAGGGAGTGGAGCTGCTGGAGAATCTCTAACGTGGTCCCCTGTCTCTCGATTCCCACGCAGGTGCACCGCTGATCTTCGTACTGCCCTGGGTTACAGCAAAGTACCTGTACGAGAATGAGGAGTAAGTAGAGGCTAGAGATGTTTGCTTTTAGGTCTCATTCTGCTGCTCGCATAAGCTAATTGTCCTATGGACACCGCCACAGAGGGTTAGTGCGTGTGGCAAGTGTCCCACACACTGGCTAGGACTTATACAGGGGTGGGGCCTCTGGGCCACATGCCCCAGGTGAAAGCTTATTGGTTCCTGAGTGCTCCTCCCCTTTCACTCACTATCTCAAAACATATGATTAGCTAATGACAAAGTTGGCTTCTCTGTGTGAATTATGGTGCGTTCTATTTGCCTTGGGATCCGAGTTTCGGTTGATTATGTCATATCCGCTAAAAACTCGTGGAAAACCGAGTTGGATGCGTTCCATTTGCCACGGAAGCTAGAACTCAGATTCAGGTTAAAGCTAGGCATACCCTAACGCAGATCGAGTCGCAGATCCTGCAAACCTATGGTTCAACTAGTCATTTGTTTGCAACATGGACCAAACAATTCTTTAGCATTACCAGTAGATAAACGACACATAATGCGGTATTTCACGTATAATGTGACAGTAGCAACACATCTATCGACTACAGTAACGCTGTACGGTGTACACAGCTTACGAAGTTGACTCAAACAGCACTAAAGTGCTTAAAAATGTAAATATCACGGAGCAGCCATATTGAATCCAAAACTCGGGATACTCGGGGCTGCTCCGAGATATTTCTCGCATCTCTGAGAAATGGGAGTGCGCATGTCGTCACTTCCGGCTTCGAAACTCGGAATCTGACTGGAATCCGAGTTCTGACGGCAAATGGAACGCGCAGTTATATCCCTTGTATGTCCCCTAATCCTCTAATTGCCCCCGAACAACGCAGAGTGCCTGTGGCTCGCAAACTGAGCGGCTTATACTCATCAAAGAGTAACAACAAATCATTGTGGCAAAGCAAGATAAAAAAACAGCCTTTTGATCCTGGATACTGGAAATTTTCATCTTGTTCTTTGACATTGAGCTGATGCCGTCAAATATTATACTTATAAAAATGATTTCAGCAGAAGCTAGCAGTCTTTTTTAGGCTATTGGAGTTATATCCTTATTGAACTGTTATGTGGTATGTGTGGGTGTGTGTGGGTTATGTATACGGTTACGTATTGGGGGCAGCGTGTGGCTCAGTAGGGGCTGCTGTAGCTGTCTGCCCTTCACTGCCAAGCTTGCTCTCACCTACCTATGTGTCTGGGTGTCATGGGGGGAGGTGAAAAGAGCATTTCCCCATGGGGATCAAGAAAGTGACATTGTTATTATGTCACCCGTTATTTTGACATAGTGGGGACCATTTTTTTGGTCGCCACAAGAGGAAACTGGTTTTTAGAAGTCAAAAAGATAAAAGTCTTCTATTCTGTTTAGTTACTTATGGTTAAGGTTAGGGCTGGGTCGGGGTTGAGGTTGTCATTGAGGTGATTAGTGTTTTTCCCCATACAAATGAATGGACGATCCCCACAAAGATATGACTATAAATGTGTGTATGTGTGTGTGTGTGTGTGTGTGTGAGTAACTCTTTGGAAAGTAGCATTAAGCATAGAAGTCTGAGCAATTTGCTTCACTGTATGATACTTAATAGCTTTCACAGTTGAACATAGTTTCACTGTAAATGTAAGTGTTAATTTAAGTGCTGGTGGGTGAGCCTTAAATTGCCTCTATATGGTGGTATAAAGTATTTTCTTATTGTCTTGTTCCCCATGGCTCCTGGTGATTCCTTCATCGTTATAGAAGAATAATTAATCTGTCAAATCGCATGTAACGCTCTGTACCTCGAGCGTCGATCAGTCGTCTCCTGGGGAGCTATGACTGTCTGCGTGGTCAGTGGTGAATGGATGGATTGTTGCCGCGGGTTGTAATGGAGAGCATGTCGTCGTCAGGTGCTGGGAGAGGAACGACAGCATGGCCTACTGGTGGATCATACGCTCCCCAATACTGCTCGCCATCCTGGTGAGTGCCACATCCTGCAGCTCATGGGGCTGCTCATCCATCCATCCATCCATCCTGAAAGCTAAAGATTTTCAACTGAAATGTAAGACCCAGTATTAGGGCCATGCAGGTGCTCACAGGCAGTAATGGTCCAAGTCCAACTGGTGCCCCCCACAAGGGAAGAATATAAAAGGGACACTCAGTAATTTTAAAAGGAGGCACTTTAAATAATTTGGCACCCCCCCCCCCCAATTCCTTGCACATGCTCACTATTGTCATGATTTGAGGTGTTGAGAATATCAAATACAGTAATTAATATAATGCAATTATGCAGTCTTTACATTAAGAATAATCAGATATCACATATCTAAAGAATAAAAAAATAATAAATTAAGCATATAAATTTTCCATAATTGCTAATGCATTATAAGGCAATTTTTAGATATCCTACTGACAGGAATATAAAAAGGATATTGAGGGAACACACGGGGGGACTTCACAAACATAGTCCCAGAGGGGGCATCGAACCAACAACCCCCACCATAAAACAGCAAAATAAAAAGTAAACATGCATAAACATTTATTCTGCTTTCTCTATTGTCCATCCCAAGTGTCTTAGAGACATCATCCAGAGATTATTATCCTTACTAATAAAATCGTAGTCTTTCCCCCTCGAGATTTCTCTTCCTTTATTGCAGCCTTTTGTAAATCGTGGGTAATTTGTAAATGATTCATTTTCTTTAACATTCATGCATATTCATATTATTTCGTTATTAGGCTTATCAGGCTGGGTGCAGCAGTTATTTACATATGTCCAATTTTCTGTGATGTTCGGTTCTGCTTATATCTCCTATCATGACTAATTGGAGGCGACACTGAAACTCTGCTTCTCAATCTCCTATGTGGCTGTAATAGGTCATGCAACAGGAATTAGTATGTCTGATTTCCATAATGTCCTGTAGTTATTTAAAATAGGATTTAAGCCTGGCTTTTGGCATTTTAAGTCACTCATACACATTTCCTAGAGAAAGGGATTGTTCTTAGCCATCCGAGGCTGGGAGCTGGACCATCGCCACGTCCTTTCGACATTTTTTCCGATAAGCGTCTTTAGCAGTGTTTACCGCATCTCAGAGGAATTCCCGTGTTTGCGTTCTTTATTTCCATGGAGTCCACTGTGTTGAATTGCGTTTGTTTCCTGCTCCCCGCCCTGGTCTGTCCCGAATCGGACTGTTCGCCGGTACAGCAGGACAGGGCGGACCTCTTTCGCCTCCCACACCCAGGATGTTCCTCTGGGTGCGGGACCCCACAGTAGATTTCACTAGTGGTCCTGGAACACAACCACACTGTACCCACTCCATTATGACAGCTCCATTATGTAACATTACATCACTGTTGCCTTGGTGACCAATATGACATGGAAGGTGCCATTTTCACCTTCTGAATTACATGAATGAGATGGTCATTGTCCCCTTATAGGGTGCCAAACTCAGTGGCTAATTCCTGTTTCATTTTCTGTTGAATAATGCCCTTTGTGGCCACGTATCAATAGCTATGGATAAATAATTTTTTATATTATTATTATTATTTATATTATATTATTATTATTTATATTATTGTTGTATACACTCTAGACACTCTGTAGCTGAGTCACTCTCTGATTAAGTGTTTTATTCTCTCTAACCTGACTAGTCTCTCAGTGGAGGGAAGTTGCTGGCATGACTCCACCAAGTAGGTCCTATGAACTTGGTGTTTTGACAGGTGTAAGTAGGCCTAGATAATTCTGGACGGAATCTTGGCAATGTAACTTACCTTGTATCTTCATAGACCTAAGTCTTAAAGGTGCCTTGGCTTACGTCATGTCAGGTTAAGAAGACCTTTTGAGGCAGCAGCTTGGCATTGCTTGTAAATTTAAAGAAGCCCATGTATCTTAACTAGAAATGGGTTTGAAAGGCCCCGGTGATTTGGCTGGTGTCTTGATGGGCAGTCAGTGCAGCTCAGCAGATTAGGGATCTGCATCCACATCTGGAAAGTCGTAGGTCTGAATCATGTAGCCAGGAGAATAATCATCTCCAATGGGTACATGAGCAAGGCCCTTAACTCCAACTGTGCCAGGGGTTCTGGACAGTGACTGACCCAAAGCTCTGGCCCTTGAACTTGTTCTCACCTGTGTTTTATATGTGGAAACTGGTGAATTTCCCAACATTGGTGAATAAGGTACATATATTCTATCAGCAGCTCTGAGAAGGTCAGTGTCAGCTGCCTTCTGGAAAATTGCTGGGGGTGGACCTGTGAGGTGGCAGCCCCCTTTGGGGGGTGTGCGGTGGACAAATGCAGCCCTGAGCGCAGACTGAGGTCCATCGCAGATGTGGAAACAAGGGAGTAAATAGAAACGAAACAGCCGTGCGTTGTGAATGAGCTTGACATTTTCGCTTATAAGCACAAACTGAATTCCAGTAACAAACAAAAAGGTAAACAACATGACTAATGGTCACTCGTTTGAGTAAACGCGCTGGACACGAGCTGCTGTCAGACAGCTGTGGCTGTACTTCAGTCATCTGTTGGGCATCCCATTCACACGACTGAAGCATTTGGTGGCGCAGTAGCTAAACTCTGTCACGAAATCATTTCCCATCCAAAAGCTGCACTGCGATGGGCTGTTTTCTTTGCCCACGTGATCATGGTCAGCTGGTGACATCAGTCAAAAGGCGATGTGTCTGGAAGTATTTTATTTCATGAGCATTACAGTGAAATATTATTTCTGTTTAACAAAACCTGCCCAGCCTATAAGCCAGAACTTATGAAACTACATCCATAGAACCCGGGGCTGATAACAACTGGTTTTGTTTTGGTTTTACTTAATTTATAACTTTTTTTAGTGGACATGTCTGCCGAACAACATTCTTTGCACTCGTGTGGTTACCCAGATCCTGGCATAACTCTCTTCATGAGTATCTGGTCTCTCCCGCTTAGATCAACTTCTTCATCTTCGTCCAGATTATCAAGATCCTGATGTCCAAACTGAGAGCGCACCAGATGCGATACACAGACTACAAGTTCCGGTGAGTGCTGGTACTTGTCAATTGCATCCTCTCAGGTTCTTGGTTAAAATATATTTTGTTGTTGTAATTAGGTTCTCCTCAAACAATGCCAATCATGCAGGTTTATGATGCTTGTTTTACTCCACACCTCCTTAACTGTCTTTTCCCCTCTTCCTTCGTCCCATTTATTGTCTCCTCCTCTCAACATTGTGTCTCATTCTCCCTCATCCTGTCCTCCGTCTCTCTCTCTCTCTCTTTGTCCACAGTCTGGCCAAGTCCACTCTCACCCTTATCCCTTTGTTAGGGATCCACTGGATCCTGTCTGCATTTGTCGTGGAGGACCAGGTGGCAAATGGCCCGTTGCGTCTCGCCAAATTGTTCTACGACCTCTTTTTCGACTCCTTGCAGGTCAGCTGATGTCCCCGCATGTTATGAAGAGTGTCCTGCTCACGTGGCCCCATGTGCATATGGATCAGTGACACACCAGTATTCTAGTAATACTTGATAGGTCAAAATCCAGTGACAAAATTAATATGTGCATTATATCTATTGTAGCTTCATAACGATATAGAATTATTATGCTGTTCCTTCCTGAATTGTCTAGATCGCTGGTACATTATCGATTGTAGAATTACTTATTACATCAAAGTTCAATGGGAAAAGTAACTGTGGCCCGAGAGCCCCAGAACTCGGGCAAATGATCAGTTGTTGGTTTGTGTCCGTAAAACCTCTCTATGAACTGGTTCTGGTGTATTACTGCAGTAGATGTACTAAGAGTTTATTTTGCATGAGGATAAGAACATTTGCCGGACACAAATCGTCGGACTCTGCACTTTAATGCCTTGACGCCGAGTTGTTTTAGCTTGACGCAGCTGTACTGTGTCAGCCGTGTCTTTTGGCTGAATTAGCTTGATTGGTCTCAAACCAGGTATGCCTCAAATTTTCGGCTTAAAAGCCGACAGGCTCCTGTAGACAGTTCTGTAAGCGTGGGGCTGTCTCAGGACCCAGGCAGATATCGACGCTCTTCATCCTCTGTTTATGTTGTTGGCCCGTCTGCATGAGTTGTAAATCTTCCCGAGCATGAAGAGTGGAGAATAATTGGGTGGAAGACTCTGGCGGATTGACAAAATCAGGAGGCTCGGTCTGATAGGAACAGATAGATGAATAGTACTTTACTTAGAAGGTATTCAGTCAGAAGATCATAAAGCAAGGTGTCTCTCTAACAAATAAGGCTAACACTGAGGTGTGCTGCCCAATTCCTATGCATTGTTCCCTTTTATACCATTGTGTAGCTAAAATGATCAGCTTGCGTTTGATCGACCGGTCTGCCAAATTCACTATATTAAAAATCCAGACCATGGTATTAGTGACCTTAATGGGGTTCTTATTTTTCAATGAGACCGAGTACTCTCGCCATCAGTCAACTCTCCGGGCTTATCGTACGCAGTTTCATACCTCTGATAGCATGATGCCATTCAACCCGGTGCAAGAACTCATTTATGAGTAACTGTTACCTATCAGGGGGTAACTGATTGTCAGACATAATGGCTCATCTGGCCCTTAGGGCATGCTGGGTTTGTGAGAAATTTGAGATGAACCGGACGTCAGTCCAGCTGCATCTTATATATGACCTTCCACAACTTTCCAGTGAAATGTAATGAAGACCAATGTGACAGATTTTTTCAGGCACTTGAACTAGACGGTGTGGAGCACTAGATACATATCAGACTGAAAGTCTAAAGCCTGTTGTTTCTTCAAAGAAGCAAGTATATTTCTTCTGCAAGGATGAGCTGTAGGACACCACAGTGACTGTCTGTTAGATATTTCAGGTTCATTTCAAAGTGTAGGATCGGGTTGTGTAGAAAATCACACCTTCTTTTTGTTGACATTTCTTCAGGGTCTGCTCGTGGCTATCTTGTACTGCTTTGTCAACAAAGAGGTGAGTTTCGGGGCTGTTTTGTTTCTTTTTAGGCTTTCTGTGGCAGGTCTTGTTCCGAGTGTCACCCCGACTCCCGTAACATTGGCTCTTCCTCCTACTTTGTCCCGTCAGGTGCAATCTGAGATGATGAAGAAGTGGAAGCGATGGAAACTGGGGAAGAACATCGACGAGGAGTACCGCCACACTCACAGTCAGCTGCCCCATATGAAGGGCAGCGTCACGGCCCCCCCACCATGCCCCCCCAAGCCACCCGACCCGAGCGACCCCCCCAGCGGCCAGGAGGAGAACCAGCAGCTGGTGGGAAGTCTACCGAACGGCATGGGCAAGACCCAGACGTGCCTGCCGTTTCCTCTCTCGTCACAAGATGGCAGCAGTCATAGTATGCTGATAGAGAGCATCGGCCTGGAAGACAGGGTACGGTGTTATGTGCCCCACCACAACAATGTGGAGAACGATATTTGAGCCGGGGAGCCTGCCCCTCCCCCCACAATTTTTGCTCCAGTACCCTTAAAGACAGCTTATGGGCAGAGACCAATCACTCATGAGCAGAGTTGGAACAGAGATGCTGGCTCCAGCCCAGCATTGGGCGTTGGACTTTGCATGGCCTGAAAGACACTCAAAACTTTTCCTGAGTCTCAACCGGATGCTGGGAATTCTTGGGGAGATTGTCTAGTGGGTTTATTTATGCGCTTTTTTGAAATGGCGTCTTGTTCTAAGATTTTAAAAGTGTGCCTAAAATGTGCAACTAGAACATTCACCTAAAAGCAAGAAACTGAAAATGATGAATTAGTGTAAACGAAAACCTAGAAACCTCAAGGTAATGAACAGGGTCTTGGGTTTAATCTTTTCAGTAGTTTTCCAGTAGATATTTGGTGGTCATCAAGGTACTTGGGTCTTAAGACTCCCTGTCTCTCTCACACCCCCACCGACACATAGTATCATGCACAAATGCTGAAGTCTGAATAAGATGTAGAGTCTCTAAATTCATCCATAACCAATGATACCCGATCTGATATGATCTGCATGTGTGATATTTAGGGGGATCGCAGCAGCAATGCACATGGTCCAACCATAGCCGCACAATTCAGACCCAATGAAGCAAATTCTGGGGACGTTCCAGAATGTTGTGGTTGTGTAAAGTATAGGTGTGTTCTTGAGCAGAACTCCGTCCAGGGATTCTGTTACAGGATTCTAGAAATTGAAGCGTATACAGTGGGATGGGCGAGGACAGAGGCATCATGGGCAAAGACACTGCATGCAACTGAAGTCTTCAATGTCTTACTTATCAGAGGTATGGACACTGGCTGTCATTTGTGCATAATGGTGCAGCTGTGATATGGCATTTCTTTGCTGTTATTATTGTAATTATAGTAGTGGTAGTGATGTTGTGAGTAGTTTTTGTATTATGTAACTATAGGTGTCATGTGGGAGGCTCCAAACAATGTGAAAAGCAGTGAGTGTAGAAAAGCTGATTAAAACAGGAGAAGGGGTATCCTGTTCTTCAGAGAGATTACCTCTATGGGTACTCGTATATCTACTGTACATAAGCTCTCACCAACTTAAATTTGTACATTTATTCATACACATAGAATCCCCGTGAATGCCCACCTTAAAGTTGCTACAGTGTCTTGCAGTCTAGCCTTAGGGACATAGCAAATGTCTCTTACATTTCTTACATTCCTACATTCTTAATGTAATAGCAAGCTCCATTGTGTTGCATCTGACCTTACACAGGAATAAACCTCTTAAGGGGGAAATGAGGAGGAAGTTCTATAGGGTGGAGGTCATGTGATAAGCTGAGATGGTGGGATTGGCCACCACAGTACTGGTCACTGAGATGTATCTGCAGCTTGCTGTTGCGAGTCGCGCGAGTGGACATGTTTGTTAGCTGCTGACAGCAAATGATGTTGAAGATGTTGGAGTTCACTGGTCATGGCGCACTCACGGACCTACAGCATGAAGCTTTTCCACCATTCCAGTTACTCATGGCCAAAATCCTGTAGAGGAATAATCCTCTAAAGGTGGAAATGGGGATAGGAATACATGGACTGTACATATATACACACACACACACCCTATGCATTCATATCCCCATTTTAACCTTGAGAGCATTATTCCTGTGCAGAAGTTTGGACGTGGGTAACTCGCATGGCAGAAAAGCTTCATGCTTCATGGCATAAAGTTACAGTCTGCCACCTGCAATTCTTCAGACGTGTCCTGCTGGCGGACAGGAACTGATAGATGTGCTTCCTGAATCTGGCTTGCAGTCAAGGCCTCAAGCTGTCAGGTGATGGCTGGGAAGAGGTCCCAAAGCCGCCGGGGCGACCAGGTGTGTCCAGTAAGACCCCCTGCAGCTTTCTGTTCCCATTTTCAGTACCGTACAAACGTCTACCGCACAACTGCGCATTCCAGTCAACGAAAACAAAGAGAAACGGAACTTTTCAACACCATTTAACTCTGTTAGTCTTATTTTCAGATATTCAAGATGAAAGGAGAAGTGTTTGAACTCACATGATGCGAGACTCATGTGGTTGTCATGTCAGATGCAACATGCACACGTATGGACACACACACACACACACACAGTCCACGTATTCATAACTTAGTGGGGACTGTCCATTAATTTCTGAGAAAGGAATTCGTTTGTGCTGGAGATGCAGCTAATAGACAGGCACAAACACACGCACACACACACACACTGCACAGCATGCTAATATATCTCACTTCTCACCTAACTGGATCTATACAGCAGCTGACCTCTGGTAGTAATAATAACATACTCTTCCCACCATTTTGGTGCATTATCTTTACATGTACCAAGAATAGACAAGGACAGATATCTCTGTCTCTGCCTGACACCTGCTGAACACCTGCTGAACACCTGCTCTCTGGCGCAGGACGGGTAAATGCAAGTACTCTGGGGTGAATCCCAGGACTCATTCCTTAAGATCAGCATCACTTTCTCCAGTTCCCGGAATCCCCCTCTCTGTGCTGTTTGTAATGCAACCTCTTAATTACGGTTGGGCTGAGTTACCACACAATATTGACAGACACGCCGAAACCCAGAACAATATTCTGTATCTACAATCTCTGGCTCATCTGTGCCCTGTAGATAAAACAGGACAATTCTGTGAAACTTTGATATAACTAACGAGATATAAAAAAGCACAAGTAAAGCACTGACTATCATTCTTGTTGCCATTATTTTTTATATTTAGGAGTTTAACAGTTTTAAATTTTGTGTTTTTTTGCCAGCTGACAGTTTGGTGCATGTCAATAGCTTGGGGTGCCTGGGGGGGGGGGTTGTGCCAGGCACAATGGGCAGGTGGTGATTCTCCTTACGGGACATGAAAGGGGGGGTCGTAATGGCAGGTGTGAGGACGGTGAGTTATGGGTCAAATTAATGGCCAGCCATTTAGATGAAATTTAATTCATCCCTCCCTCAAACGTCGATCATGAGCATCATTGAAAAAGCATCAAAACCCAGCTGTACTCAGAAGTATAGCTAGAGTACAAAGGAGTCTAATTCATTGAAATCTTTGCCGAACAAAGACAGTACACAAAGCAAGTCCGCAACACCTTATTTCTGAAGTCCTGCTCTAGGTCTTCATCAAGGACAACGACGATGCAGGAATCAGTGGGTAGCAGAACGTATGCTTTTAAGGAACAGCTGGAAATTAATGCATTTTCATGCAAATGCCTCTGTGTATTATGGATTGACCATCAGAGCTAGTGTGGTTTCAATGTTAGTGAAAGACTTTAGTTTCAAATACTGTTCAAGGATGGGGACACAAAATGAGCAAAGCAGAGCTTTAACAGAAGGTATCTGCAGGTGTTTTTTGAGTTTCCTTTTCCGCTAGCAGGTATTTTACAGCTGGGCCGTCACGTGAATTTAGACCCGACTTTAATAACTGCTTCAAAGCAGTCAAGACCCCTGATGAAAACCAGTAAACCTTGTCAGTAAACCAAGTGGACCAGCGATCCTTGTGTCTGCATTAGAGTGACCCGATCATTCCAATCCTGCTTGCAGTGACAGGCTGTTCGACCCACACTGGTGAGTCATCCTGTTGTTCTGTTGGTTGCCAGCGCCCCCACCCCCCACCCCAACAGTGCTGAATGTTACAAGCCGCACCCTTTCCTGTGGATGAGTTTAGGTCTGTCTGATGGTACAAACCTGTCCATAAATCTATATAGTGCTGGTCTTTCTTCTCCTGGGCTTTAGCTATGTGCTCATGTGAACTTTGTGGCATGCCCCATGAGTCAGCTCTGGGCCTCCTGTATGTAAATAAACGTCTGTTCGTGTTGTTTTTCTATGGGTATTATTTCCAGATGATTTAAAAAAAATAATAAAATAAAGTCGCAGGTTTGAACAAATGGATTGCTGAACTTTCAAGTGTGATATTTCACACTCTTGTGAGTGTGTGTGTGTGTGTGTGAGAGTGTGTGGTATGTTAGTGTCCACTTTGTCTCATTTAGATGTTAAGGCTTTCAGTGAAATGTACAATACTCATTAGTCATCACATAATTCTACTATGTGAGTTTTGGATATAATTATTATTTTTTTTTTTCTCATAATAACAGAACAATTCTCACCATCGGTGTGTGTGAGGAGCAATATTATTGTAAGAAAACATTAATGTTTGTGAGTCTCCAGGACATATTTGTATCCAACATGCATTTATTAGGGAAAAAACAATGATGTATCAGGCATCAGAAATGGTTCTCGTGTTCAATAAATCTGTTGATTTATTCTTTAATTCTTGGTGCTTTTTTTTACAAAAAAATCAGTATGGTTACAAGGCATGGCTTTCTAGAAGAAGGTCAAGTATTAGAAAAGCAAACTCTAGACAAATCCAGACATTTTATACAAAACAAGACTACTTGTACAAACAGGGCTTCTAGTTGCCGCTCTTTTAAGTGCATATTTCACATTTAATTTATAGTAAAATTTGAAAGCATCAATTTGCCTCTTCAGTTAGCCCATCTGGACATTTTAACTTAGAAGTATGTCACTGAAAAAGTACCTCCATTTCAGTCTTGGCAAGGGAGCCGTGTTTGATTCTCAGTGATATGCAGGTTATAAATTGGACGCACCGTGGTCTGGCTAGTTGATCTTCGCAAGTCTGCCTGTGATCACGAGCTTTTTGCAGGAGAGTTTTTCCTGTTTCCTTCTAAGGGCTTCTCTTTCACTTTCTGCCCTGCTTCTGACAAACGAAATCTCTCTGACCCGAAACACCACAAGCCGATCTCTGTCCTGCTTTTCAAGAACACCAGTTTCTCCTAATACATTTGTTGGATATTGGCCTTAATTCTTGCAAAGGACGCAGGTGCTACTGCAACAGGACTAAAGCACTGCTTTTTTTATTTTGCGGCGATGTGAACAATGTGCGCTTCAAGGCCGTAACGCTACAGATCTGCTGTAAATGCCATGGCCTCCAGACTTTTGACAAAGCCAGGGATTGTTTTCTGTTTGTATATGTAGACAACATCCATGAGGGCATTTCCTTTGGTGAAGTGTGTCCTTTTCTGCATGCCATGTGCGTTCCGCTTGCTCTGTCTGGCAAACGAGGACATCAGCGATAAAGGCCTATCCATGCAGCCACATGCCACAGCTGCTTGTTTCTCGGTCTCAGGTGGTCCACTGAAGGCCCATTTAATCTGGGACCATTTGTCCAGTTACCTGCAGGCACTGCTTTGATTGTTAGCATTTGATTTTTCGCATCATGGTCTCCTGGGCTGCAAACTACTTGCAACATGCAGGTGATTGAACGGCCAGTTCAATTCATCATCTTCCGTTTGTCTTGCCTCTCGTTCCTGCCCTCGTGTTAATCACTCCAGCTGCCTCTCGTTAGCACCGTCATCCGGTCTTGCTTAAAAGTGCTTCCCGGTCTCGTATTCCCCAGTCCAGTCATTGAGTCATTCCTTCGTGCTGCCCTGCTCCAGTCTTCTCATTTCATCCCTTGTGGTCTGGTTTATGCCCCCATTGATGGCACCCCTCTGAAAAATCTTAATAAATGTTCAGAAATAGAAATAAAATATTTCTTTATTATTAATATACCTATACATTCTTAATGCCTTTCTATACATTCTAAATGCATTCTTAGTGCATTTCTGAAATCACCATTTAAATAGCACCTAGTTTGTCCTAGCTGTGACTGAATCTTTGTTGATTAATATAACCTTTAACCAACAGAGAATGGTTTCAGTATGGAGCATGTTTCAGAAAGCTCTGGGCAATGGAGACAGCTTGAATGAGATGCCAGTAAGTAATTAAATGAAATTGATTAATTGCCCAGATCCCCTGACACTCTTAATGTGAACACCTGTGTTGCGAGCCAGACATATGATGATGTGTAGCTTGATAGCATACCATTTACCAAGTGAAATCTTCTAAATATCATCTAAACATGTTGGAATTATCTATCAAAGAGTTCAGCTTTGGCATATAATGGCATATAATTCCAAAAAACAATATATTTTATACCTCAACGCTCAACAAAATTAGCCTTATTCGTAATTAGCCCTTGTTTGTTTTCCGAATAACTCATGATAGGATTTTGCATGGCGATGTTGTGGTGGTGCGGTGGGTAGCACGGTCGCATTACCCTACTGGGACCAGCATTTGCACCTCCACAATGGCTCCATGTGTGTGGCATGTTCTCCCCCCCTCCATAGTCCAAAATACACGCTGAGGTTAATTGGACTTACCAAATAGCCCATAGGTGTGCATGTGTGAGTGAGTGTGCCCTGTGATGGCTTGGCACCCCCCCCCCTCCGGGTCACTCCCTGCCTTGTGCCCATAGGATCCAAACCCCCCACAACCAGGAATAGGACAAGCAGTCTCAGAAAATGGATGGATGGGAATATGTTCTATTTTGCTTGGCTGTACATTACCCATTTTGGGCTATTTAAATATGGTCGCCTTTTCTATGCTAATTTGTCATTTCATTCTTCTAACAAAATGCTGCTGGACAATGCTAAGGGCGCTAATCCGTCACTGTACTGTGTCACAGTACGGCTCACTGAATACCTGGATCCGCGTGCTGGGTGGCGATGGACCAGCCCATCTGTCAGGGGCTGAAAGCTCTTTAGCGGCTGTTGCTGACATTATCTTCTCCTCCCAGAGGCACCCCCCACCCCCCCAGTGTATTTTGCTCTCTGGTTATTATTATCTCTTTGCATAGAAAGCTTTATCCAGAGTGACTTGTAGAGCTCACGGCTTTGCACTTCACCTGTTTGCGTGGCGTGACATTTACTGAACGTGGTTGACTAGGCCGTACCACAAAAGCATCGCCTCAGGGTGCCCTGAATCTGCATTTTGTTCGTAAGCTCTTGACACACCACACTGCTGAACCAAGTTCATCCCAGGTCAGGCCCCCCCCCACATTGTCACATCTGTTGGTTGTCTTCTGGGTCTCTTCTAACTTTGGGGTGACAAGAATCAAACCATAACCCTACTGGATGCCAAACCAGGGCCTCAACTGTCTGATCCTCTGCATAATTATCACTGGGGCGCAGCTCAAAGGTGAAATGCCAGGCCGTCCTGGGAATAGTCCACATGCGGGCACAACTGGCCAGCTAGCCAACCCATGTCGAGAACGTCGGCCTGTATCCTGTCAGCCTGTGAGCTCTGCTGCCTAGACCCTGCCCTTCAGTACCACAAAGGTTGTTCCAGACACTGAAACCTACTTCCTTGGGCCTTTTTTTCTCTATAGGGGCAGTGGTGACCTAATTGTTAGGGAAGTGTGCTTGTGGTTGGAAAGTTGTTGGTTCAATCTCTACCCACTGAGGTATCCTGAGTAAGGTACCGCCCCCCACATGCTGTATGTCACATAGGTTAAAAAGTGCACATTTTGTTGCTGTGATCTTTCGACAATTAGTCAATTAATCCTTTTTGGATGACCAGCAACCTACAAGAGCTCAGATTTAACTGGGCGGCACTAGTCATGTGACATTCTCAGGCTCTCTATTCTCCAGGTCTGAAAGCAACAACTGTAGCTAATTCAAATGGGTGCCGACTAAATTGAAGTGGTTTTCTTTTTCTGAAAATTTATGGGTAGAAAAACTGAGAAAAGCAGACTAATTACCATTTTGTAATTTTGTAAAACGCATTACAAGAATTGAAATGGCAAATGCCGATTCCTCTCCTAAATTTAGATGCTGGCTTTCAATGTGAAATCCTTTTTAATCAATGCACTTTTATGTTATTTGAATTATTTATGCAAAGAGACTGTTTGCTCCCACGTGCTTTGATAAACTGGCTCATTTGTAATGGGCTGCGGTTTCTGTTGTGATTCCCGGTTTTTGGTTCTCTGTCGGTTCTGTGCCTGGGAGATAAATATTCTGCCGGCATCCATAACACAACCAAAACTCACAGGAATTTAAAGAAATGAGCGTGACTCATGGTGCGGGATTTGATTCAGACTGTTTTCTCGCTCCGCGCTCAGGGCAACGTTGACTTTCTCTCTCTCTTCACTCTTGTGTTCCCCGGAACGACCTTTAACCCCAAAGCCCAGCGAGGATATGCTATTTCAGTTTACCAGGGATGCTGAAGTATGTTGGGAAACAACTAGAAGCAAGGCAGTGACCCGGCACTCGCTGTCCATGAACAGAAACCTGGGGATGGTCATTTCTTCTTCTCATGATCATCTGTGAAAGCCCACAAGCCCTCCTTCCCCTACAAGGGATATCAGCTTCCTCTCACTAAACCCTCACTGGCACCTTGTGTCCATGCCACACTTAGCTCCTGTGTCAGTGTGCAGCTTGGGGGATTTAAGTCCAGCTCAGTCAGTTGTCCTTCTTAGTCTTCTTAGTCATCAGTCAACCTACATCCCATCCTACTCCAGGACGCAGTTCCCTTCTGTTATGTCTCCTGTTAGCTTAAGTTCGAGAAAATCAGTGGTGTGTGGCCCTAAGTATGTAACATACAAACATGCAAATGTGCAGCAGAGTGGCGCAGCAGAAGCGTGCTTTAGGAGTGGGCTGGTGGTGTAGTGGTTAGGGACACAACTGTGTAATCAAAAGATTGCTGTTTCAAGTCCCTGAGCAAGGTACTGTCCCTGGGTGCTCACATTGCTCTCCCCTGCTATGTCACATGGGTTAAAAGGAGAGTAACTTTATGTAAAAATTCAGTCAAACCATGTGACAGAGTCTGAGCTCAAATGCATCCTTCCATACATAAATCCCTCATTATTTTGTTGTTAAATTAGAACCAAAATAGATCTAGACGCTTGCAAAATCTATTCCCACTCGTATCCCGAGAAATCAGTTATGTTGCTAATATGAGGACTGCCACCTCCCTGCACAATTTACAATATTCTTGTTTATTTGAATGTGTGCAAATAACACAGGTTTATTATTATTATTATTATTTTAAAGCTTCCCCTAGAAAATTGTCTCGTTTCATTAACAGAGCCAATTTTTCCATAATATCCTTGAGTCAGTGCTCTCCATCCAATCTCCTGTGCACATCTCAGCATAAACACGAATTTCCCCTTTCACCAGAGGTGTCAATTTCAGATCTAGAAAGTAAAAATCCAGACCTGGATTTTGTTTCAACCAACTAGTTGAGCACTCTGTGACTGTGACTCTTTATGCCCAACTGATTGGTTGAAACAAAATCCTGGTCTGGATTCTTACTTTCTGGACCTGAAATTGACACCTCTGCCTTTCACACACAACAGGTGGATGGCTGTGAGTTTGAGAGATGCATCTCTGGACCTGGAGCTGGGATCCCAGCCTCAGTGCGGATTTCGAGATTGCTCCTAACAACCTTTTGGCCGGAGAAAGTATAGCTGGTTATGTTTCCTACTGCCACACTGCAAGCTTTCTTGCCAATGCAACATTTTGTGGGCTCAGCAGGTTAGGGCACTACCTGTGATCAGAAGGTTACTAGTTCAAATCCCAAGGTCAGTAGAGTGACATCACATTTGGGCCCTTAAGCAAGTAGCCTCCGGTTACTCCAAAGACTGCCTGATCCTGATAATTTTATGTGCTGGTTACACTGGTCTACAAGATTTTTATTTCCTTTATCATTTTCAGTGTACCAGACAGCTCTTTCAATGCTGATCACAGAAATAACTACAAAATTTTCACATTACATAAGGTTTTTGCGAAATGGCCAATTTTGTTATAATTATTGTATAATGTTTAAACACTTTTTTTGCACATCACCAGTCAACTAAAATTTGAGTATTAAACAACCAGGGGTTGTCTTTTTGTCATTTTTAATGCTGATTTAAGAGATGCATCCATAATTTTTCAGTTATGTTATTTTTAGGCTATATTGATAGTATATAATTCCTTATGAAGAATGTATGGGCATATTTCACAGTAATTTAGGAAAAAATATTTAAATTTTATCTCTGAACATGTTAGGACTTTACAGAAGGGAGCAAAGTACTGTAAGTCTGTCTTGCCTGCGTTTACAGGCTATAACATGTTTGGAGACATGTTGAGCCAGGGTCCTGCTCTCTCTCTGATATGGAAAAATCATATCAAGCCAAGTGGAGTCCCAGTCTGCTCGTTGACTTCTGCTGGACCCTCAGGAGGGATGTTTCTGTGGCCAAATACAGCAGAAAACACTCACTATCCTTGCGTGATAGGTAAATTCTGTTTAGATATTTGAAATCATCACAAGCAATACTGTAAGGTGCACCTATTTTGATTTGTGAAACAAAAGGAAAGTAAAAATTTGTTGACTAGTGTTACTTATGAGCGAAAAGTCCTCTAAATGATATAAATAGCTAATTGATTAATTTTCATTACATTTTTTTGTCATGCTTTTTGTCCAAGAGTGACTGAGATTCCGACTTTTAATGCAGCACTTCCGGGGGTTTTATATTTCTAAATGTACTAACAAAGCGTCACAGCCTAATAAGGGCATTTAACGGTGGAAAAAAAAGAAAAGTGCAGGAGGTGGGGCGGAATGGAGAGAAAACGGGCCCATCGCCACAACGACGCTTTCCTTTCGCTGCCTGAAATAGAAGGTTTTCTGTCTTTCCGAGAATCTTTCCTCGTCCCCCCGTCTTTCTCAAACCTTGTGAAATCGCCTCTTAATCGCGTTAAACGCCTTTGATTGCTGCGAGCGTGCGTAACTCTCAGGGCTGCCCGCTTCGTTTTCGCAGTTTTAAATTAGCGACAAGTCTGCACACATATGCACGCGCAATTACCTATGTAACAGTCTTATTGCCTTTTAAATATTCTGTTGGCTTTGCAGACTATCCGGACGTTCTTGATGTAGTTCATTTTAGGTTTATAATGGAATAATATAAATTTACTGTAAGATTTCTTGTGTGAGTGTGTGAGTCTGAAAGCATGAGTGTCATGCCATTTGCGTGAGAGCTGGCAGCCCGGAACTCACCTTGAAACGTAGGCAGCGCATCAGCAGGCCATTCAGGAGTTCCTAACAAGCATCTATCCTCCTTTTTTCTCTTCTTTAGCTTGCTGTAATATTTATTTCTCATGCAGCTCAAGGTATGAGGTGTACATAACCAAGGGCAGGAACAAAGCTGGTGTTCTGATGTTTAAGTACGGCTCGGTCTTGCGGTTGGTGGAATGATTTCACCGTCGGACCCTTGACTAAGCCCCTTAACTGCAGAGGGAGTCTGTGAGCGGACGGCAGTCGGGATGGGCACAGAGGGAGTCTGTGAGCAGGCGGCGGTGGGGATGGGCGCAGAGGGAGTCTGTGAGCGGGCGGCAGTGGGGATGGCCGCAGAGGGAGTCTGTGAGTGAGCGGCGGTGGGGATGGGCGCAGAGGGAGTCTGTGAGCGGGCGGCAGTCGGGATGGGCACAGAGGGAGTCTGTGAGCAGGCGGCGGTGGGGATGGGCGCAGAGGGAGTCTGTGAGCGG
>JAODKM010000043.1:14581621-14614326 GCA_026780845.1 Petrocephalus sullivani
CCAGTGGAAAACCCCCCAAAAGTGAGCTGAACTGAACCGTGTCGTGCCGTACTATGCAGTGGAAAAGCGCCATTAGAGCAGTCGCCACTGCATTCCATTAATTCCTTTTTCAGCATTCATACCACACCGAATGATGGATGGGTCGGCCTCTGAGGCAGCCTTCCTAAAATATATATTTGTTCAGTATGAGATGGGGAAATTCCAAGAAGGCAAAGAAAAGCAAGCATTAGAGAGTAAAGCTGTAGTAGAAAGAGTGGGAAAGCGATGAGGTGCAATTTACATTTTAAACGCATCTTTTCTGCCATGAAAGGCCATGCAATTATGCAAAATACCTGCCAATCACAGATATTTCACTGATGTTACATACTCTAGAGATGGTTCTTTTTTATGGTTTGGTGTTTCTGCTGTGGGACAGGACCTCCTGTCAGTTACTGTCAGTTACCAGCGGTCTGCCAATCACTGAGATGTCTGAGGAATGCTAGAGGATTCTTGTGACTAGTGAAGAGGTGGAGGCTTAGAGGGCCCCTGAGAAGGAGAGGCCGTAAGAGATGATTGTGACAGACTCTCATTTGCTCTGTAATTAGTGTTTGCGCGATTGCATGTTAGCTTGCATGTCAACCCACTAGCTGCGACCACACCGTCGTTGCTTTGGTGTGGTGAGGGGTGGCTTTCGCACCGTCATTGTAAGGTCA
Source organism: Petrocephalus sullivani (assembly GCA_026780845.1). Lineage (NCBI taxonomy): Eukaryota > Metazoa > Chordata > Actinopteri > Osteoglossiformes > Mormyridae > Petrocephalus > Petrocephalus sullivani. The sequence goes on from JAODKM010000043.1 coordinate 14,582,314, forward strand.
CGTCATCACAGAAATCATGCAGGCAGAGAAAGACACAGGAGGCAGGCGCCGGATTGACAGGGTGTGTGTATATGTTAGAGGAAACAGAGGACACCTGCCGCATAGTTGCTGAGAAGCTCTGACCACCTGTCGCAGTGTCCCAGTGTTTTCTAGCATCCAGCTTTTAAAAATATTAATAAACTTGTTTCAAGAATTCAGTTCTCATTTAACCGACTGACCGAGGGGGAAAAACTTTTAGCCAACAGTTTTAGTTGCGTATGCATAGACTAATGTACAGAATCGATATTTAAATGGACGGGTAGCCTATACATGGGATGGATTTGACTCTATCTTCCACAATACTGAAAAAAATAGTGCTGCCTTTGGACTCAGTGTCCCCAGAGACTGCTGCAAACTGTAGCACCCCCTTGTGGAACACCCAGGTGGTCCATCTTATCTTATGAACCATGAACATAATTGTGAGAAGAAGGAATCTGTGTTAAAACTGAATAAACGTGTATACACGTTGTGTCTTCAAAGTGATGAAAATGAATACCAGCGAAGAGTTTGCTGTAAATGCAACTTTAGAAGTGCCATTTTATAAATATTATTATTATTCCATTCGAGTCCCAGTTGTGAGGCCTGTTGGCACTTTCCGATGGATGAAAGGAAGTTCTTATTGGCCTGCTCATTTCACGCTGTGGCGGATCAATGGCGTGTGATTGGCTCGAATTGTAGGTGGTGGCCCATAACGTCGGGATGCCTGTCACGTCGCGTCACGTGGCTTCTGTCCTGGCCTTGGCATCCTCCTGTACACGAAAATAGCCACAAAGGCACCCCCATCTCATCCTCATTCTCCATGCCAGGACCTCAGTGAAGGCCTTGGGTCCTCCTGACGGGAAACGTTCTGAACACATATCCGCTGCGTGTGAAACAATAGGCTCAGCTAATTAATCAGCGGCTCTCTGAGAAACTAACAAGCTCCAGGCTCCAAGAAAATGAAATTGTCATATCAGCAAAATCATTATTTAAATTGATGGCTTCACTGCCCAGTGATATTTCCCCGTGCTTATGCTGCTGTTGTCGTGCCCCAATTGTTAGCACTACAGTACAGCCTTTCATCACTGGAGCTGCTGGTCCAACTCCTGACAGCGGGTTCTGCGTGCTCGTGACATTCGTAGGCTCACCTCTGTTCATGCTGCTTTCCTCACAGTCCAAAAATTGTTCCTAAACTCCCCATAGTGGGTGTGTGTCCTGGGATGGACTGTCCAGAGTGTCCTCCGCCTTGTATCCTGAGATTCCTGGACCTCAATGCCCCTGTACTGCGTAAGTCGTTTCGGAAGGTGGATGGACCCACATCCAGATTATTCGCCCTCTGCCACAAACAGACATTTAGACATATGCTTTCGGTCTCTCCGCTGAAGGAGAAAAGCTGAGGCTGCAGCCTTTGATGAAACTCGACGCTATTAGCTACCATACATTACAGCAGGCGACTAAGAAAGCAGAGTGTGGCTGGCTTCTCAAGGCTTCTAAAGGACTATAATTCATATGATTCATACAGGACAAAGGGTCCCACACCCACTGAGGTTGGCAACCTGCCCCTCTGCTCAGCCGGGGTCCGGCAGGACCACCGGCGTTAAGCCGGGAGGTCAAAGAGGCTTTGCGTCACCATGCACCATCGCAAACATAAACATGGGAGAGGGGGACATTATTTTTACTTCCTCTGTTTATGGTGTAATATTATTAATGAAATTTTACAGTGACATGTGGTCGAGAGTCGACGCACAGAGATGCACGTGTGCACCACAGTGAGATTCTGCCATCCGGCAGAGGGGTAGTGGTGTCTCCACCCTGCAGGGGGCGATGCACTTTGTGAAACAGATGCTCGTGTTAGTAGCTGGAGACCATAATGGTCTCTTGGTTTTCCTGCCCTGCCTTTGCACAAGTTTCAGGGGTCAAGTCCAGTTAAATTAAGTCAAATGGACTTAATTGTCATTCAATGAGTACATATATAGTAAGGAATACAGTAATACATAACAGGGTGAAATAAATATAATGACTAACAATAAATAGAATAATAATAAATTCAGGACGGCTTGGGTTGACTTACTGGGAACCCCGCCCCGCCGGATTTCGTCATTTCCAATCCCATGCAATCCTACCGTGGCTTGAAAACATAAAACACGATTGCAACTAATGTGTGATGCTGTCCAGCAAGCGTGTGTGTGTGTGTGTGTATGTCTCGCTTGCGAGTTTGGGTACGCCGATGACTGCATGCACGTGACAGAGACTAGTTTGCCCGTGGGGATGGTAAACGCAGAGAGCATCATTTCTCTGGGTTAGGGCCCATTAGTGGTGCCGAATGAGGCGCCGTGACACTGAGTGGCCTCATGGAAAATGCTTCTGGAAAGAGGGAATTGCCCCCCCCCCCTCCAACCCTCGACATTAAGGAAAGGAAATGGGAAATCGTGCCCTTTATCTACATGCGGAACAATATGGCACGAATGGCCCCCGGGGCAAGTGCTGGAGAAATCATTACGGGTAGCCAGGGGAAGAAGGTGGGACCCTGGGAAGCCGAAGGGTGTGGACAATGGCAGGAGAAAAACATGCCAGCTCCATCTGCCGTCCTGTGGTACAGACACCTTTTAATGAAACATAGCTGTGTTATTAATAAGAAGTTTTAATAATGTGACTAATGACTGAATATAAAGTAGATTTGTTTTGAGTCTTTGTTTCATTTTACGCGTTTGATTGTATAACATCTGTTCATTTTCACAGTTGGACAGTTTACTGGAGAAGCTCAGGTTAAGCGCAGTGGTCAATGTTACTACAGCAACTTGAGAGTTTCACCAATGCTGTTGTCCATGTTGACTTTGTGTACCTTCTTGTAAGAATATCTCTCCTCACATATGGGGAAACCACCATTTCTTGCAAGCATGCATTATTTGTGCACTTTCTGAATACTTTCTGAAATTGACAGCTATCCTCTCAATGATTTCAGTGTTTAGGACTCCAGTAGGTCAATGCTGCCCTCACTGGTTATCAATGGGCATTAGAAATCCATCAATGACATCATAACGAGGTTGTCCTCTTTTTTTCTCCTTGTGTTTACGGTAATTCTATATATAAAAAAGTTTTTTGTGTGTATGCATGACCTCGTGGTAAGAGAACATTGGGCCCCCGTAAACTTCAAGAACCTGGTCAACCACGTTCCCCGCGGCACCAAATGTCTCTAAAACCCAATTTGCTGGCCAATTCTCTTTGAGTAACTTGAGTACGCTTTGAGTAACTTGCACACTTTGTCCATCAATCGTTACCCGAGCTCCCGAGTTCCCGAGCTACACCTGGAGACTAGTATTGTTCAACAAAAACCAGTTAAGGGTATGAGTCAACTGCGGCATCAAAACATCCCCGGGGGATTTGTCCGGTGCTAATTAAGCTGGTTCCACCCAGGTTCACAGCAAACAGAAAGTACTTGGTCTCTACCAGCTGCTTGATAATTACAATACTATATTTTACTATTTGTTATAGAAGCTTGCATGAATTAGAAGAAGAATTGTATTTTTTTGATCCCCGTGGGGAAATTGACTTTTTCACCTCCCCCAACCTTGCTCTCCATGAGAGCACAGCTTGGCTGTGAGGGGCAGCCACTTGTGCAGCTCCCAGGGAGCTGGGGGTTAGGGGTCTTGCTCAAAGGCCCACAGACAGCCAGAGGCTGGGCTTGAACCGGCCCCGAATTAGAAGCTTGCTTGAATTTCAATTGTCTGTATATATCACAGGCAGGGTCACAAGAGCACTCACATTCCCTTCCATTCCAAATGCAAATGTGCATGACCATGTACAGACCACAAATTTACCTGAGCAGGAGTATTTTGCATACATATTATTAACTTGTGATTGTATGTGAATATGGCTTGGAGGCATATTCACATTTGAGGGCTTTTTGGAACATCTGCACGACCAGTGGGTTCTTCTCAGACAGCTATGCAAGTAAGCAGAAGGTTATCATGGATGTGCAGCATGTTGAGCTGGTTATAGACATATTCTCACCTGATGACTCATAGCTAAAATGTTGAACAACTGGGAATTATTTCACTATTTCTGTAAAAGAACAAAAAATGTCTTGCATCACTTCTTTTCTGTAGGTCTTGTAGGTTCTCCTCCAAGGTTGATGACCACTGAACTGTGCCATTGGGTGACCTTCTAGACCTTTTAAGTAATCTTCTTCAGTACTCCTGTCAGAACCCTCCTAAGTCTACAGACATGCTGGATACTGGTTCTGTTGCATCTGTCCTGTCGATATATATGTTAGCGATGAACATTTTGAAATAATGTGTAGCAAAATGTGAATTTCTAGATATGACCTGCTGAAATGGTGTCGTTTTATGAAGGTCCTCGTGTTCTTCAGACATCTTTCTGTTGTCGCTCGTTCCCTACTCCTCGAAAAACACCATACCAGGTGCGTTCCCACAGGAACCTGGCCTGGAACCGTCGACGTGGATCCTCCCTTTCATAAACGAAGTCATACCTCTTCAGCTTCCCACTCGTGAGGCTGTGGAGAAAGCAACTCTGTAGTCCCAGACAGAGGTAAGACTGGCCTTTGGCCCTGCATGGACAGCTGAGAGTTACGGACGTGTTGTGCTCAGCCTTGTGTTGTCTGACCTGCAGAATTAGGTCTGGAGAGTGTTTGCCATGGTGGTCTGATTCAAAGCAATTAAATATCAATAGCTGCCAGTACGTTACTCTTAAATGTCAACATTGAACTAAGAAAAACAGGAACTAAGGGCGAAATGGCCAAATAATTGAAATGATTTTCGAAGGAGTTACATACTGAAAGGGTAGAAGGGGATGCGTAAATGACACTGGAAGCAGAAAAAGGTAGGCATCGATAGCTTTCAGAGTACTGCTTGCACACAATGGTCATAATGGAATGTAATGTTCAAATTGTTATTTATAACACAACAGCACAAACTATTACTCGGTCCAGTTTAATTGCTCAGTTGGTGAAATCCGGCGAGACATCATCTTATTCTCCTTTACAGAATATATATTTGTGTACAAGGACTACCCACATATCGTAGTATTTGTTTGCAATTTATTTTACATGTTTAAGCAATGAACTGCCTATCCAAAATTATTTTCATGAAGTAATATATTGAACCAATTTCTGGAAGAAAAACAGACGTATATACAAACCTGACCTAATTATGTCATGGACAATTTGTTTGTTACTTATGTATATGAAAAAATTGGACAGCTGTTCCTAAGGGACATGGTGACAAACAGCACTGATCCCTCTGGAAGGACCTGGCGCTCCCTGGGGTTCAGGTCAGGGCTGCTGTGGGCTAGATGAGAGACCCAAGGGCAGCTTCTCAAATCACAGTGCAGTACCAAAGGGAACCAGAGGGGGAGCCACACACTGCAGTCATGGAGGGGGTGGTGCTTCAGGATGGGGGTGGGCCAAAAGACTTACTTATAATAGCAGCTCCAAGATACATAGCCATCAGTCTGTTTTCTCATTTACCTGCACCAGTCTTCAGATCATCAACATGACACTTCTCATTGACTGGCATTTACAAATGTTCTGGCCAGCAAGTTTGAACCAAATGGACATTATTATGCAACTTAATTCTGCATGTCAGTTGTAATTACTTAACATTCCAGCTCAATGTGTCTATTCAAAGCAGGCAGGGGAAAATGTGATACCTTTGTGGAGATTGCAGAAAACATTGAATAAAACTACAAGCCACAGGCAGTAGGGGGTAAGATCAAAGCTTGACAGAAGTGTCTTCTGAGGCAGGAAGATCTCTCGCCTTTTATTGTGGTGAGCAGAGGGGAGGGGACCATTCCCCAATCAGCTTCCTCCTTCTCAGGAGGCATGTTTATAAAGAGGCAGGAGACCCATGGGGCTTTTGTTATACGGTTGGGTGAGTCCGTTAGGGATTACCAACAAAACAGTCAAAGTCTCCTTCTGCTGTAAAAACACTGTCTGTGGCACCTGCCCCAATCCCTCTCTGCAATTTGTTCTTCACCATCAGCTGGTAAACATGGAACTCTATCCTAATACACTAATAATAAACACTGTGCTTTTGATTTCTACAGCAATACATACAATAAATAGTATGCAAGGACTATAAGTTTTTCAGTTTTACATGCCTGTTTTCAAATATGATATCTGAATGACCTCCAGATCACAACACCCTAAGCTGGTTATGGATGGATGAAATAGATGTGCTACAATATTAAAGCTGCCAGACATTTTAACTAGTGACCTTGACCAAAGACACCAAGACATCCAATCTTGGGACACTAGTACCTTTACATAATGACCCAATTATTTTACCCTATTGCTAATGCCCATTCTGGAATGAATAGGTTTATCAACTATTCTTGATTTTTAGGCGTCTCCATCAGAACCTGAGCATCTTTCAGATTGCAGGAGTGAGCAATGAATGGACGACTTCTCCTCAACACCACCTACAATGGTGTTATCAACTCCACACTGCCCCCTGCCTACAACACAATGAATAGCATAGACAACACAACGGCGAAGCCCATCAACGTCTTTGATGGCTGTGAAGAGATGTTTGCCGCAATCCTGTTCGACCTGTGCGTGCAGGTCTTCAACGTCTTCCTGGGCTTGCCTGCCAACATCCTGGTCATGGCAACCATCTACAAGAACCGACGAGAGCCCTCTACCTCGGATATGTTCATCTTCCTCCTGGCTTTCATGGATGCGTACTTTGGCATCATGGTGCCCATCTCCTTCCTGAACCTCTACTACTGGCAGAGCATAGAAGCCTGGAGGGCCATCAAGTTCGTCTACGGGGTCAAGGACACTAGTGGGCCCCTCTTCCTCTCCTGCATCTGCATTGACCGCTTCCTGGCCGTGCTTTTCCCCATCACCTTCAGCCGCCTGAAATCCCACAAATACCGAGCCTCCTGCTCCGGGGTGGTCTTGCTGCTCACCTTCACCTACGCCGCCGCCAAGACCACGGACGGGGTTCCCCACTTCGAGAGGATCTTCACGGGTGAGATCCTGACCGTATTCACCCTCATGGTGCTATGCAACCTCTCCATCCTGTGGGCGCTGCAGCGCTCAAGGGCGGGCCGTGATGAGATGCACCCAATGAAGAAAAAGGCCTTTAAGATGGTGCTCTCCATCCTGGCCATAATCATCTTCAACTACCTGCCGCCTGTGGCCCTGTTTCCCTTCCAGGATAGCTACACCCCCGACGTTTTCCGCTGCTACGTGCAGCCGGTCGGCTTCGCCTTTGTTAACATCAGCAGCAGCATGCAGCCCCTTATCTACCTGTCCCGTCTGGAGAGGCTGCCCTGCATCACTGACGCCTGCAGACAGAGGTGCTCCTCGAAAAAGAATGAGAAGACACCACCTGCGTAGACACACCTCCACAAGAGGGCAACATTGCCAACCAGAGGAAACAACAACAAGTTTTGTCTAAACTGAGATGGATGCTGTCCTCCTGTCGCAGGACGATGTCACCTTCAAAACTCCGGTTCAAAACTTCTCCCAGATCTCATAAAATATCTCTATAAAACACAAGCATCAGACATACTTACTAGAAGGCTATAGTCGTGCTGGATTCTAATCCAATATATTCTAACAAATTTCCTGATGGTTACTATTATTTTAATACTTTTGATATTTTTAAACATGTCAAAGGACAGTTATTTTGCTATTTGTTTGAAAAATGCAGAAATTATTGTCTGTATATGTCACAGGCAATCAACTAGTAATTGCACAAATCAAGCCAAGGAAATAGGTTTGAATGAAATACAGAGAAACACAGCTTACCTGGAGCCATGCTTCCTGTTATAATATTAGCTTTTTAAGAATCCAGCTGTAATTTCCCTCCCTGACAGATGTGTGTGGTTTTTGTTTTTTGTTTTTTTGCTCTTGATGCAACCAGAATTGACCTGACCGCCAAATGTCCTCTATCTGTTGTGGATTTGGGAAATTTTAAGTGAATAAAATCGATTTTTCTGTTACCTCTATGTTAACTGAATAAACATGCATTAGTGGCAGCCTTTGTTTGTCTTTCATCAGTCTTCATACTTAGGTATAATAAAAATGTATTTTCCTGTGTTTGTACATTTATGATGTCTAAATGTCTTACAGAAAGGGGAAACGAAATCCATAAAAGACATAGTACTGCGGAAAAGTCTTAGGCAGTCATAGAAAATGGTTAAGGCTGTTTTTGGGTAGTAAATGTATATTTGCAATGTTACATTAGATCATATGCAAATGCAGAGCAAAACAATAAAAAATCTTCTGTTCTCCAAAACGTTTCTGATGTCTTACTGGATGGCTAGAAGAACACTGCTTAGTTCCCAAAACTCTCCTAGGGGCACCCCAGCCATTTCATGTATTTCTTTAATTTCACTACCAGCTCAATTAACTTAATTAGTTAAAACCCTTTATGAGGTATTGTTTAGCCGAATATGGTATGCTGATAATCAAGTCAAAAAATACATGGGAGTGGACTGGGCAGCACAGGACTGGGAGGCATTCTTATAGAGGGTTGATGAGGGGGCAAACAAGAGGCAGCTGGTGTGAGCCACACACGGCCTGAAACGAGAGGCAAGGCAAAGCAAGCTACAGGTGTGGCTCGTTAGCCGCACTCGGGAGAGAGCAGGAGGGGCAGGAAGGTGGGGCACGACAATGGGATGATCGCCATAAATACTGGGGTGACTTTAGGAGAGGTTTTGAGATTGCTAAGCTGTCACACTTTGACTGACATAATATCATTGTTCATGACCAACATGAACATGACCATCATTTCCATAGCCTCCCTAAAACCTTTGCACAGTACTGTTGGTTATATTAGTGGTGTTTGTGAATCTTAAAAGTTTAGTAAGTGGTTCATTATATAGATATTTCTGAATGATTAATTACTGTAAATTTATAAATAAAGTACTGTGAGACATGCATGACAAGGATTGACAAGGATATGGTAAATTGCTGCAGTTTCTTGTGATTCTTGTGATTGTGATGCATTTTTTAAATGTATGATGTAAGTTATAAGGTTTTTTTCCTTCTATTTTTGTGTCTCTGGCAGCTGATTAGCAGTCTTGCGCCTATAAGCATCTCTGGTAATGGAACCTAGTTGACCCAAATTTATTAGGATGCATATAGGGTCAGCTTGGGTCATTGTGACATTGCCTACTGCAGGCTAGAATTGCTGCATGCAGATGAGCCTTATACCAACCTAACATGGTTTCCTTACTGTAATAAACTCACTCGTTTCATTCAACCCTGCTCTCCAGTATTTTTGTCAGACTGTCACGCAGCTGTGTCTCACAGAATAGGAACAAAGTGACATAATGCCATATAGATTAAGTTGCAAAAACCTACTTAGGCAATTTTGCACAAGACAAAAGTTAATTGCAGGAATGGGATATGCATATATGACGAATTCTCGTCCCAGATTTAAAGTTTCACTAGGGTTATGGCCCCACCTGGTGTAGGAAAAATGCAGTTTCTCCCGAAAGTATATGTGTTCGTGAGAATAAATCAGTTCCTTCTTATCTTTATCGATACTTAATTACATCGTTGTCTTCCTTACTTTCCTTCTACTGGAACGGTTAATCGGTCAGTTAGCCCACACTTATTTGGATACGTTTACATAAATATGTTTCCTTAAGTACGGGTGAATATTCTGCAATTAACCCGCGTTAACCCTGGTTTTACCACGAACGTTGAGTGTATTACTTTCCTTGTATTACTTGTTTACTTGTAATATGTGCTTTAGGGAAAGGTGTAAAATTGAACATGCAATAGGGTGTCGGAAATATAATATTACGTAAATTTAGAAAAAAAAAAACTAACGATACCTGTACGCATTGCGTACGGATGGAAATTTGTAATTTAAAGTACTATAGCTTATGAATGAGTGACATTTTCATTTTAAGCTTCCAGGGACTTGATGCCGTAGGACGCGTCGTGTAGTTGCACCCGACAGCTGACTGCTGAAGTCACTGGACAGCTCCTTATAGGGGAGAACTAAATCTAATGTGATGAGCTGCTGCATGTACAAAAACCAAATGCACACGAATCATAAGAATGCTTATCAGAATAAACGTATAATCAGTGTGACAACAATTAAAGGTGATCCTCTCCATAAACTTGTTAAAAGTTTTAAGGCGTCATATCTTACAGGGCGGTAGGTTATCAGCATCTAACATCGAAATCAGCATCACGTAGTGCACTGTTATTGTATACGCTCCATGAACCCTTTCTGCCAATGTAAAAGTAAATATGACAGAAATAAAGTATGTCATAATGGCACATGAAAAAGGTGCAAAGATCATTTCTCTTCTACACTTTTATTCAGATATATAAACCTACGCATAGAAATTAAACATAAAACGAAAAGACGTCTCCCAACCGCTAGATGTCGGCAACATACCCTAATGAAAAACCAATGACCTTAATAAAATGTTACAAAATAAAACAATTTATTCTTATTGTGGTACAGGTTTCTATAGGCCTACATTATGGTTTTTGCAAAAATACATTGTAATGCTAAAAAGTGCAAAAAATCTTCACCATCATTATATTTTCATGTTAACAGAATGAGTGTCGTGCAAATTGGTAATTTGTTTGAAACTTATTGAAATTATTCATTTTGCAAAAATTGTGGTATGTGGTAATTGCAGTACGGAGAGGAAATATTTGCATCACCGATCACGCGAGTGGTCAAGTTGACCAATACCTGGCGACGGTGTCACTCATCGCGCGCGGAGCCCGGAGCTCGCGCTGCATCTAATCCCTGAGGCCCGGTTGCCATGGGGATGACGTCACGCTGCAGCACTGGCTCGCTCGGTGAGCGCGCGCCGTCCCCGGCAGTCACCCTCCGCGAGCCGAGAAGGAGCGTGCAAAGCGAAAGCGACCGACTGCTGTCTCTGCCGCTGTCAACATGCGTGAAATAGTGCATCTCCAGGCTGGCCAATGCGGGAATCAAATCGGGGCGAAGGTAATGCGACCCTAATTTAGTGGGATGTAGTGTCGCGACGTTTGTAAATGCTCGCATTAGTTTCATTCGCGTGCGTGCGTAACACTGAAGTCGCCTCCGATACGTCTGTCATCATTCCAAGAATTTTCCAGAAATTCCTGTGCAATAAATATTGGATTTTCCTGCTCCAGATGGTCGCAGTTACTAATTGAAATACGGGAATACGTTTCATCAGTAATCTTTACTTTTTATTTTAAAAACATGCACTTTGTAGCAAAGAAAATTTTAAGTTAAGACGATTAAAATTAAGATGTGGTGTCGTAGCAAATAAATAACATATGATAAATAGGAACTATGTGGAATTTCACAGAAGCCCAGCTGTAATATGAAGGACATTAAAGCCCAGATTCTTGTGCCCCATCCCCCTACCCCTGATCTTCTGCTCCCCATGACTCTCTCATTCCCTACCCTCCTCACTCCACCCCCCTCTCCTTTCTCTCCCTGCTCGGACTCCACGCAGTTTTGGGAAGTCATCAGTGATGAACACGGCATCGACCCCACGGGAACATACCATGGGGACAGCGACCTGCAGCTTGAGAGGATCAGCGTATACTACAACGAGGCCACAGGTGAGGCTGGCGTTGACTGGGGGAGCCAGACGTAAACACGCTGACTGCAAGGGCGCGATTAAAATAATCCAAGTGCAGACAGTGCAGCGCCTCACAAGGGGATGATGGTGAGCAGCAAAGACCTCTGTGAATGAAGGGAGCCCGGGACAGAACCACAGAGCCACATCATCCCATTACAAACCACATCCTTACTGCTTCTACTGCTGTCATTACTTATTATTATTATTATTATTATTATTATTATTATTATTATTATTATTATTCAACTGTCATTTTGACATATAGGTGGAAAGTATGTCCCCCGAGCCGTCCTGGTGGACTTGGAGCCCGGCACAATGGACTCTGTACGATCCGGACCCTTTGGACAGATTTTTAGGCCTGACAACTATGTGTTTGGTAAGTGCTAGACACTTTCGGCTTCCATACATGTGCTGCTCAAGACATCTGAACATTCCACATGCCACGTATCTGGAACCCTGTCACTGCCCTGGGCCCCATTTTTGTGACTCGTTTCGGTTTTGTTGTGATTAACACTTGAATTTCGATGTACTTTTTAAGCCTTTGCCATTTGAGGATGTGTAAATATCGCCTGAGATAGTATTGACACTCTACTGTTGTTTTTCTGTAGTGCGACGCGATTGAGTGGATGTCAGATGGAAAGGCCATCTGTTGCCCTGGCAGAGTCTTAGTTCACCGCGGTGTCCTGTTGTCTTTGTCTGGGTGGGCATCCCAGAATAGTCATTCGCGTCATGTGACCACTTAAATCAATGCTACCGTTTCAGCAAGATTTATAATGTGTGTATAATGTGTGGCTTATCGCCACAGGTAGTGAATAATGTAAGGATTAATTAATTATTTGAGGGTGGTTCTAGTTCGGGTGAAACGTCATGTGTCATTTTACATGCAGGCCAAAGCGGGGCTGGCAACAACTGGGCCAAGGGCCACTACACAGAGGGGGCGGAGCTGGTGGACTCGGTGCTGGACGTGGTGAGGAAGGAGGCAGAGAGCTGTGACTGTCTGCAGGGCTTCCAGCTGACGCACTCCCTGGGCGGGGGCACGGGCTCCGGCATGGGCACGCTGCTGATCAGCAAAATCCGTGAGGAGTACCCCGACCGCATCATGAACACCTTCAGCGTGGTCCCCTCCCCCAAGGTGTCCGACACCGTGGTGGAGCCCTACAATGCCACACTGTCCGTGCACCAGCTAGTGGAGAACACGGACGAGACCTACTGCATCGACAACGAGGCTCTCTACGACATCTGCTTCCGCACGCTGAAGCTGACCACTCCCACCTACGGGGATCTCAACCACCTGGTGTCGGCCACCATGAGCGGCGTCACCACCTGCCTGCGCTTCCCCGGACAGCTCAATGCCGATCTCCGCAAGCTGGCCGTCAACATGGTGCCTTTCCCGCGCCTTCACTTCTTCATGCCCGGCTTTGCCCCCCTCACCAGCAGGGGGAGCCAGCAGTACCGCGCCCTCTCTGTCCCAGAGCTCACCCAACAGATGTTCGATGCCAAGAACATGATGGCGGCCTGCGACCCCCGTCATGGCCGCTACCTGACGGTGGCCGCCGTCTTCCGCGGCCGCATGTCCATGAAGGAGGTGGATGAGCAGATGTTGAACGTGCAGAACAAGAACAGCAGCTACTTTGTGGAATGGATCCCCAACAACGTCAAGACCGCCGTCTGCGATATCCCTCCTCGAGGCCTGAAGATGGCCGCCACCTTCATTGGCAACAGCACCGCCATCCAGGAGCTGTTCAAGCGCATCTCGGAGCAGTTCACCGCCATGTTCCGCCGCAAGGCCTTCTTGCACTGGTACACCGGCGAGGGCATGGACGAGATGGAGTTCACCGAGGCCGAGAGCAACATGAACGACCTGGTGTCCGAGTACCAGCAGTACCAGGATGCCACGGCTGAGGAGGGTGAATTCGAAGAGGAAGGTGAAGAGGAAGTTGCCTAAACTCCATGTCCAGAAAGAAAAACCCCCTCTGTTCAACAATCAACCCACAACCCAACAGTAAAAGCATATATGTTATTCCTTTAAGGAAAACAAAGATATACTGTCCGTTTGTGTGTACTGCATGAATTCAGTCAACCTTCAATGTCAACCCTAGACTTCCCAACACTTCTACAGAAAACACCTCAGAGGTGAAACCATTCAGCTATAAAAATGGAAGGAAAACCCAGTGAAATGTCAGCTGTAATGTATTAAAGATGTACTGAATTTCTGAGTTGTGTGTTATTCCTAGCGGTATGCATTTGACGTCTTTGCGCCAACACAAGTCAACCTCTTGCACCATGAACATCCACTAGATGGCAGCGTGATACCAGAAACGAACTATTACAAATGCCTAGAAGAAATCTCCTTAGCTATGTTAAACCTCTTAATGGCATATTTTTTAACGCCAACCAGTAGGGGTCTAGGATCACGTGATTTATGGCTATGCGCAATTGCGGTGCAAGAAATAGACCTTCAAAAAGTCAGGGTTGTGTAGTGTGGAAGTCGCACCTCAATATGCGTTATAGTGTATGTAGTAAGAAAAGGTGAATCTAAAAATCACCGTTTCAATTAAATCCTGCTTTGTGCATTTAGCAAATTTAATCTGGGTCAGCCAAATTATTAAATTCCGATCTCAGGCAAAGGTTGCCCCAGCAGACGTAAAGTATAAAAACCACAACGATTGTGTGTTTCCATGTCCAGTCGTCATTAATAATGGTGTTTAAGATATCGATCAGGTAGAAATTAAACCTTGTTGTTTGAAATGTGAGCACTGCATCTACACACTTCTGACCTAGAACAAGAAGTCATTGTGCCAGGTTAGTCCCAGCAAAGATCCCGGTCATTTTGCACAAAGCCAATTACAGCTTATCACTCAGCGGCCAAACATAATGCCGCAAAAGGGGAAAAGCTTCTGGTTTTTCTGAGTTAGTTCTCTTTAATTTGGAATATTCCCCCCATCTCTGTTAAAGGGAAGTATCATGTCAACAGGGATGATTCATTTCTACGCTGTGGAATGGAGCAGAGCTTGTTTGTATCGTTCTATGGAGATAAGGTGTCGAGCTATAATGATGTCCAATGTTATTGCTACGAGTAAAAATGGAAGGGTGGGGGGGGGGTCCGTACAGGGTCTGCTACGGCGATGCAAAGATGCACAAAAAACAAGCAGACAGTAATTTGATATCCAGTCCTTTAAGTGCTTTCTTTTTCTTTTCTTGCGTATAGGCCTACTGGCACCTGACACAGTCTGAAGAACAAGGGGATACCGGCACCTGACACAGTCTGAAGAACAAGGGGATACCGGCACCTGACACAGTCTGAAGAACAAGGGGATACTGGCACCTGACACAGTCTGAAGAACAAGGGGATACTGGCACCTGACACAGTCTGAAGAACAAGGGGATACCGGCAGACACAATCTGCTGGTACTGAATAACAAGGGGAGTACCGGCACCTCATATAATCTGCCCGTGCTCAATAACAAGGGGATACTGGCACCTGACACAATTTGCCGGTACTGAATAACAAGAGGAGTACAGGCACCTGACACAATTTGCCGGTACTGAATAACAAGGGGAGTACAGGCACCTCATATAATTTGCCAGTACTCAATAACAAGGGGATACTGGCACCTTTTCTTGCATATAGGCCTACTAGCACCTGACACAGTCTCAATAACAAGGGGAGTACCGGCACCTCATATAATCTGCCAGTACTCAGTAACAAGGGGATACCAGCACCTTTTCTTGCGTATAGGCCTACCGGCACCCGACACAATCTGCCGGTACTGAATAACAAAGGGAGTACCGGCACCTCATATAATCTGCCAGTACTCAATAATAAGGGGATTCCGACGCCTGACACAATCTGAATAACAAGGGGATAGCGGCACCTGACACAATCTGCCAGTATTGAATCACAAGGGGAGTACCAGCATCTCACAGAATCTAAACGGAACTGAATAACAAGGGGATTGTTACTAAAGCGTGGAGTGGGGCTTGGAAACATGCCACTTTCATTTATTTTCCTCTGTATCATCAATTTAAATCAATATTTTTTTTAAATGACGAAATTCACAGAGTTTAGCTTTTATAAAACTCCTTCCAAAGACATACAACGCCTGAAACCCAAAGCCCAAAGGCCAAAATTAACATTTCCCATGAACTCTGTTATCCCGAATCACACACTCTAAACAGCAGTTTTGTGCGGGGATGTTCCAGAAACATGTCGATGACATGCGGCAAAATAGGCCTGCTGGGGGGGCTTCACAAACCCCTGGTGTCTATTTTGTCAAAGAGTAACAGCATTGTTCTAGCAATAGCTTAGAGACAACTTTATAATTATTACTCCAAAGACTACAGCTGTTGATAGCTACCGATGATACAAAAAAACTTCAGTAAAGGCCACTGATTTTTCTGACTTTCAACGCGCAGAGCATTAAAAAATGTCTTTAGAAAAATATGCACATGCATCTACAAGTCTAGATCGCCATCACAAAAAAAAAACAGGGATGGAAGACGACAAACAGGACCGTCACTTGCAGCATGTATTTATTTATTTGTTTTGTTATACATTTTACACCCTGTTTCTTTGTATTCCGTCCCCACCCCAGGAAAGGCAAAACCAGGATGTCCTTCCCAGAACAGGTTCAAACACCACCCATCCAGTTACCTTCACCCCCGTCTGGCCTTCAAAGGGTGGGAACCAGGCTAATCACAAGCTCGTGGTGACGTCTATAAGAAGTTCATCGGCACATACACACTGAACTTACAGGTGATACAAAAAATGATTCCAGTATAACAAAAGAGCATTATTTGAGAAAAAAAAATCAAAATGTTGTAACATCATTGTCAAAGCTAGTGTAAACTGGAAATTCAGTTTCATTTTCGACTTCATTTGTTTCCAGACCTGTCCTATTTGTTCTCTGTTACCTCCCCAGAGTCTGTGACATTCCACCAAAGCTAAAACCTTCACACTGTGACTTAAGGAAGTAAACGTGCCATATCAGTAGACATACTTAGAGGTAGGTACCTGTACAGGAATGCTGTCCATAGAGTCACCAGTACAGATACTGACAGATTCAGTAGTTTGAGCTGGGGGATTGACAATGTCTGACTTGTTTGGGCAGGTACTAAGCAGCTTGTCATCTAGTGGTGTAAATGTTCAGTGGCACGTCACCTTCCAGTGTAAAACATTACCCACATGGTCATCCTCTCCAACAAGTGTCCAGAATTAAGAGGCCTAGTCTGAGACAATAGCAACTGATATCCACGTAAACAAAAAGGATTCGGAATGGAAGACAAAACTTATATAGCCTACCATATATTGACTTTCTTAATTAACAAAGAATACAAAACAGTAGTGTATTTATCTGAATATAAGATATACTACTGGAGCTGTGTGCCGAAGGAGGCCCAAAACCGATCCCCGTGATCATAGCCAACAGAACCGTCCGAACTGTCAGCACCCTGTCACCCAGTACTCGGGTCTGATGCCGCGCCGATCTGTCTGCTGTCCAGTTTGCATTTTCATACCTCTGGGTTCTCATGCCTCATCTGGAATTCCGGTCAATGGGGCGGTGACACAGCCCTCGGCGAATTCCTTGAAAACACCGTACGTCTGGGTTCATAAGGCAGCAGGATTTTGTTTACAAGGATGTTGAGGGGGGCGGTTTGTTATACACGCTGGCATCTCTGGACCTCCCGGCATGGAGGCGGCATGTCGTCCGATTTGGGTATCCAATCGTTACGCAGTGCGTGAGGGGCGGGGCTCAGATGAGCCGTTCCTCTTTGGGCAGCTTCAGTGCGTCGGGCGCCTGTGCGCCCCTGGTCCCCGTCTGCTCCTCGGCGCTGGGCCGGTACGTCCCCTCCGTCTGCCGCTTCTTACGGATCACGCAGAAAAAGACCACCAGCACCACGATGATGATGGCCAGCAGGCCCAGGATCACACTGGGCGCGACGATGGCTGCGATGTTAGTCCCCTGAAACGAAAGCGAAAGTTTGGGGGGAGAGCAGAGCATTATCATTACTGTGTAACCCAACATAATAACCACCTGCGATTATGACTCTCAAATCTGCCTTGAATGTCAGTGATCAGCAGGGCCATTGGAGGGGCATGGATACCCTAAGTCAGGGGTGGCCAATCTTATCCACAAAGGGCCGGTGTGTATGTGGGTTTTCACTGCAACTCCCTAATTAGATTACTAATTAGAGGACTGATTTGTCAAACAGTCCTCACATCTGGGTTTGAACGGCTGACCTAAAGGGTATCCCAGAAACCTGCATACACACCGGCCCTTTGTGGATAAGATTGCCCACCCCTGCCCTAGGTACCCAGTGGGCCCCAAAATCTAACCTCGGTTGCTAAGTCAGTAAGATCAAATGAGGGTCCAAGGTGATATTTTGCCAAAGGGGCGCAGAATTTCTAACTACACCCCTGGTGACATGTCTCAACCACTCTATGTGTTAATGTGCCATAACTACGCCTCATCCTTACCGCAGTGGACTTGCTGGTGGTTTGCATTGTCGCGGTGGTGTTCCCTGTGGAGGACATGAAGGGGCACCATCAGCACTGGACTAAGCCTGCAGGTCAGCTCTGTCCTGACATCAAGCAGTCACGTGGATGAGATGCTTCCTTAGCGATGACAAGCACTCTGTCCTGCATCACACGGGCTCAGGTCACGGTTTACGGCAGTGCTGTGGGCAGCACGTGACCTCTAAGAGTCATTCTGGCACAGAACGCCTTGGAGCATGCTTCAGCATGCCCAGGAGGAATGCAGAAAAATCCAGAAAAAGGTTTCATTTATCTGGAGCCAGCCATACTCAAAACGTAAGTTTAAAAAAAACAAAACAAAAGACAACCATGAACAATGTTCCATTTCATTTCAGGAAGACTGTCAAAGCCAGCAATATATGATCACTACGGAATGACTACACTAATGCAGATGTTAAAATTAAAAACTCTTTAGACCTTACACACCCTGGTTAATTTCCCTGGATAAATAAAATCGTAAAACCGGTGCAAGTTAACATCGCACTAGACCTGCTATTCTTAATTTTGCTTTGAGTTCCATACAGCTCATGTTCTTCAAAAATCACGGCCATGAGTATCAGGCAAAGGTTATTTTTAATTGAGATATAGCTAAGGCTTATAATAACATGACAAAACGGACGGCTACAAATCAAATACGACTCATGCGTTGTCCTGATCTTTAAGTCAACGCCAGCTTCATCCACCAGTACTTAATAATAAGGGGAGTACTGGCACCTCACACAATCTGCCAGTACCGACTAGTGAACATGCATCTAGGCCTGAAAGGAGCCATCACTGTCCTTCCGCTCATCAGTCGGTGGGGTTGCCCAATGACAGTACAGTCCACGTATGTTCTATGCTTGCAAGCATTTAAACAACGCATTTGTGTTCCAGCCTGGGGCCCAATGACCACCGGCATTTTTTTTTTTTCTGTGAGCGTCTCAAGTCGTCCTTGATTGTTTCAAACATTAAAGACCTTAGTTAATCATTCCCCCCCGAACAAACATTCACTTACACAGCAGGAGAAAAGTACGCCGCGATAAAGCTGAGAAACGGACGCAGTTTTTGGAAAGAGACACACTTTGTACAAAAGCAACTGATAACATCTGTGGATTAGCATTACTGTATACATTCATGCCTACTGTCCAGAATGTGACTGTACAAGTTATAGCAATTTTTGTTTATAGATAATACAGCTTGGAAAGCAAGATTTTTTTCCCCCTTTTTTATGACATTCCTGGAATACGTGGATGCAAGGTGTGCAGAGTGGGCAGTTGGCCCAGCTTACCCTGGATCACTGTACTATATAGAACCAGCAGCTGGCCCAGCACCAGCAAGCCCGGCACCATTTTCTTCTCGGATTGCAGGCTCATTGGTAACCAGGTGGGACTCGGGTCATCTCAGGTCAGATGCCTTTATGCCATGGATAGTCTCCTGGGAGCACCTGGCCGAGTTATTCAGCACATGCACAAAATACATACTTTTTGAGCATGAGAAGCTAGCACGGTTAACAGGTTCTAAAGCGGCCAAAAACTACACGAAGAAGCAGAATCCAGCACATTTCCTGAAAATAAGGCAGAATTCGACACACACGACACGGCGTGAAATGCATTAACTAGAATATAAGCACAATACATTCTCAACAAAACCAGTTTAAAAAAAAAAGTTTTTTGTAACTTCTGAAACACAAGGATAAACATCCTCATCTCCCATCTTCTACTACGTGCAAATACACATTTTTTCATCTATTAGGTTAATAACAGCAGAGTCCAGTGAAGGACCAGGAACAAAGAGAATATCCGCCTGGAATTTCAGGGTGTAGGGCTCCCCTCGAATATTTCTCGCTCGTGGCCCAGAGATACGGTGCCCCACCGGTAACTCTCCGCCGTGATGGTTCGGATGCCCCCCAAACACGACCCAGCCCGTCCTTCCCATACATGTGCAAAGCAGCCCTGCAATTGGCCCTTAAATTATTAAGAATGATTGGCTGTCGCGATAGTCGCGCTCCGGGGCGCGCGCGGCATGCCACACTTCCGGTCGCACCTGCCGCAGGTAAGGCCGGGGGGGCATACCGCGAGCCCCAGCGTACGCACGGAGGTCGGCAGACCCCGGTAACGCGGCCCCCCATCCCCGGCTGACAGCGGAACTCACCGGCCCGGGGGAAGCGGGCGACTCGTCCCGGGGATGCGACGCGAACGGACTCGATAAAAACTCCGGTAAAGTGCTTCCGAAGAAAGGCGACAGGTCGCTTCCGCCTCGCCCCCGGCGGCGGACGGCTAGGGCGCCGGGCCCCGCACACTCGGCTTATGATTAACTGGGTAAAGTCCCGGCTTTGGCCGGCGATCGGGCTCCGGCGGCGGCTGCTGCGCCCAGGCTGCTGCCTTTCGCCCCTTCCCGTACCTGTCACTATGCCCCCCCCCCACCTCCCCGCCCCGCCCCGCCCCCCTCCGGTCACGTGGTCCGCCCTCTCGCATTACCTGCCTGCCTTCACCGCAACCTGTCCCACCGACGACACAGACACGCCTTTGTTGCGACACCAACCTCCGGCCCCCCCCGGTTGCATGGTATGATTCAAAGTATGTGCCACGGGTCACCGTCACACTTTCGTGCCCCCTCCACCTTGCCCATTAATGAGCAATGCTGCCCCCTGCCTGTCTATTTGCCGTGCCAGAGTGTCAAGATTAGCCCAGCATAAGTAACATATAAATGTCGGGGGGGCGTGCTGCGTGCTGGGGAACTTGCGACATCCAGTGGGATACCCGCTATTTACCCAGTTTATCCGGCTTTTTCTGGACAGGGAGCAGAATTACACATGTACAGCTGCTGAAGACCATTTCTTTCGCGTTAATGAATCGTACCCTCTGGCGTAATATGACGTGCAGCTCGTCTCAAATCCACGTAACACACAAGTTAAAAGGAATGTATTTTATCCATTGGTCAGTGTGGAAAATTTTAAAACGTCAGCTGTGAGAGGTGAGACTTTGTGTGCGATTAGGACACTTCCCACACACCCCAGGTATGAATTAGAGGAGCGCCACATGTCTGAGGAGAGGCCTGGAGTTAAGCTTTCTTGAATCATGCCTGGGTGTGGAAATCTGCTCTGTCATAAATAACAGGACTACATTTGCACACACACACACCCACACTGGGGAAAACATAAGTTAACATGCATGCTGGCTATTGCTTTTTAAAAAAACACACACAAATGCACAAGTTTTAAGATATAAAACAAATCACCCGCTTTGCCTAAAGAAGTACAAATGTTTACCTTCAGCTTTCATTTGCAAAGAAAGCCTCAAAGCTAAGCTAAACAGAAACGAGACCCCCTCCCCGCTTTCAGAGTTTTAGCACGTTCTTGATTCTCTCAAAATCAACCAGTTCATTGCCATTCAGGCCATGTCATTTCTGTGTCTCTCTCTTCATATATACCAACGTTTCTCAACCCAGGGGAAGGGGGGGGAGGGGGCCAAATTTCTAAGTACCACCTTGAACAGAATTCACTCACGTACTGTATATAGCAACATGTTTATATATTTTATGCATATTCTTTTAATTACTTTCAGTTTTCTGCTTGCTTTAATTTCTGTCTTGATGTTTATGCACCGAGGATCCACATGTACTGGTGCTGCTGTCCCTGTCCCTCACCTGAACGCAGTGCCCCCATTTCCCTGCCCAAGTCTCGTCGCCCTTCGGGATCCCTTTGTTCCCTAGTTCAGCACTGCCATTGGCTGGTGACAGCAGTGGGGATGTCATGCATGAAGACCTGAACTGCCTTCCCGGCATGCATCGTGCAAACTACCACACCCTGTTCATCCATCCATTCATCTTCCAACTGCTTATACTGGACATGGCAACAGGGAGCGGTGGGCCTGGAGAATATCCCAGTAGGCCTATACCCTGGATGGGAAGCCAATACCATGGAGAATTTGGAAATACCATTTGGCCCATCTGCTTATCTTTGGCCTGCAGAAATATGGAATAAACAGGAGTACATAGAAGACAGAGGGAAAAAAAACATGCAAACTCCCCTGATGATAGAGAAATTAGGCAGGAGTATCATCCCTTCACTATTTACAGGTGTTTAAATCCTCTCTCTGGTGCATTCCCTCTCAGCATTGCACACACGCAGCATCTTGTGAGTCTGTCTGCTTATTCTAAACAGCGTCTGTATGTGTGATGATGTCACTGAGCATTCCATTATAAGGAAAGGGGTGTACATGTAAAAGATGTTTGTGCAACTATGCAATTAAGCATTAATTGTAATGGAACTCAATGGAGAATCTATAGTAAAAGACATGTTCTTACATAAATGAATCTTTGAATAAATCAATGTCTGAATAATAAATGGCCACATGCTCTAAAAATCTTTCTCAATGCCTTGAGACCCGAGATAAAGTGTTAGGAATTAGGGTACAGAATTTATAACCGGTTAACTCAAAATCTATAAGGGTGGGCTCCTGTCAAACATCAAAGGCAAAATGTATAAAAAACATTTTTTTCCGCATCAGGACAGCCAGTAATCAAATTAAAACAGTAATGCTTCCGACGACTTCGTGTTTGCTCATTTTGAAGGTCGATGTCTCCCCCTGGTGTTTGACACGTCATTTTACTTCCACCCTCGGACAATTCGTGGAAACAAACAATCGAATTACACATTGTTTGCATCTTGAAATATGTACGCTTCTGACAATGTATGCGTTAAATGTTTAGTTTTTAACCGGGGGGGTATAAAAAAACAATTCTAAATCGGCTGAAGAATATATCTATAATAATAAGTCTGTGTGCGGTAAGGCCTTTGCCGATCCCAGATCAGTGCTTCCACTCATTACCCTTTAGTGGACCGCGCTGGTCCTAGCATAGCGCCACTAATGTATATCCGAGTTTATGTTCCTCCTGTCACGCTCGTCGTATATACTGTACGGCGCCGACCAATAGGATGCGGCGGCATGCGGCCCTGCTGACTCCGCTCAACAAATCAGCGTCGAGAGCGTTCGGCGCTCTCTAACGTCCGGTGAAGGTCTTTCTGAACACACTGGCGGGAGAGGGAGCCAGCCGCTCCGCCGCTTACGGGGGGGATTAGCGACATCGGCGGCCGCAACTCGCCCATACGCCCGGCCTGTGCTCCGGAAGCGCGCTTAGCCAAACGGAGAACTTTTCTCCCCGAATTAACCCGTCGGGGGAATAAGGAACAAAGCGGCCCGCGGGGGCAGAATGGACGATTACAGCCGAGACTCGCTTTAAAGAGCCCGATCGAAAGTAAAGATATTCCCCCCCGCGACCCATCGATCGATCCGGAGGAGCCGGTGCCCCGCACTGCTGCGCTCCCGGTCGGCTGACTCCGCGGGGCCGGAGCGCGGGTGCGAGCGGGCGGCGTGGGACCGGGGTCTTTGTAGTTCGCTGCTGCCTCCCGAGAGACGCGCATTTCGGGGCCGGTCGGAGCCCGCGGATCCGTCGCAGCGGTAATGGCGAAGGTGCAGGTGCTGAACGTGGCCGTTCTGGACAACCCGAGTCCGTTCGGGAACCCCTTCCAGTTCGAGATCACTTTCGAGTGCATGGAGGACCTGCCGGAAGGTGAGGGGCCGCCGCGCCGCGGCCGGAGTGTCGGCACTTATCGGGCCGGCTGTGTGTGCGTTTCCCCCCGGCGTAGTCGCTAGCTAGTAAACGCTCCTCATGTTACACGAGGGAGCGTGAAATGGCGGGCGGGCGGCTGCGGGAGGTGCCGGGAGCTCCGCTTGTTTCGCCGTAACCCGGGCGCGAAAGCGCGCCGTCTCTTTGTTACTGTTTCTGCCTTAGTGGTGGTTTTATATTTAGAAATGGCGGAAATGCGGCGCCTAGTTAGGCGGGCTGGTAATGTGTCCGCCGCGGAATATGAAGTTGGCGCAGGGGCATGTACTTGGTGCCGCGCGTTTCTGGCTTGGGGTAGCTAGTGAGACGCAGCTCGCGTGTTTATCCGGGATGTGGAAATAATCTAATTAATATAACTAATTATAGCCAGGAATCGGGAATTTACTAGCAGCCAATTAGAGGGCGTCCAAACAGCAGTCAAAAGGTTCGTCATTAATAAGTGTTACTTGGGCGCATTGTGCCAGAGTTTGTGGTAGGGCATTTATTGGCATGCGGTCTAGAAGCTGAAGCCTTTCCTTATTTATGAAATGTAATACTTAACGAGAGACTTTAGGACGAATGTTGGGGGGGGCAGTCTTTGAAATTTGGCGCCGGCGGGGACTTGAAGCAAGCGAGCGAAAATGGCTCGTGTCCACGCCCCTGCGTGACAATTGGTCAGATTGTGACAAATGGGCGGTGCTCTTCCGCCTTGTGGCGCGCTCATTCGGCGTGGCGCGGGCCGTTATGGCGGCAGGGGCTGGGACCCTGCAGTGCAATAAATTTACTTCATTTTAAACAATTTGCATGTGCAATCTCGACTTTTAATTTTTTTTTTTTCGTTTTCTTTTTGTTTAATTTGACATAAAAGCAGGTTTTACTATGCTAGCAAGACTGCCTTGATTAGTGTTGAATACCTTCCATGACAAAATGTAATTACCAGCACTCCAACGAGTCACTTAAGAATACTTGACTTTCTGTTTGTCCCTCAGACTTGGAATGGAAGATAATATATGTGGGGTCAGCAGAAAGTGAAGAGTATGATCAGACTTTGGACTCGGTTCTGGTGGGTCCAGTTCCTGCTGGGAGGCATATGTTTGTGTTTCAGGTGAGTTCTCTTTCTGTTCCCTTTTGATTGGGTACTAAAATAAGAATAATAATAATAATAATAATAATAATAACCTGATTGGTTTGTTTGGTATGGCAGAGGTAGACTTTCTGTTGCTGCTTCTCTCCTGGCAGGCGGATGCCCCAAACACGGGTTTGATCCCCGAGAGCGATGCAGTGGGGGTGACCGTCGTGTTGATCACATGCACCTACCGTGGGCAGGAATTCATTCGCATTGGCTACTATGTCAACAATGAGTATACAGACCCCGAGCTGCGCGAAAACCCTCCACTTAAACCTGACTATGCACAGGTAAATGCATTTCATCATATATAAAAACAGTGGGCAGAAATGTGGGGGGGGGTAGGAATGTTTATAATTTGAGCATTTTCCCCCCCTCGACAGATGGCACAATAAAATAAGTGTAGTTGTGAGTTATTTACAAAACTGCATGTGAGTGGAAGAATATTGGCCTTCATCTTGGGTTTTATGAAGTTATTCTTCACTGCGATCTATGAACTAAGTTTTGTAAAAAAAAAAAAAAAAATCTGACATAACTTTTGGGGGCACAACTACAATTTACGGTCTGCCAGTTTAACCAGAATTTCTCTGGCAAAATCAAGTAACACTAGTGTCTTTTTTTACTCAACAGTTTTCAGCCAAATTGGTCATAGCACTTTTAATAATACAAGTATTATCATGTGTTCCACTTTTAAAATGCAAGCAGATTAGTTTTATTCGGCTCTGAATGCACACTTAACTGAGGTCTATGTGTTTTGCCTGCACAGCTTCAGAGGAACATTCTGGCCTCTAACCCACGCGTCACCCGCTTCCACATCAACTGGGAGGGTTGTGCCGAGAGGATGGAGGACTCTGAGAATGTGGACCCCGCCCCCAACGCCATGCTGCCCCCGTCCTGTCCCCCTGGAAAGGCCCCGCCTCTTAGTTTGATGCCTGACAACTCTATGGACTGCTTGTGAGAGGGCCCACAGGCCTGCCTGACGAGCCAGGCACACACACCCAATGAGAAATACATGCATACTACCTGACCAGCCCAGGCACTTATGTTAGTATATTGGGGTATTCGGTTAACTTGAAGGAAAAAAAAAATGTATACTGCAACACCCATATATCCGCAGCACTTGCCCTACTTTGACTGAAACTTCACATGAAGGTCTCAGTCAGGCTCCTGTCAACAAGGCGATGTGACCAGGGCTTCTTTAGCTTTGGGGACTGCATCTTCTAAGGAGAACATCTCTCTGGACTGGATTGAATGGGAGGTGAATTCCATTGCATTTCTATGTACACTAATTGCATTTTTTTGTGTGTGTAAATGTCATCTTGTTAAAGAAGGCTTTTTTTTGGAATAAAATCGGGATATTAGAAAGAAACTAGTGAGCTTTTTGTGACTTAAACACAGGTTTATTCTGCTCTAAAAGATAACAAGAGGGGCTTGCGGTCTTCAGTTACACCTTCATACTTATCAGGTGGGTAATGAATGGTGTGACATTGTATGGATGTTTCATGAAAATGCACGGTGGTGGCATTGTGGAGCACACTGCTGATAATGTGGTTTTTGTGGGAAGGGATGGGGGGGTGCCCAATGCGAGGAACCAGCACCTTGTGGTTCTGGGAAGAAATGTTTTGACTGTGTCCACCCACCAGTGTATGGTCACGTGGTTTGGATGAGGGTTTCTGCCCATTTTCCCTGCTCGGAAGTCATCGTGGTACTTGGCGAAATTTTTATTTGCAACTTGAAAGGTCAGGACTTATTTCGGTGTTCATGTATGTACCTTTCTTGTATGACATCTGTCTTTAAAATCTTGTTTTTTTTTGTAATTTGTTTGAGGATTCTTTATAAATTTCACACGATGGTGAATAAATGTCTTTGGTTTTGTGTGTTCCTCCCTGCATGTAAATACTCAGTGTAGTGTTAGGTTAAGGTGGGAGGGGGGGAGCTTTTCACTTCCTTTCTCATTCATAAAAATGACACGGCACCGTCGCAGTGGCTCAGTTCACTTAACTGCCAGCAATTTCAGTGTAATAGGTCCGACTCATCTGATGTTGCTAGGCAACTGGATCAGCTTCCATGTGAGGAACAGGACCGGATTTAACGCTGCATCTTCCGTCATTAGGGCAACTCTGCTTCTCTCATTCACATAGTTACAATGTTGACTCTCATTTTTTCCCCAAATTTGGCCGGCCGAGCCATTAAATCCTCCGTTCCCTCTTCTATGAGTCTCTCCTCACTGGCCATGCAGAAAAAAAAAGTTGTTTTTGTTATGTTATGTTGCCAATTAACTAGTATTATGTTAATAGAGAAAAGCTTTCGTGAAATATTAAAATGCTTTAACATGACGGCTCATCAGATTGGCATTGTTGCCTCACACTTCCAGGATTTAAACATGGTTCATTTTCTGTTAGGAGTTTGCATGGTGAGCAGGATTCCTCTCGCAGTGTAAAGACCTGAAGATTTGTGGTTTGACTAAATGGGATTCTGTTTTGTTAATAGTGTATAACTGAGTGTGGGAGGGTCAGGAGTTTCTCTAAACTGTTCATATTCAAGACTGTGCATGTGTGCCCTATATTGGGCTAGTATACAGTCCAGGATGTTCCCCAGCCTTGTACCTTATACTGCCTGGAGTGAACTCCAGCCACCCATGACACTGACCTGGATAAAAGGTAGGAGTTAGGTTGTTTAATATGTTGATATAGTTACCCCGCTATGGTAAGTGTTCAGTGTTTAAACTCCACTTGCATCGTCAGATGTACGAAGTTGTTTGAACTGAACCAGCTTTTGCATGCATAAACATCTGGTGAGTAGAATAATTCCAGCCGCAACTGACCTTTGCACAATACTTTGCCAGAAGTACCTTCGTAAAAGCCAGGAAAATGGGAACATGTGTATGTCGTTATGTAGAAGGAAGAGGTGGAGTGTATTGTATGGTGTATATTCTTGGTAAGAATATCAAAATGTGTTGTCTTTAAAAAATATATGTAGTAATTTTATGTGCGCGGTTTGCATGCTTGTTTACGCGTTCTATGTCGAAGCATTTAATGTCACAACATAACCAAATGTTTTTTTTAGGTAAATATTAAAGCCATATATATATAGCTTTAAAATGTTCATTAGTGCAATAATGCTTTGCGTGTATTTGTGAGCACTGTTTTAGTGCTGTAGATAGCACAATACGAACAGCCATCAGCGAAAACAACGATTTAACATTCTGCACCCGTAGACTGTACTCGTGCCTTAAAAGTCTGACCAACCTTCTATAAATAGACTGCCGCTGACGTCACTCGGCCAATCACAGATTATCCGGGCGGGAGGGGGTCGGCGAGCCCGTTGGTATTAGACGCCTTGCTTTTTGATAACCAATCTAAATTCTACAAATGGAGCGGTTTCTATGTAAGACTACCAATACATTTAGGCGGATTAGCCAACCAAAAATATTTGATAGAAATGTGGGCGTGGCCGAATTGGGAGGAAAATAATAGGTGACGTTATTCGTTGGCGTATGGGGGCGGGGAAAAATATTTTGACAGCTGCATATTGACTAATCAAAATGGGGCAACGATTTGACAGATCATGTACTACCCTATCAATAACCGACTTTACCTGTCAATCATATTGGAGTGACCTATAGGCGCTGGACAAAGGCGGTACATCTCCTAAGGCTGGAGTCAACCTATCAACCCAAGTCCGAGGATTAATGGGGGGGGGAATGTAGGTTTGGGTATTTTCTTATCAGTAGTGGATTTTGACAAGGCTTCGGAACCGGGTTCGGGTTCGGAAGGGGTGTGACTTATTTTCGAATAGCGGACTCTCGAATTAAGTCGGGTTATTGATCTCCGGGGGAGGATTTATATGTAAAAAAAAAAAAAAGAAGAAGAAGAAAAAAAACCCCGTAGATTCGAGGGAGAAGCGCGGCGGCGAGAGCGGAGCGGTGAGGAGCGGAGCGGAGATCCGAAGCGGGCTCGGCCTACAGGAGCGGGTTCCGGGGCCGTCCGAAGCCTAAGGCGAGCTTCCCCGGCCGACGTACGGCCGCCAGCAGATATAACGCGCTCGCGAGAGCGGAGCTGCTCCTTCCCCCTCCTCCTCCTCCTCCTCCTCCCCAGGGAGCGACGGCAGAAGTGCACGGCGCCTATTAATGCCAATATATGCATTTTAGCCCGCATCCAGCTAGCTAGCTGCCTAACTAGCTGCCTAACTAGCTAGTCGAGCGTACCGCCAGGTGCCGGCAGCGCAGACCCGTCCTGGAAAGGAGCGAGAAGAGAAGCGCCGGGGCCGCCGAGTCGAGGGATCCCCTGCTCGGCCTGCAATCATGGGCAACGCGCCCACCGCCAAGAAGGGCAGCGAGATGGAAAGCGGTGAGGCCCGGCGAATGGCGCTGCGTGCGGGGCCGCCCGGGTCGGGCCGCGGCCGGCTGCGGGGAGCGGCCTCCCCGCCGAGGCGGAGGGCATCGTGCGGCTAATGGCGCTGCGGGGATCGGGGCTCGGCTGCTGGGGGGAGCGGCGTGTGCGCGCTCGCTTTCTTATATAGGGGCACGGTCGCGGGCATTATGGTGGCCCGGCCTGGCACCCCATCGGGCAGGTAAGTGTCCCTGGCAGGCTGGCCGTGCACGCACCGCATGCCCTCCGCACTTTTAGCGTGCTGCTGGGTCCGGGGGGGGTGCACACACACACGGATGTGTGTAGTTGGGTCCTGCTACTTGTTGCGTGATCAGATGCACCCCCCCCCTCTGCTGCGTTGCATTCCCCGCCCCCCTCCCCTTTAGGGACAGTAGATGAGATTGGGTGTTTATTAGAGGACTGAGCTGTATTTAGATTAATGAAAAGGGCTGCCCGCGCGCGCTGCATTCCCCCTGTAAGAGAGACGCTCGTGACACTATAATAAAAGTGATCCAGACCATAATATCGGTGCATGTCGCGGTTTGGGTCCCTTGGTCGGAGAAACAAAGTTTTGGGGGAATGCAGAGTTAAATGTGTGAGTTGGTGCACTTGGGAAGGTGGGGGTGGCATTTTAAGCCCTAACTGAGTGGAGGGGTGTCGGGCTCCTGGGTCGGATGAGTGGGGCTCTGGGTTCTGGGTGTGGGCTGGGCTGTCAGCCGGTTTGTCGCCTGTCATGTTTTCTAAGTGCAGACATGATGTAGCTTGTCTTTTTATTTGGGGACATGGGGGGGGGGGGGGGGCTGTTAGAAAGCCTGTGGGGGGGGGGGGGGGGGGGGGGGTTGGGTGTGGGTGGGTGGGGGTGGGATGGCGGGGTGTTTGGCTGTTTTGGTTTTTACGAGGGGAGGGGTGTATGGGAGTGGTTTTTTTAGTGGGGGGGGGGGGGGGGGGGGGGTGACTGTCAGACAGACTGTGGTGAGTGTGTGTGCGTGAGTGTTTGTGTGTGTGTGTGTGACGTTTGTAGCTTTTTGGCCAATGGTCACTAGGTCCTCCCAGACCGATAGTGGCTGTGAAACGTGCCGCAAAAGGTCAGTGGTGAGTCGTCCAGTGCAGAAGTGGCTGGCTTTCTGACTTTGGGAACTAGAGGTTTTTCAAGTGTGGATTAAAAGTGCATTAATTTCTGCGACTGGTCTGTGGTCATGTCATTGGTGGCCGTGGTGTGTTTGTATATGTGTTTAAATGCTGTTATATAGCCCGGATGGGAATTGCTCATAACCCCGTTAGCTTGATTTCTTTTTTTCCTTGGAAACCGTGAGATAAAGTGCTTTCTCCAAAAGCTGAAAGGCTTTTAAAACATTTTGGCTGCCAGCCCTCGGATCTCCTGGCCTGTCTTCGAGAAGAGTTTTAGAGGAGACTTGCTTCTCGACTCTGTCTATTGTGCGCACCCGCGCCCAGACCACAGCCAGGTTGCTAACAGCCAGCAGGACACTTCCCTCTGGGGGGGGGTCATGCGCTCCCCTTGGTGTGATCCTCCCAGGGTTCGGACCCTGACATGAAGAACGATCTCTCAAACATGTGACATAGGAAACTTAGAAAAAGAGGCCTCTGTGTGTGGGAGCCCCCCCCAACCAAGGAGACTGCACTTCATGGGTAGTATGCACACGTGGGCACAGAGTAACGGATCCCTGCCAGAGAACGTTTCCTGTCTGTGTCCCAATAACATGGCTTTCTTCAGCATTTCTGACTGGTGACCAGGACAGTCTTGTACTTTTAATTTTTTTACTTGGCAGTGTGGTGCACTGGTTAAGTTATTCAACACGTGACCCGAGGCTTCAAGGTTAAACTTCTCACAAGGAGGCGAGGCAATTAAACTGGTTGAATGACTTCATTACGTTTTCCTCTCCCCCCTTATAAGCGCGAGCTGCGGTACCGGGCACTGTGCTCTGCAAGGTTAGCCTATATTTCAGATGCCGCGGTGCGCCGCATGTTTGAGTCAAACGACGCCAGCACGTGACGGGCTCTCTGTGACTGAACCGTGTGGCACCACCTCCAGAGGGAGAGTCTTTAATGGGAGGTGTCAGGAATGAGACCTGACCTGAATCGCGGGAGTGATCTCTGCCTTGGCTGCGAGCGGCACCCTTGCCGCCTACATTGTCGGCATCTTGCAGAGGTGCGGGTCGGTGGAAGCCAGGATGCCATGGCGGGTTTTTCTTTCAGTGATGGCTGCGGGAGGGTCTTCCCAGGACAGATCCGTGGCCTCCTGCTCCTTGACCGCATATGGAAATGGCTCCTTCCCTTGTTGGACAGGCTTGTCTGTAGTCCTGACATTTTTGGACGATGAGGGGGCCCACAGGAAGGAACCTGGGGGGATGGGTTTGACAGGATTGGGCTGGGACGGGAAATCAGGGAGTGGTGTGGGCTTGGGAGCCCCCAGTGCTATGGACAAGAGGTGCTAGTGAAACGAGCATTGGGATTGCTGCTTCTGTAGGGGGGAGACCCGGGCTGCTTTGCAGGCATAGATCCCGGAGTTAGCCTGGGGAATCCATCTCTCCCTGGGGGATTGGGGTGCCGGCTCTGTGTCTCCGATGTGTCTTCTCCCCACCTGGAGCTCTCGAGCTGCTGTATAGCTGACCATGTCAGCCCTGCATAGGCTGACTGGGAAGCTCTTCCATCGTAGCGGACCTTGCCTCAGGGACTCCTGGAGCGGGGAGCAAGCTCACTACCGGACCCAGGATGAGCCCGCGGCCTACGGCCAGAGTGCGTGAGTCATGCTGGGGGTGGGGGAATATTTTTAGGGG
>JAODKM010000043.1:14625822-14643116 GCA_026780845.1 Petrocephalus sullivani
AGCCCGCGGCGCGACCCCAGAGCCAGCAAGGCGCCCGCGGCGCCCGACCGGCAGCACGCCGTCCCCAGCCCGGCCAGCGAGAACCACTGCATGGGCTGCGGCGCCGAGGTGTGCCGGAACAGGGCGCGCTGCTCCGCCGGGGGCAGCGGGCAGCAGGAGGGCGCCCCGAAAGCCGGGCTGCCGCAGAGCAGAGCCGGCGCCCGCACGCTGGATGCTGGAAGTGCCCAGAACAATGGGGGCGCCTCTCCGGGGAAGGAGGAGGCCGGGCGCGGGCTGGGCGGCTCCGCCTCCGAGGGGCTCCGCCGCGGCGGCGGCAAACTCGGCCACAAGCTGGGGGTGAGGACTAAGCGGAGCGGCGGCCGCGACCTGGGCGACCGGCTGGTGGCGTCGGTGCGGAGCCTGGCGGAGCGCAGGCGCGGCCCCGTGGCGGCCGCCGGACCCGCGCCGCTGGGCTTGAAGGAGATCCTGGGCTTCCTGAGCGCGCAGGGGCGCGCGCCGCGCGAGAAGCTCACGCGCAGCCGAGTCAAGCTGGTGCTGGAGCGGGAGGTGGCGCGCGGCCGGCTGCGCAGGACCCGGCTGGGGAACATCACGCTGCCGGCGCGGCGAGCGGGGGCCCGGGCGGGGGCCGGAGCCGGAGCGGGGGCCCGGGCGGCGGCACGGCGCCCCGCCGAGCGGGTAACTCGCCTCACACGTCCGGCACGTCTGGCGCCTCGCCGGGGACGCGGCTATTTGGCAACTTTGGGGAGCGAAACGGCAACTTTGGGAGCGTAACTGTTGCTAAAGTGTCTCCTCGGCGTCTGCAAAGCGCCGCCTTATATATTATATTCATATATGTTAGATATTATATTCATATATGTTATATATTACATGTATATGTGGTGCGCGCGTGTCAGGCGCAGGCCGCAGTGTAAGTTGCGCTGTGCGCAGTTGCTCCGCTTTTCCTTGGTTCCCCCCCCTTCCTTCAGTGTTTCCCCTCCTTTTTACCCCCCCAAGTGTGAAAAAGCACGACGAGCAGTAAAAAAAAAAGAAAGAGACCGGACGAACAAAAAAAAAAAGGAAAAAGGGGGAAGAGAGGCCGACGGGGGGGCCACGGAGGGGAGCGCTGCGCCCCCTCGCCTCGCATCCGCGTCCCGCCTGACGAGCGCTATTGCGGTGCCGCTCCGTCTCGCACGCGCTAGATGCGCTCCGCAGGGAGGGAGGGGCGGGGGGGAGGAGGAGAGGCGCGTGTGCGGCGCGCGTGCGAGAGGAGCCGCTCGGGCGCTCCGCTGCGGCGCGAGGCTGCCGGCCGGCCGCTAGCTCGCTCGCTCGCGCGACTTTGCGGGCTTCGCCGTCCCGGTGCGCCGCCCCCCCCCTCCCCGTTACGTACCTGTTTCTCAGGCGACTTAGCGCGTCCCCCCCAAAGTGAGCGCCGCAGACGGGGAAAGTTGTGCATAATGCATGTAGGCTGCAGCGGACCTGGAGCGCGCGCCGCCTTTTATTCATAAATACATATGTATATATGTGTGTGTGTGTGTGCGTGTGTGTATATATATAATATATATGTGTGTGTGTGTGTGTGCGTGCACGGCCAGTACTGGGGAGGATGGCACGGGCCGCCGCGGGGCTCAGTGCGGCGAACACGCCAGACGTCACGGGGTCCGGGGCGGCCGGGAGCCGCGGTGCCGCCCTGTCGCGGCCCAGGTGCAGCGCCGGCGTACTGCGCGCCGTCTGGCCGCGTCGGGGCCGCTGCGGGTCCGGAGCCGCGCGCATCGCGTCCGGCGGGGGGGGGGGGCGGGGTGTCGCGGTGACTCGCTTATTTGGGGCGCGCGCCGGGCGCGGGGGCTTAGTCCGCTGGTTCGCGCGACCATTGCACAACTCCGCCGACGCGCTGCTATCAATCCGGCATATGGCGCTGTAATCTCCCCGGCGTCCTGGGCCGGCTATTACTGTCTGTCCGCTCTTAGTATGGAAAACCTGCAGTCTTTACCCTTAAAAACACTGCAAATAATTAAACGCCTCCCTATGGATGCCGCAAGCTGTCAACTCTGCATACCAGTCTCTCACATTTACCTGTGTCCCGCCAGGCATTTGGTTATTTTTAAGCAAACATGCATTGATTAACACTTTGTCTCCGATTTGTCTCATAGGTTACTGTGCCTAAAACTGCAGTTGCTGCACCCAGAACTCTGCATTTTTGGAACAGTCCCATTTCCAGTGTAGCCTGTACAAATCATTTAGTGTTTCCTAGCCTGAAAAAAGACTTGGTCTGCAAAGTTACATTTTCCACTTGAATGGAGTAACACCATTCAAGGACTGGACTAAAACCATTCTGTATGTTCCACTGGTAGGTTTACTTCTTATTGTGGTTTTCTTAGTGTTAGCATCTCTGTGTAAAAACATGTGATGAGCTGAAGGACTCAGCAAAGAATTATGGGTGGAAAAAAAAACTTTGTAAATTGGTCCCTTTTGTATGCATCACGTGATTCGTTGACTTTCCCTTTCAAGGAGGGGGAGAAGGAGCCGGTGGCCATGGAGACTGATATCTGTGAGGAAGAGGAGGAGGAAGATAAGAAGGAAAAGGCTGAGCCTAGAGGAGACAGCACTGTGCTTCCAGGGGACCGGGACATAAGGCTCTCTGATCGTGGGGAGCATGACAGGCACTCTGTGACCGTGGCCCTTCCCAAACCTGCAGACTGCGTGTCCCCTGACCCCCCCATCCAAGAGTCAGTGGCGGATGAAAAAGCAGACATCTCTCACCCGAGCATCCTGTTGAATGGATCCTGCTTGCCCATTGGAGTCACAGGTCCCGAGGGGATGCCCGCTCTGCCCCCTACTGGCCACGGCGCTGTCAAGCAGGAAGAGTGCGAGCCTGAAAGATGTCCCTCCATGTCCTGCCCGGAAACATTCCCCGAAGTGAAGCAGGAAGCAGGTACATAAATCAGGGAACCTGCACTCTGTCTGAATGTGCAGCTGTGGTTTGGAGCTGAGAGTTGATGTGAGGTTACCTTTGAAGGGTACTGGGGTTCTTTCTTTTGGAGACTGAATGAGGATGAATGACATGGGACACGCAGCCATTTTGGGCCCTGTTTATACACAGAGCCAGTCTTGACGTTTTTATGAAAAGACGCCATTATTTAGACTTGCTTTCCCAGTGTTCATTTTATGTTTTTACTTATACAAATAAATACAATTATTTATATTTTTCTTCTTTAGATTGCCTCTAGTTTCTATTTTCTATATTCATTCGCTGGTTTCTGTAATGCTTTGGTACTTGCTTAATCTTGTCGCTATTTTACTTTCACCGTATAAGTTTTTAACGGTTCCTTTTTTCCCCGTGTAGTGCATTAGAAATAAATAGAAATATTATTATTATTATTATTGTGGACTAACTGGCCCTTGTCTTCTCCAGGGGACCCAGATTCAGAGCTGCAGCCCCAAGTCACCTGCGCTTCCATCAAGAGAGAGGAAACGGAGGCACAGGCCCCAGCGGAGGAGTGTCCCCTAACACCCGATCAGCTGATCTCTGATACCGCAGGCATACAGGTAACCTCGCCGGCACGGAAACCTTAGCAGGCTGCCTGGACCCCGCCCCGAGAGCCGAGTCTGAGCCCGGCGCCCGCCCGCGACCTGGATTAGCACCCTCCTTCCACTGCAGGCGATGGGGTCTCTGTGCCCTAACCTGAAAGCGGACCTGACATACTGACATAGTGATAGGTGTGGAACTGCAGTGCCCCCCCCCCACACACACACACATGCAGCTGCAGCCCCCAGCTCCTGCACGGCATTTTTTGGGTGTTCCTCCCCAACTCCTCTCTCACTTGGTTTCAGGATCAGGTGATGAGATCTGAAGAAGCAGCGAAGACGGCCTTCATTTCTACCGATGCCTGTGAGTTTCTCAGTGTTTTTTTTTTTTTTCGGTTGTATGTCATTTTTTGACTACTTCTGTACTACTGAAAATCACCCCCCCCCCCAGTATTTCCAGATTTTTTGCCTGCAAAAATGAATTATCAGAGCCCCTTCGTCATTCTTACTGTTGAAGACAGGGATTCTCAACCTTTCCAGCCGCAAGGCCCTAATTTAGATATGTGGCCCACTAGTGACCCATAGTGGTTGAGAAATCCTGTTCGGAGATGTGCTGCTGAGGACAATAATTAGGAAAACGGTGCAGTCTGCAGCTCGGAAGTTAGGATGCAATGTAATGGGCTCTAGGCATAAAATCCCAGTAGAAGCAATTGTTCTACAGTTCACCAAGTTACTTTGCTTTGCCGTAGCGATTGTTGTATAAATGTCTAGCTATTCTCGTCAGTGAAGTCCTGAAAATGTTTAAATGGCCTTTCATTGCATGGGGGTCAAGGGGGAAATGACTCACTGACTCCTGACTTGCTTGCTCAGATCGAGGGTGCAAGGCTGATGTGAATGCAACTTCCTGTCTGCTGACTCCAACCGACTCTCCCAGGGGTCTGGGCATGGCTGAGGAGGCACATAGGATGAGCAAAGGGGTGTAAGTGTGAATGTGGAACCGAGTTTACGTTACATTTTTTTTTTCTTAAAAAAAAAAAAACTGCGTTGACTCAGCTTACTGGCTTCCCTCCCCTTTTCCGCATAATGTCTCACATTTTGCCCTGTTTGACTTCCCATCTAAGTTATCTGAAGATGAGTCAGGATCCAGTCCAGTGGAGCGTGGAAGACGTGGCCTGTTACTTCTCGGCGGCCGGGTTCCCGGAGCAGGCCGCGGCTTTCCAGACACAGGTTGGCCTGCACTTCTTGTGAGCTGCCACATGGGGGCAGCACCTCCTCACTGAGCGCTGGCACGCTCCCTCCGAGAAGCGCACTAATGTGCCGCTTGCCCAGCTTGGGGAATTTATCAAGATGATATTTATTGACCGTATAGTAGTTTACAATGATTGCGTTATAATAATTATATTTGGCGACTAAACTTGGCTGAGAATTATTTAGTCATTGAAATTTTCTTCTTTAAGATGGGGGTCTGTCCAAAGAGACTAAGCTAAATATTCAGTTGTACAGTTGACTAAAGTGACCCTCCTGGGGCATGAACTTTCAACTTTTGATTGGCAAAAGTCCAGTGTCTTATAGTTTATGTCCATATAAAATGATATATTTTTGTCTAGTACTCTTTCTAGTTTAACACAGTGGACAATGTTCTTCTCAATTAAAGCATAAAGATTTGTTGCTAACACCATTATTTCCTTCCATGTCTGGTTCGAATCCTGTTTTTCCCCCCACCAATAGGAAATTGATGGAAAGGCACTCCTTCTGATGCAACGGAGCGATGTACTGACTGG
This sequence comes from Petrocephalus sullivani, assembly GCA_026780845.1. Lineage (NCBI taxonomy): Eukaryota > Metazoa > Chordata > Actinopteri > Osteoglossiformes > Mormyridae > Petrocephalus > Petrocephalus sullivani. The sequence continues at coordinate 14,631,105 of JAODKM010000043.1, forward strand.
ACTGTCAATCAGACTTGGCCCCGCCCTCAAAATTTATGAGTTCCACGTTAAGGTGCTGCAAAACACCCATTTCGAAGACGATAGCGGCTTGTGCTGATTGCCGCTGTACCTGGGAGCGTGTCTGCTGATGGACCCAGTCAGCCACAGCTGGGAGATGCGGTGCTGAGAACACTAGAACCACTAGAGGGCAGCACTCTTAAAAATGATTTGGAGTCAATCCCTCTCCCCTGGTTCTGCCTTTCTCCCCATAGAAAGTCGAACAACCTGTGGTTCTTTAAAAGGATCAGTTTAATATGTAGGGATATTTTTCCGTCATTTTAAACATTACAAAGAGTTGTTGCTGTGATAGCCCAACACAGGCAGTGTTTTTTCTAACAATTTTAGTGAAGGGCAAGTCAATCCTGTATGCAAATTCATGTATGCTATTTATATTTTTAGCAGGTTACTATTAATTTATGATGGAGGGTGGTGGCTATGGTTATAAAGGCATTTCAAGGTACTTTGTATGGATGGATCTGACATCTGACACTAATAGTATTTTACAGGCCTTCGTATCATCATTGTACTCAAAACATATGACCCGAAAAGCTGATGTTCTTCGGTTTCTGGACACTTAGCAAATAGCACTGCTGAGTTGGCGTTTTTTTTTTTTTTAAACTTAATTCAGGCATATTCATTATATTGGACACATGGAGTTATTTCAGTGTGTCACATCAACATTGGTGAAGGACTGTTTTGCATGTAAATAGTCCACCAGGCATTTACCACCACCACCTTGTGGAGTAGATGTGTGGTTACTGTAGCTGAAAGGCACATGACCCCCCTCTGTGGATTTGCTTTGCCTACATCGTAAGATGCATATTCAGTAGTCAATAAATTCTTTAATATTTGGAAAAAACGATGTGTACCGCTACTACCAGTTATCCTGGTCTTTTTTTTTATTTAAGGGGGTGGGGTGTTTTAAATATGAATTAAAAAAGTTCAAATGAACCACTTGGTCATGTTTGTTTTTCCTATGTATTTCACAACAGTTCGATCTTTAAGTTTTTGGAATTATATAGTGCATTTGTAATTCTTCGCTATTAGGGCTATATGGATAAAAAGATGAACTTTGTCAGATGTCAATTGCAATTTTGGGATCTATGATTACGTTCAAATTAATTGAGAACATATTTGTGGGGTACTTATTATTCATTATTTTTAGGGACTAGATCCCTAAGTAACTAGAAAATCTATTTCCTTTGTACAACATTGTACCTTATGTTATCATTCGATCTATGTATACATCTGTAGTTTGAGTATACATCTGCTTTTAATTCACTGTAGCTATAATTTTTTGGATCATATACAATGTACTACAGTTCAGTACAGCAAGGATTAAATGGTTATAGCTGTCACTATTTAGGCATTTTATTGTATTTGTAGTACTATCAATCTTTATTTATATAGCTCTGTTTTAACCACAGGATTTACAAAATGCTTCATGGACATTTTAAAAGAAGAAAAGGAAAGAAGCCCACAGTGAATATCAATTAGTACAAATAATATAAATTAAAATAGTTATAACATACCGTCAAAACACAGGACCTTAACCAACCACGTTCTGCCTCACAGGGGACTCCAGAAAATGTCTTGTAAATTTCTTAAATTTAAAACCAAGGTTAATGAATTTCACTGCAAGCTTATTTAAAAATATCTTCGTAAAGAGAGAATGGCGCCCCAATCTAAGGTATTGGCGGAACTAAGTGCACGAGGTTTCATTTCCTACTGGGGATAAAATTAAGGTAGGACCGTCGGCGAAGTTTGTCGTTGTCTGATTGGCTGCTTCTTATAACTCGAACGCGGATTGGATGTGAAGGCGCATAGCCCGCCTCCCGACAGCGCGAGCTAGAGCGGTGCTCCGCGGTCACGGTTAAGGACGGGAGCGTTAGCTGGGGGACAGTAGTCACTGTCCCCTCGATTTATTTATGTATATCTGACAGATTTATACAAACTGGCAAATATTCCCACTGTATAAAAGGACTGGGAGGTCACATTTTACTGGCGCATCGACAACGATGGGGACTCATCTGGGCCGAGCGTATATCACTGAAAGGGATTCCGAACCGGACCCTTTAAAAGCCTCCAGTTTCGACCCGCAGTACGGATTTGGCGAGAGAAAAGAGAGAGGTTAGTGCTACGTGCGCAGGGCAGCACCGCGGTGTGCTGTGTGGGTACCTCGTTAGCATTAGCATGTAGCATCGGGGACCCGCTGCCACCGGGAATATGGAGAATAAATGCTGCGGGTGGCCGTTATAAACATTTATCACTACGGCTGCCATTGATTTCACACGGCGAAGACTGTGTTCGGTGTTATACCTCGCCTGTAAGTGCGGGCCGTGAGCTGCCGTGGCATGAGTATGAGGAGCGACGTCCTGGTGAAATGAAGGCCCTCCTTCCATACCCGCAGTGCTGTGTCTCACGCAGGAGTTGTTTTGATTTTCCGGTTGTGTTGGACCTGGCGGTCCTGCACACTGTCAAGCCCTAAGATGTCATACCCTCCTGATTACGGGGAATACGGCATGGGAGGTTTTTGTAGCAAATTGCATCTCATTTGCTTAAAAATGCTCTCCATTCATTATCAGCGTCTTTCATAAAATATAGAACAGAATTGTCATATTTGTTAATCCCCCATGAGGAAATTGTCTTTCTGCTTACCCCATCTCACAGAGCTGGGTCAGCCAGGGTGCAGTGCCCCTGGAGCTGGGGTTTAGGGCTATTGCTCAGGGGTGCAACAGCTGGTCCCTGGAATCGAAACAGCAACCTTGTCCTAACCTGCTGAGCCACAGACTGCCATCTTCCCCACGGGGATCAATAAAGTATCAGTTATTATCTTGAGCGGCTTAATTCTGTAATATGGATCAAACAGAATTAGCAAATTATTTAAAAATCTCTTCTCATCGATGAAAACCAATATGCATGTGTTTTATCATAATATGTGAATGTGCCTTCTAGTAGCCGTGATGGCGTGTAGTTATTCTTAAGTGTGTCATCGACCTTCTTCCCCCATCCGTCCCATATCTTTGTCCTATCAGGGGTGCAGTTGACTGGCTAAATGTACAGTTGTGTCTGGTACCGATGTTCAGTGTGTGACTGTCCGCTGTTGCCGGCAGAGATGGTGGCCACGCAGGAGCAGATGAACCTGGGCCAGCTGCCGCTCGTCCAGCGTGACTACTGCGCCCACCATCTCCTAAAGCTCATGAAGTGCAAGAGGGACAACTGGCCCAACTTCCTGGCCTGCCAGCACGAGCGCCACGACTGGGACTCCTGCGAGCACCAGGAGTGAGTATCGCCGTAGCCTGTGAGCCTGTAGTCGCGGTTATCGGCGTCTCCGAGAGCGCTGCCGCGTCTGGGTTTCATCGCGCCGAACCTCGGGAGTGAGGATTTCCTGGAGGTGCCCGCCGCTAGCTGGAGGGCCTAGTTACGCTGATGACGTCGCTGCTCATCGCCGCGTTGAACCCCTGACTAAAAAGCGATAAGAACAGCCAATAGGATAATCTGTGTGCTGCTTGGGAAATGGGAGCTAACGACCGGCCGTCCATGTGACTCTCGCAGCTACGTGATGCGGATGAAGGAGTACGAACGGGAACGCAGGCTGCTGGTGAGGAAGAAGAGGCTGGAGGAGGCCCAAGCCGCGTGACCCTCCCCGGCTCCTTCGCTATACCTCTGTACATTTAAATAAAGTCTTCATTTCCACCGGACCGCCGTCCCACCTGTCTTACTTTCAGAGGACATGCTCCATTTGGCTAGAAGTGGTAGGCCTGGTTTGAGGGCTGAGGCTTCGTACATTAAGGCACGCGTTCATCATTTTCACCTTTTACTTCCTCGCTGCTAAAAAATCTCCCGTTTCCATCCCTCACAGACATTTGCTCAGCTTTTGCTCACATTGTTTATTCATGCTGAGACCGGTGAAGAGTAGTGAGGCACTCGTGAAGAAAACATTCTCTTTTTTTTTATATAAAATCATCCATCCATCCATCCATTTTCTGCTGCTTAGCAGAGTTGGATTGTGGGGGCAGCAGTCTAAGCAGGGATGCCCAGACCTCCCACTCACCAGCCACCTCCTCCAGCTCCCCCGGAGGAATACCATGGTGTTCCCAGGCCAGCTGAGAGAGAGAATCTCTCCAGCGTGTCCTGGGTCTGCCTCGGGGCCTCCTTCTGGTAGGACATGCTCCAAGCTCCTCCCTAGGGAGGTGTCCAGGAGGCATCCTATAGATCAGGGGTGTCAAACTCCAGTCCTGGAGGGCCGGAGCCCTGCACATTTTTGGTTTTATCCTCATTTAACATACCTGATTCAACTCTTTGCAGCTAATTACCACACAGCTCTTCAGCTCAATAATTTGTGGTGGAACAGGGAAAGAACGAAGCTACACAGGGCACCGGCCTCCAGGACTGGAGTTTGACACCTGTGCTATAGATGATCAAACCACTTCACCTGGCTCTTATCGATGCGATGACCTTTATTTTGATCCCCTCCCAGCCTTAGAGTTTATAAAATCATCCCTTGTTAAAGCATGTGTTTTCTATAAGCTGGGCTTGTGCTGCCCACTCGTATGGCAACATTGTACTACTGAATGTGAAGGTGCTCCATGTCTGTACCCAAAACCTTTTTGATGTGACATGCCAATGTCACCCCACCCATGCATCCTTGATTACTCGTTTGCAGGAGCAGTTTTCTTTATTCTCAGATACAGAAGACCAGCTGTCTTGCTGGTTACAGTAGTAGAAAATGCCACTGTTTAATCCACCCAAATCCTGTTTTAAGCACCAGCCTTCCTTTGCCTTCATTTTATAAACTTTACTGATAGTCAGTTGCATGGCTAATTCACGTAGTACCTGAACACTGAAAACACTGACACTGGTTTAATAAATTTGAATATGATAATTTAGAATATATAGGTTATGTGAGATCACGTGTGCCGGGGTGGGGTTGTGTTCAGCTAGTTCAGTTGTGATTGCCCAGTTATTAAAACCCCAGATGTACTGCTGCGAGGATGGAGGAGATGGAGGAATCCGGGGGTCGGCGATACGGTTCGGCTCCAGGGTCTTCCCTAGAGGAGGAATGGCAGAATCGGGGAGCGGATGCTGGGATAATCACGGAACTCCTTCAGGTAGCTGCGGTGCTTTCCTCTGGCCCAAACGGTCATCTGGATGAAGCCGACGGCAGTAAAGAAAGCCACGGGCAGGCACTGGGTCATCACGGTGAAGCCCAGCCAGGCGCCAACCTGGTGGGCAGAGTGTGGGCTGTTTACCAGCCTCAAGCCTAATAGCCTTTGCTGAGCCCTGGGGACCAGCGCCTTTAATCAGGGCACTACCGCCATTGGCCACCAGGGGGAGTGCAGTACTTTAGAAACTTGAAAAGTAACTGAGGCAAAAGTGTCGCGTCCTGTTAGGTTTCTAAAAATCAGCATAAGCGGCTGGATAAACGTAAACGCAAAGATTGTCCAGTTTGGAGAGGGTTATCCATAGTTTTGAAGTGAAACCACAAGTTATTTTATTGTTCTGAACCCCTGTGTTTGGAGATGAGGGCCAGTGGTGTATCTGGTCTCCCTCGGTAGATTATGCCAATGGGGGGACTTGGCTGATCATCTAGTCCTGGGTCTGGGAAAACATACCTGTTCCCAAAGGGGATGGTGACCTCTGAATGGTGACGTCTGACTCTGCTTACCTCATAAGTGTAGTTGGGGCAGGAAACCAGCAGGAAGATCCATGTGAAGGGGTTCCTTGTTGGATAAGGGATCTTCCTGGTCTTAGAGCCTGAAAAAGAAGAACGTGGGACCTTCTGCGATACCTGCAGAGTCTTCTGAGCAGGACAGGTATGTATGTGGGTGCTGTACTTGAGAGTGGACAGGTCCAGTTGGGGCAAGGGGGGGTGTGGGGGGTATGAATACTGTAAGCTATCTGAGTGGTGTGTAGCAGAGGCTCACCGGGAGGGCGCAGGTTACGCAGGGCCACGTGGATAGAGAAGTTGCCGATCTGACAGAGCTGCGGAGGCAAGCACAGGTCAGGATGCGTAGCTGAGAGGTGAGGAGAAGCCCAGCACAGCTTTTATATGTACAGTGGATATAAAAAGTGCACACACACCTGTTGAAATGGCAGGTTTTTGTGATGTAAAAAAATGAGACCACGATAAATCATTTTGATTTAGAAATGACTTCCCTGGAAGAAAATTAAAGTTTTGGAATGGCCCAGCCAGAACCCAGACCTAACACCAATTGAAAATCTGTGGGGTGACCTGAAGAGGGCTGTGCAGCCCTCACAATCCGACAGATTTAGAGCACTTTTGCAAGGAAGAGTGGGCAAATATTGCCAAGTCAAGACGACTCCTCCTGATAGACTCCTACCTAAGATGACTGTATGCTGTAATTAAATAAAAATGTGTTTCAACAAAGTATTAGTTTAGGGGTGTGCACACTTATGCAAACCAGCTATTGTCTGTTTTTTTATTTTTTATATTTTTCCCCGTAACAGATTTGTTTGTTTTTCAGTTGAATTGTACAGGATATAGGTCACATTAAAGGTGGAAAATTTTATGAAATGGTTTGGCATTTAAACAGGGGTGTGAACACTTTTTATATCTACTTATTTACCACATAAAACAAGGGAGCAGGAGATGGAGACTCACCAGGAAAATCACCAGGGCTGTTTTCACCTGCCGCTCACCATAGACTGAAAGGACAAGCAGGCCATCAGTGTGGCGAGAACACCAGGCATTTGCACCGATATTAACACCAAAATCCACCACAGGAGCCTAGCTCACAACCAGACAGGATGTGACATCACTATGGCTACTTTTGATGGCCGGTGTTGCAAATTTTTTTCGCAGCTATTAAAATTGGCAAAATTTACAGTAAACGAACAGCATTTGCTCGTCAACAGAGCTGGAAAGAGGCCAGACTCACTTGGAGGAGTATAGAGGGGGTGGTTGATGTAGTAGGCCATCCATGCCGCGAAGCCCCAGTAATATGCACAATTCTACAAAGAAATACATCAAGCTATGGCAGCCATCTGGTGTTCCGTTAGACTCGGAACCCCGCGAGACGACAGGAGCACCTCGCAGACGACGGAGGCCACAGATAGGCATGAGTAAGTCGATGACATTTTCCAGGAACGAGGGCCTCAGAGTAGGGGGTAAGGTGACAGGACGTGCGAGGCGGCGACGAGAGAAGTCATGCACTGAAGCTCACCGGGGGCGGAGCTCAGGGGGCCTGTCAATCACAGGCCCACTTCCTGTCGTTAGGCCAAAGCAGGAAGTGAGCGACAGCCGGAACGCAGCGCGGCGCGGGTGCTCTCTGACCTGCCAGATGTTGCGCAGCGGCATGGTGCCGTGCGAGAAGCGGTGCACAAACAGGGTCTCCAGCAGCCTTTTCACGTAGTGGAAGGAGTGACACATGCAGGCCAGGCTGGGTACAAAGAGAGGGAAAGAATCACAGCTACATCTGCAGCATTTTCATTTCCTGCTGCCTTCAGTAACATGGTTTAGATGCTAAATTAAATGCGGCACATATACATGCACCCAGCCTAGTGCTCAGTGCCACCTGTGCTGGGCTGCAGCACTGACAATCCCCACGACCTTGGGCAGGGTCAATGGCTGCTGGACGGATGACTGGATGAATGATGTATATTATAGAAACAGAAACAACAGCTATATATATACACCGACCAGCTGAGTGCTCTGTCACTGTGATTCTTTATACTTAGCTGGTTGGCTGCAACAAAATCTTGGTCCGAACTTTTACTTTCTGGACCTGTCCTATCCACCTCGGATTACTGCAAATATATCCACCCATCCTATATCATATTTGTTCTTCTGGATACATCTATATCTCCATTTCCATATTTATATTTACATACTCGTTTTTATACTTACTTATTTTACCTAAGCGCTGTCCTATGTTCCTTTACCCGGCTTTGAATCATGCAAGTAAGCATCTTGTTGTCCCCAGTACATGTAGCGGGGGAATTTTTTAATCCCCTTATTTGATGATTATATGCTTGAAAGCCGGGCGGGGGGGACACTCACTGCACGACCCAGTGCTTGCTGGTGGTGAAGTCGTACTTGGGGGCGTATATGAAGGGAACCCGGAAGTAGAACATGAGGTAGATGAGCAGAGGCCCGACGTACTCGGTGAGGAACACCTGGGGAGGGACATGGGGGAGGGTAGCGTGACATCACCGGGGTGTCAGAGAGAAGGGGGAATCCGAGGTCTCGGAGCGAGTCAAGGTATGGCCTGAGACAGCAGCCCCTCCAATTTGGGGGGGTGGGGGGGCACGTTAAGCATTGCAGGAACAATTCTTTGTATTTTAAATGTACGAAAGCTGGCGGTAGGACCACATTCATTTCTCATGCAGAATCTCGCGGTAGAGATAAAGTGTCCTGCCAGGAAATGAGGGTCTTCCTGCGTCCAGCTGGCAGAACATGCAATTCATCATCAGCACTGCCCCCCCCCCCCCTTCAACACCTTTGCTGGAGATTTGCTTCGCTCCAGCTCCCGATATAGTGCTGCCAATACTGTCCATGCCCCGCCCCATCACCTGCCCCGCCCCCATCACATGCCCCGCCCCCATCACATGCCCCTGTGACACTTTAGACCACTTTTACATGCTTTCATTGTCAATTTCCATTGGCTCTCCTCTCCACCTTTGTCACCCAGTCGGTCTTCTGTTAATCCGTACAAGCCAATCCCTGCTGTACCTCGCACCCAGACGCAGCCGAGGCAGGCAGTATTGTTAAGGGCACAACCTGAAGGCTGCTAATCTGTTACTCTTGCAGATGAAATGCAAATTAAATTGCCAATTTTATGTCCTGGCTGAGCACTGCTCTAATAACCTTGAGGATTAAATGCAAATTTTCTTCAAACGCAAATTTTTAAATGCAAGTTTTCTTTAATGATCTTAAACTGGAATAAAAAGTAGGATAGTTAGGTTTGATTGGTCGGTTCAACTGAGGGATTATGGGTACCATGTTAAATGGCAAACAGAAGTAGGGAGGGTTTCCCTGGTTACTTACTGTAACCCAGGTGATCTGGGCGCCCAGGTCCCGGAAGTAGAAGGTGGCAGTTGTCCCGACAGGGAGCTGCTGCAGAATGTCCTCGTCCTTCAGGGATTTCCCCTCTGTGGGGGAGAATCGGCCAAAGTCAGTAAAAAATGCAGGTCACTCACTCCCTGTATGCTCTCCCGGGTCAGTCAGACAAATTCTCTAAATCGCTTTGTCGTGAGTCACTGGAACTTTCCACACAGGTCTAGGATCAGTAGTGACACAGCTTTGGCTTTTAATTTATTCACGGCTCTGAAGTGCAAACGTTTTTTTTCCATTAATGCTTCCAACCTAGAATTAACCATCGCAACATTTATTCATGCTGTGATAATTTTCATTAGAGGTAATTTCCAATGCTTTATGACAAAAGGACCTGCAATAATAATAATGAGCTCTGCCGTTAGACTCATTCCGGTTAAACCAGTGAGCTGTTAAAATACATAACAGGTAATGAATGCATTTGAGGTTTGGAGGTCAAGTATGACTACGTGACCACGTCAGGAGGACCTGGGTGAGGACACCCAGGTGTGAGATTCTCTGACAGCGGAGATGAGGGTGCAGGTGTACGTGTAACTGGATGAGGTGAAACAGCTGTTGGGTTGTCAAGGGTGCCAAGGTGCGGTATGGTGCGAATGTGGATTACGAATGGAAAAATGGATCAACATGCAGACAGGAGGCTCACTAGGGTCCAGGCGTAAGGACTGCCGTGCCGGGTACCACTGCGGATCTGGAACGAAGACACGGCACGTTATTGGTTTTAAAGACTGTGCTCCTGATAGGGCGTAATTCTCCACAAATTGAATCCATTTGTTCAGGTTAAATATTTAGGGTATGAGAGCTCCTTGGATTCGAACCATGTGGGGTGTAGCAGTGTGGGTTAGGAAGGTGCGTCCAGAAGGTTATTTGTTCAAATCTCGAGGATGGCTATGTATCATTCCACCACTGGGTCCTAGAGCAAGCCCGAGTGCTTTAGAGATGCTGGCTGACCTTGCCGTCTTACCCCATAAGTGTCTGCTAATTAACACAAACTTAACTTAAATTTAAATCCAGCTCTCGTATGCCTGTTAATCCGTCCCCGTGCCTCTGCATGCGAAACTTACGGGACTTATGGAACATGGACTTGATTTCGGCGATGGTGGCGTTGGGCTCCACCTGCAGAAGAGGTGGAGAGATAGTCATGGGCGGTGGCAGTCAGAGACATGATGCCCGCTGCTTTTACGTTGACTAAACAGATCAGCGCAGATCAGGGCCACAGCTGTTCGAATATTACTTTCCAGTCACCTATTGCAACACAAACACGGTCAACCAGAAACACAATACGTGTTCCTCCTTTAAAGTGCATGATGCGAGTAAATCTCCCGTCTCTATCTATCATCCTTTATCTCCTTCTCTTCCTCCCTTTTCCTCCTTTCAGACTGCGGAAGTGGGTCCAACACCATCTGATTCATTGGTCTGACATCTGACACAACATCTGATTACTTATCTCTCTGAACCAATCATTTTTTATTCTACCCTCAGAACATTTCGGTGCAAGTAAAACTTCCATAATCTTAGAGCACCAACTTCTGAGGGGGCACTGATTTCACTTGGTCTCAGACGGAGGGGCACCAGCAGGGGAAGCTTGTCTGGAGCTCCGCATGCTTAAACTGGCACTGGACAGAGGCATTGTCTGCCTATCAATAGCACAGCTCCAAATTAATCACAAGGTGCATCTTTACAGAATGGGGAGTGCTGGCATGCGACGAGCCCACGCCTCTCGTCAGTCCGTCTCGGGTGGCTTGTTGGAGCGGCCTGCTGCAACATGAGCCTAGCGGAGTGGCCTTGCTGATGACCGGCGGCCAGCCCATCTGTGATTAGCATTAGTAAAATTAGCCATCTGAGTCTGTTCCCACAAGCTCAAGCCATCGATGCCATAGTTGGTGTCAAGTGACTCAGCACTTCTGCGGATCCATAAACATAATAAAAGTGGCCCGATGTGTTTGCTTTCCCCCCTGTTTTTCCTAAAGGGTTTGCATCACAAAAACGAAAAGAATTCTTCAATGGCCTGATATATGCTACATACTTTCTGCGCATTACACTGGACGGTCCATTTCGGGAGCAACAAGAGATGGTCTCCAAACTTAAATTAGCCGCCGCTAATCGCGAATTGCTCGAGTGGAGCGGCATCAGCTGCTTCTTGCATTAACGGCTCCTGAGCCGGTTTCTACCGCATTATAGCCGTCGTTACTGCCGCAGCCGTTAGATTACACAACAGACTGATGAAACACCGTCGGCTGTGAAATTACGGATCCCTGCACCCAAAAAAGACCGCTAAGCCGCGATGTCAGCCCTTAAACGCGGATAGCCACATATAGCCGCATTCGGCGACACACAGACACACACGCCGAGACGGACGCGGATGCAATATAGTGCCTTTCGCACCTTGTCCAGCAACAGGAGTTTCTCCTTGGTCTTGCCATCTAGGATCTCCACCTCGAAGAAAACAGCTTTCTTGGCCTTTTTGGCGGGTTTGGGCTTCCTGACGGGGGTCACCTGAGCAGTGGCGGCATCATTTTTGGCAGCCTTGGCCTCTAATGCCAGGGTATCCATGACCTTTGACCTCAGTTACCTTACTGTGCTTGGAAAGAGATGTCCAGCAGGTATTCGACCAGACGCTGTGCGCACTCACGGTCCAGGCTCAAAATATCCTTTCAACACCTCCCTTTCACACCGTTTCCTTGTCGTCTGCACTTCCCTTCCTTCTCTCTTTCTTTCTCCTTTCCTTTCGCCTTCCCCAGTTTTCCTGCTCTCCACCCCACCAAGAAGTTACAGAGCCCTCAAATCCGGGATGGCAAAAGCATCACAGATGACAAGGAGGTCCATCCATACTCCTGTGTCAGGACATGTATCCCCGTAAGAAAATCGCTGATGAGATGAACACGAGAGAGAGGGCTGGT
>JAODKM010000043.1:14647241-14674242 GCA_026780845.1 Petrocephalus sullivani
CGAGGCCTGTGCATCTAGCACTCTCCCAGGTTCAGTGAGGGTGCGTGCTTTGCTTGTGTGAGGCCTGTGCATCTAGCACTCTCCCAGGTTCAGTGGCTCCGAGATTGGCCCCCCTTTAATTCCTGTCATACTTTGAGAGACTGCACACTAATGCATAATCTCTTTCAGCAGCCAGTGAGCCAAACTCTCCGTGTTTCCAGGATACCAAAGACAAAAGCAGGAAAATTACAGAAGCTTCTGCAAACTGCACAGATCCACAAGCCGGTTATGGCCACTCAGAACAAAGGCCCGTTATACGGCATCCAGCCGAAACGCCGGTTGCGCAAGTGCTCGCTCCTCTGAGTTTGCTACACACTGGTAACACACTCTGCACCAATCCTAACAACCAACTTCTAGGTCATTTTTCCCCTATTCTTACCAGATTTGCTCAAATTCAAGTTACTTCTGGCAACTTATCACCATCGCCCCCCCCCCACCGCCCACGCTTCTCACTGGGGCTCACTTTGCCATATTTTCAAGCACGTCTTCCTGGAACTACAGACGACAGAAATATTTTATTTCGCTCATTTGTTTAACAGAGGTTACAGATTAATACAGAACTTATTTTTAATTGTCTTAATCTGTTGGTACCTCTATCTGTACATTAAAAGTAGAAGAGTCTCCTGATTGGCAGGAAGGTTAGCGTATGCTAACCAGCTACATTATTTTGTGCTAACTAGCTTAGCATGTTTGTATTCTTTTGGGATTTGAAAATGTAATAAATATTTGGCAGATGTTCAGAACGACAGGATCACAGAGTAGCATTCTAAGGTTAGAAGAAGGTAAATGGGGGAAATTACTGAATCAGAGTTGTGTGTAATGTATATGTATATTCGGACAGCTCATCCCAAGTCCATCCAGTCATAATACTGTTTTTGTCTGACTGCAGATGAGTACAGTCCCACTGGGAGGCACTATTGCCTGGTGTGGTTGAGTGATTCATGAGCTTGTTTCGCGAATATGTCTATAATGTATGCAGCAGTCACAGTGGAAAAACTAGATGTTCCTCATGTGCAGTTTGCTTCACACCTGGATACCTTTTCTCCCCTTTGTTATCAGTTGGGTTGGTTTTCCCTCAATACGTCAATTTTCTTCTCTTCTTTCATTGTCATGTGACACCAGAAAAATCCTAAATCCTGGAGGGTCTGACTACGTGTAAGTTCTTAATTCTACAGAACTTCAGAACTTCATTGTGATTTCCAAGATTTGGCCAACGCCTCTAGGTCCTCAAATTTCCGTTTACTTAAAGAGAGAAGCCTTCCCCCGCAGCACCAGGATTGTGGATTATGGATTGTGTAGCAGTTTAGCTTTTAGTTAACCTCATTCATTAATGCAGAGGTCCCAAAGAATCCCAGCCATTGTGATTGATTGATGCAATCAGAAATTAACAATACACTACAGTATATCTTATTTATAATGTGCCATTCCCCAAAACCTCAGAAGTGAAACTGAGTGCTTAGTAGGCACATTACAAAAAGAACTGCATTTGTATATATTATTTGGGGGAAAATAATGCATAATTAAGGTGTTCAAAGTTGGTGCAAAATCCTATCAATAGAGTCCGAGCCTATTGTTGTAATTCATTTTTCTGTTCTCTGCATGCTTGAGTAACATAAAGCCAACCCTGGTTCAGGCTGGATATGTCTGTTATATTGTTAAGAAACACCCCACTGGTTGGCAGTCCCAATCCTAGAGGTTATTTGGCTGTACTAGATTCTGATCTACCTCAGCTATCTCTAAATTACTTAATTGATGTTGTTATATGGACAGGAAGTCATTTTATTTGCTGTTTCTGGTGTGGGTCAGATGGTAAATGTGAACTAATTATGAATGCCACTTTATATATACATTCACACACACACACACACACACACACACATCTATGATTGAATCTTTGAATGAGTGTATAAATGTTCAGTCTTACAGAATGTATGCTTTGTGTGTAAAACTCATTATATGAAAGTTTTTTTCTAAGTCATTTCAACAATAGTGGAGTTGGAGTGCAATTGTCAGTGTTGGATGTGAGGGGAGTTTAACTCAGTTGACTTTTACTGACACCTGCCTCATTTTTAATAATTTTGCTCAATTTTGCTTTGATCATTTTAAGCTGCTCACGCAAAGCCTGAATGTGACACTACTTAGTGAATAGCTGTGTGGTTGGATGTCAAAATTAATTATTACAGATGTCAGCCAGCTGATGCAGCTAGTCTTAGCTACAGCCATCTTTGCTAGACTGGTGCATCGCCTGCTTAATTCATTTTAAATGAGTTGGACCAGTGATTATGCAAATTTGTTCACTGTGCTCTTCTAGACTCTGGAACTGCATATTCCATTTCTGCATATTTAAGTACAACAATAAATACTTTTCAAAAAGCATACTGTAAATCGGTGGTCACTAACACTAGCATTTATACCTCCGAATGCTCCAGCAGTCGGCAAGTTTGATCATCAAGAGCCGAACCGGTAAATATCTTCTCGCCGAGGACCAGCCCAGAAGGCATTGTTTTCGGATACAGTGGACGTTGACTTGGTGTTGCTGACAGAATTTGACCCTCGGAGGAAAATAGTTGCGGACGCCTACTGTAAAATCAGTCCCTAAAATCTTGATAACTAGAAATCAAAAATCTTCAAAGTGATATGATTTGCTCCCCAAAAGGAGGTTCCCGTAATCAAAATCAGCACAAAATTATCAATTTCATAACGGCTTCAAATTGGAAACCGCTTTTATAATTTCTACTCGGTGGTACGGGAATACTGATTGTGATATAACGGAAATGATCTGCCATTATGGGTACCACTTACGAATTATATGCCCTAATTACGATATACAATCAGCAGTAATTTTTGGGACAAAAATAACTTTGTCCCCAACTGAGATTCCTAAAATATACGTGTACACTATATTTATTGTGTAAAAAGTGAACCGTGGCAGAAAGTTCTGAAATGATCTAGAATTAACATCTATGTAGGGTTTACTTGAAAAATAATAATTTAGGAAACACGTGTCAGATAACATTTATAAGATTATATGACACGACCACTGGTAAAATTAATCTTTTTGTCTCTTCATTTAAAAACAACGTGTTTAAAATGCAATTACATTAAAGTCATTAAAACATCTCCTTCCTAAATTGTCGCAAACATTAGTTTTCACAACTCGACATAAAATATATGTAAATACATTGGTTTTTGCCAAAAAAGCGCATCAAAGCCTAATTCGCACACCATTTGGAAGTCCAAAATCCGCTTTAAAACTAAATGAAAATTCATCTGAAAAAACTCCTATAATCGGTAAGTATCATGTTTACAGCACTTCTGACAGACAGCCAGACGGGTTCTGAACCGGCACCATTAAGGCATTAAGTTTGCCGTTTTCTTCGCATAAATCAAATAGTTTTATAATTTATGGGTAGATAAACTATTAAATGGTTCAATAACTGGGGTCCAAGTCATTCCAGCAAATCCCGGTCCCCGTTCTGGGAAGACGGTGATGATGATGCTGATGATGATTGGGTGTGGGTCGCGCTTCGATTGGCTGCGGAGCTCCAAGTCCCGCCCCGGCGTGGTGACGTACCTCCGCTCCTTCGCCAGTCTCATTGTCGGCTGCTGAACCGGGGCTCGAACTGAGCGCCTTCCGCGGAATCCGGCACTGATTCCTGCGCAGGGGGAGCGGAGCCCCGAGAAAAGCACCCGATCCGGTAAGGATCCCCCCCCGATGCGCGTCCTGTGGGCTGAGCATCAAACGAGACACGTGATAGCATCGATAGCATTTAATGAACGGGCAGGAAGATGCGATCGCCGCTAAGCAGCCCGGCGGGGGGGGCGGCTGCTAGCCGGCTAGCTAACGGTACTGCGGGAAGTGCGCCCGAGTCCGGGCTGCGGATGGCGAGTGCAGCGGGTCGCACTTCCGACACCCCCACCCGCCCCCCAAAAGTGGGAATGCGGGCCGTCGGGAGGGGGATTTGTCACAGATTTGGGGCGGCCGGTGGGGGGGGGTGCAGGATGAGGGGCGGCACGTGACCGCTTTGCTGCTCCGATCGGAACACTGGTCCCGACTGGTTCCGCTAAGCAGCTCCGTGCAGCGCCCCAGTGCAGAATCCCGTGACGACGCAGTCATTTCTAAGCGCCATAGCCGGGAAAGCTGCACTAGGAGGGTCCTGTGTATGAGTCCAGCTCGCTGTAAAATTGTTTGCAGCCTGATGTTAAAGCAAAACCGACTGATGTGTGACGGGGACCAGTCCATCAGACTGTTTACGCTACCTGTGGTGGGATTATTATTTAATGATGTTATATTAGACACTCTTATCTTTTTGTTTTCCAGGGCCTTGTTCCAAGTGACGGCTAGTATACCATCAAGCAGTGAATGTGTCTCAGACTCCTGGGGAACTCGAAACGCTAATGCGCACGCCACCTGCTGGTTGAGCTGTGGGAGGCGCAGGCAGGCGTCCAGTCCCCAGCGAGAGCGCAGGCGCTCGGTGGTATGCCCAGGCCTGCGCTGACGAGTGCCTGAGAAGCAAGGGACGAAGGCCTGGCCCCAGAGGAGAGGACACAGACGACCGAACGATGCCACTGGGTCTGGGGAGGCGGAAGAAGGCTCCACCGCTCGTGGAGAACGAGGAGGCGGAACCCATCCGGGCAGGCCTTGACGTGGCGGGGTTGGAGGGCGTGGGGGGCAGCGGGGCCCGGGAGGGGGCCTCCCTGGGAACGGTCACCCCGGGTCTCCCCCCTCCGCCCGCCAGCCTCAGGCCGCGGCTGGTCTTCCACACGCAGCTGGCCCACGGGAGCCCGACGGGGCGCATCGAAGGCTTCAGCAACGTGCGGGAGCTCTACGCCAAGATCGGGGAAGCCTTCGGGATCCCGCCGGCTGATGTAGGTGATGGGGGGGGGGGGGAAAGCCGCCATGTCGCCGTAATAGCAGGGGGATGGAAATCCATTAAGCGATGGTCACATGACTGAACACAGGCTTGTTTTTAGTAGGAAATATCAGCAAGTTGGTGACTCTCGTGAGCCATCTGATGATGCATTACTCTGTATAAATGATGTAGTGACATACTACTACACATCTGAAAGGCGCTATATACAAATGCATTGACATTTAGTTATACGCTTCTATGCCCCCTCGTTCCAGGTGATGTTCTGCACACTGAACACCCACAAGGTGGACATGGAGAAGTTGTTGGGCGGCCAAATCGGGCTGGAGGATTTCATCTTTGCCCACGTGAAGGGCCAGAGGAAGGAGGTGGATGTGTTTAAGGGCGAGGACGCCCTGGGGCTCACCATCACCGACAACGGGGCTGGATATGCTTTCATCAAGGTGGGCGGGGAAAGCAGACAGGAAATGCATTGCTGGGTGGGGGGGAAGCGAGCAAATCTTCATTCTGATTGGCTGCAGAATACGAAGTTCTTGTATCGTGACTGACGGCAAGTTACCTCATCTGCTATCACAGATCTCGTTCAATTACGTGCTGTAAAACTCGCGGAGCTGAATTTTCGGGAACGGGACTGAACTGACTGTTTTCCAGAGTGGAGATGAATGACATCTTTCCACTCGTGTTTCTCAGAGAATTCGGGAGGGAAGCATCGTTCATCAGATGCAGGTGGTCAACGTCGGGGACATGATCGAATCCATCAATGGAAAGAGTCTGATTGGCTGCAGACACTACGAAGTCGCCAAGATGCTGAAGGACCTGCCCAGGGGGCGGAACTTCTGCCTCAAACTGGTGGAGCCCCTGAAGGCCTTTGGTAGGTCGGGGTGTCGTAATGAGTCACAGCGAGTCAGTTTGAACTTCTTGGGAACTGTGAAATGGCACCCACTAATAATTACTCACTTAAAAGTAGCTATATTGACAGCTATATTGACAGTAAATGAAAATAGGAGAAACATGTTTTGTTTTTATTTCTGGGGTGTTTATTTGTTTGTAGATATGATCAGCCAGCGATCAGGGGGTGCACGAGCTGGATCCGGGGGGGCCCAGCTGGGGACAGGACGCGGGACACTGCGTCTTAGGTCCAAGGGGCCAGCCACTGTAGAGGAACTGGTAGGTTTGCTGGTATAGTAAACACCTCCATCACCCCTACCTGGCCCGTCTACCTGGATGAAGAGGGCAGTCAACAGAGTATACGGTGTCTGAGAAAACAATAGCCCCCCCCTCGGCGTGGCTGGCATTGCCTGGAGTGTGACCTCTCACTCATTCTTTCACCCCGCTGTCCCACAGCCATCTGCTTTTGAAGAGAAGGCCATTGAAAAGGTTGATGACCTCCTGGAGAGCTACATGGGAATCAGAGACAGCGAGCTGGGTAGGGGAGCCGCTCGCATTACGTGTGTGTGTGTGTGTGCGGGCGCTGTCGTCATGGTTACTCATCCAGGCGTGTCCGTGACGCACAGCGGCCACCATGGTGGAACTAGGCAAGGACAAGCGTAACCCAGATGAGTTCGCTGAGGCACTGGACGAGACCCTGGGTGACTTCGCCTTCCCCGATGAGTTCGTGTTCGACGTCTGGGGAGCCATCGGTGACGCCAAGGTGGGCCGGGTGTAACTGCGGAGACCAGAGGGGACGTCCCGCCGTGCTTCACCGACCCCCCCCTCGCCTCGCTGAACGAGCATCGCGGCTTCACTTTGAGAAAAGACGTTTCGTTTTCTGATCACGGAGCTTCACATAAGACGTCGTGGGGCCGTCATCCCGGCTGCTTTGCCCTTTAACCTTTGACCTTTTGCCCTACGAGGGACAGAGTCTGCAGTCCATGGACAGCAATGGACCACCGTTCTATTACCCCATACACTACAGGCCCTGGGTTAGTTTTCATTTAAAAGCAAAGCAATGCTGTTTACTGTAACCCAGGACACACTGTTACTGACCGACCTCATTACACACATCAACCTGATTATAACCTTATCTCCAGTAAGGCTTTCCCTTTTTGTTGTGTTTTTTGTTTTTAATTCTGAAATGAAGGAGGGAGACCGCCCAAGTGAACTTGGCCAAACAGGGGCATTCGCACATCCTGTCTGCTATTCGTTCTTTTACCATTAAAGAAGTGCTGCTCGGTAAGCGAGAACCTGGGTATTGCAAGAGGAATTGTGGGCCCGGTGGCTGACGTTCCCAGTGCGACCTGCAGGGGGCGCAGTGCTCAGCGCTGAGGCCTCGCGACTCCAGGGCTGGGGGGTTGTATCCGGTCCCTGTCTCTGATCGTGCATAGTCGGCCTTCTCACTTTGCTCAGGCAGTGTGGTGACTCTGTGTCTCGGTGTGTGAGTGTCACCTGGCCCCCTAGACACCTAATTTGCTATGGCCATGTACAGGAGATGCAACATAGGTCGATGCACTACAGTTTAAATACCTTATTAAATTTGCTTATTTCAGTCTCTGTATGAATAGCACCAGACCCACTGGAATACATGTAATATAACTGACATGGAAGACGCGAAACACGGAGCGAACTGTGGTCATGTGATGCAGGAACTGATTGATCGCATGGTGAAGTTCTAAGGTTATGTGATGAAGGATTTGGAGTTGCCAAAATAACTAGATAAATAATAAGTTTCCCAGTACTAATGCATGCTTGTATATTTTTATATATAAATGATGTAGAGAACATATGAAGGAAAGGATGTGGCAGCGTGATGCTTTTTAAATCAAAAAAGTAAAAAGGGGGGAATTAAACCCCACAGTGGGCGGAGTTACAGTGCAGTGTCGGTCACTGGCTGGTTTAATCTGCCACATATTGGTGCTAATTAGGGTGCGGCCAGGCAGTAAATGGCACCACGTGACAATCACAATTGCTGTGCATTTACAAAAGCTCAGTTTCCCCAGTCAATATAGGATAAGACATTTATGGGAAGAGTGCATTCAACAGCAGTTATACTGATGAAATATGATACTTGGAATTCAGTAGTGGACACTTTGACAGGGAGCATTTATATATTAATAACGTAAAAGGTTGGTGTTTTATTTGAGGAAAACAATCTTGCAAGTGATCATGGAAATTGGACGGATGAATGGATGGATTTTTATTTATTTTTTGACCAGTGGGGGCGGGTGGAACAATCCAGAGAGGGCCCAATCATTCTTTTTTTTCTCTGACAAGCATAAAGAACACAAATGCTTCTGACAGCCTATAACATGTACTTTTGAGCCCTTTCGAAGGAAAATCCCGCTCTAAGGACCATCTGTCGCCCTGGAAACCCTGTCTGACTTTGATTTGGGCTCTAACGATTGACCCATGCTGCGCCTATTTTTGTAACGACTAATCCATGTTTTGTGTGCCCCATGTGAGAGAGCCTAGTCATCTGCTGCAGTTTATTGTTATATATGCTTTTTTAGTGGTATGTTTCGAGAGAATTTCACACTAACGCCCTTGATCAGTATTATTACTGAGTCGCTGTGTCGCAAAGGACTGATTAAATGTTACTAAACTTACACTGAAAAGTCACCTGCTGCTTTCTGTTACATTAACACTCTTAATAATAATAATGTGTCATATTTACAGTGTAAATTCATGTTTGTGATTTTTGTTTTTTCTTCCGTGCTGGGTGGGGTGGGGGTAGAGCCGATCCTCTATCACGGCTGCGTCACAGTGACCGTTAGTGGGGGTCATTAGAGTCTGTTGTAGAAACACACATGGCTATGCCCCCCCCCTCCACACACACACACACCTTATAGGGGGCTGGCCATGCTCAAAGTACTTGCAGGACTGGGTTCTCTGTAACAGCTTGTAAAAGAATTATGCCCGCGCAGCCATGTGTAACAATTTATAAATGAAAAACACGCCACCAGGTCTTTAAAAGATCCCTTAAATGCCTAATAAACGCTCCCCGACCTTAGTGAAATAATATACTGTACTATACTTTACGGTACTATACTATACTGTAGGGAGGCTGTGCAGGTTAGGTGTGCAGTGTGTAGGGGATGTGTTACTCGGGGGGGGGGGTTATATAAAACAGCAGTCTGAGGGACCTTGTTATATCGTGAATATCGTCATAGCTAGTGGTACTTTGCCCCATAGTCCAGCACGTCCTGCTTATGTTTGGCCTATATGAGGAATATACTGCTTACACCAAGGTTACTCAAGCTCTGTTGCCACCATACACACAGCTGGAGGCCTGGTCTGTCCAGTCGTAGAGCGGCACCTGCGGTTTTCTTAGTTTTCTCCCATCAGCCCTGGGGATTTGTTTTCAAGGCCCTGAGTGTCTACAGTGTAAGGATTTCGAATTTGACCAGTGGTCGTCTAGCCTAGCGGAGAATCCTATGCTTGAGCTTAGCGTTAAACAAAAAACACCTCCTGGTGGCCTAGGAGACATGGTGAAGGTAGAAGCACCTGGGTGCACCCGCCTGTTTCGGGGACACAGTCACCTTTCGCGGGGCGAGAGTCTCCAAAACAAGCCAGTTTCTACTGTAAACATGCTGCAAAGCACCAGCTCCTGCTTCAACCTGCAGCAACACCTGCTGTTTCCCGTGCAGCGCTGCGTGACAGGTACGTCAAACACCCGCACGGCATTCTGGGTATTGAAGAGAGGTTTCTTCCTGCTGTGCTACACTAGCGGGTGTGCTGGGGGGGTCTTAGGGGAGGAGGGGCTTAAACTAATTTCTGATTCACCTGTGATGTAAGCGCGAGAGTACCTTCAGTATCTCGCCGTCCAACCCCGTGTCGGGCTGACGGGGAGGGACACGTCCCTCAGAGTCTGAGGGAGCGACAGGCTGCACTGGCAGCACTGGAAGGTTCTAGACAGGCCAGAGGAGGGAGTGAAGGGTCTGTTGTAGGAGGAGATACCCAAGCCCGGAGGTTAGCCGGTTAGCAATGTCGCTACGCCCACGTGCAGCGTCTCAGCCGGGGAGGCTGGCCCCCGTGCAGAGCCCCAGGCCCAGCCAAGGGCTGCGTCGCCGGGCCTCGTCGAGCCGACCCGCAGCCTGCCTGGAGGAGGAGCTGACGTGCCCGGTGTGCTGCGAGATCTTCCGTGAGCCCGTGGTGCTGAAGTGTAGCCACAGTTTCTGCCGGTCCTGCCTGCGAGACTTCTGGCAGAGCAGTCCGGGCGGGCGTGAGTGCCCGGTGTGCCGGCGTAAATGCTCGCTGACGGAGCCGCCCATCAGCCTGGCGCTGAAGAACGTGGCCGAGAGCTTCGCGCGGCAGCAGGAGCCCGGGGCGGGGGGTGCCGCCCTCGCCGCCGAACCCAAGCCGCAGTGCAACCTGCACGGGGAACCGCTGAAGCTCTTCTGCCAGGACGACGAGGAGGTGCTCTGCTTCGTCTGCCAGACGTCCCGGAGGCACGCCGGGCACCGGGTCTGTCCCCTGGACGAGGCCGCGCCCGACCTCAAGGTGAAGCCTGGGGGACCATCTCCCCACCCCTGCCACCCCAAGGATTTGGCATTTCTGCGTCTATTCTAGCTACAGAAAATATAAGATAAGATTATTCATGCTGAGGGAAACTGTGGCAAGGCATAGCTCACACTCTGCAGGGTGAAACAACAGCTTAAGAACACCAGAAACAGTCAGGCCAAAAAACTACAACAAAATGCAAGAATGCACTATAATACAAAAGACAGGTGAGGGATGGAAGCACAATAAGTAAAAAACAAGTATAAAGGCAAAAAGGGTAAATGGCCGAGGTGTGTAACTGAGGCGGGAGTGTGCAGAAGGTGTAACTGGTGCCGTATAAATGTGTAAAAATGCAGCGTAACTTATACGTGTGAAAAAGAGTAAAATAGACTATTAATAGATGTTATTAAAAACAGTGCAAAAGCTGTCAGGCGGTTAAAGTGAAAAATAGAAAGAGACTCGGGGACTTAGGAAACTTCAGGATGTTAAATTCAGATGTAATGACAGGTGACAAGTGGTCAGGTTATTGGGCGGGATCATTTTCTGACAGCATAGCAATAAATTTGGCAATTAAGATGGTTGTCATGGCTTTTGGGGGCCGAGTGCCTGATTCCGGCAAAGTCTGGGTGTTTCTGAATGCCTTTGTCATTTGCCAATGTCAATTTATTACAGTACCATGCAAAAGTTTTCAAAGAAAATTATATTTAAATGATTTTATTAATTACTTTGCAGCAACCCTCTGGCATACCTATGTATTCTTTGACTCAACCACTAGTATGCCTTAATGACTAACCAATACCTCATTGAGTTATTTGACTAATTAAATTAATCGATTAAGTGTTGGTCACATTTAACAAATTCGAGGAATGGCTGAGCTGCGCCTGAGGAGAGGTTGTGCAACTGGAGCATGTTCATCTAGCCATGTAACAAGATAAAAGTGGCTTATTGTGTTACTGTACTTGTACTAATGTTAGTGTAACATTATACACTTGCTACGGATAAATACCTTTGAACATTGCCTAAATTTCTTGCATGGTACAGTATTTACTGACACACAATGTCATAGCGATATTACGTAAATATTCCCCTTTGACGTTAATCAGTCGCCTTAATTTGATCCATACTGAACAGTAAACTGGAGTGGAAAGTGAAGAGGAGACACTGGGATGGTGTGAGGGTCTCAGCACAGCCGTGGGGGTTCGGCTTTAGGCCAGACAGGCGTGAAGTAAAATTTACAGACCGTATTTTTACAGGGAGCAGTAAAACAGCTTTAACGTTTAATCGCTCACATCTAATGGCTCTAATCATCTGATTTAGCGGTGGCGCGCTAAGAGACGACTAGTTGAGTTTATTTGCTTTTTATCCTCCATCAGGCGGAACTGAGGCAAGACCTGGAGCCTCTGAAGAAAAGCCTGAGGCACCTTTACGAAGCGAAGCAGGAATGCGACGACACGGCCGTGCACATCAAGGTACGCGGGGCACAAGAGGTGCTGTACCGCCGCGAGCACTGCGCTCACGAGAACGGTGGCCGGTCCGCTTCGCTGATGGCTGGTGTTGGCAAACCGTCCAGAGCTGGCTTAATATTCCCCCCCCCGCTTTCCGCCGGCCCCTCGTTCCCCGTCGCCTTTAGAACCAGCTGCAGTGGGCCGAGCAGCGGATCAAGGAGGAGTTTGAGCAGTTTCAGCAGTTCCTGCAGGCCGAAGAGGTCGGCCGGCTGGCAGCGCTTAGGGAGGAGCATGACGGGAAGTGGCAGCTGTTGAAGAGGAAGACGGATGGCCTGACGCGGGACATACTCTCGCTCTCTCATACCATCATCGCCATCGACAACGAGGTCTCTGCCAGCGACGGCCTCTTTCTCCAGGTAACGGGACGGCTGACTCGGCAGATGTCAGTTTAGGGTCTTTTTCACTCTTATGGCCTAATCTGACCCAAATCTAGCCTGTAAATAACCATGCATATGAACATACAGCGTCTCACCCCTTACGGAAATTCACTATGGTTTCCTATGGTGTTTTGGATATGGGTTTTTTACAGTAACTATGGTTTTACTATGGTACCTCATGGTAATTATGATTACTAAACTCCTACCCAAAGTATTACCATGGTTTGCTTATAGCACTTCATGGTAACTGTGGTACTACTATGGTTTACTTATAACACTGCATGGTAACTGCAGTGAATCCATGATAAAACCATAGTCATAAACTCATGGCTACCCAAAAAACCATCGTGGTAAAACCATGGATGGTTGCTGCAAATACTGGGGTGACATTAGGAGAGGTTTGGATATGGCTAAGCTGACATACTTAGACAGATGTATATTCATGGTTTTATATGAACAGGTGTATCATTTAAACATCCTTTTCAGTTACTGCAAAGACTACTGCACAATATTGTAAATGCCAGCATGCTACGTTACCCGGGACTCCGCTATACTTTTTTAAGGTAAACAATTAATGTCAGTCATTGTGATTTTTTTTCCAGAATTACAGGAACACCAAGAAAAGGTATGTGACCTGTCACTACCACCCCCCCCCCCCAAAATTCCCATCAGCACTGGACTGACTGTTTCATATTTGCTTATGCAGTACACAATGCACCATACAGGAACCACAGAAGATTCCGGGCGCTCTGATCAATATGGCACTTCATCTGGGCAACCTGAAGTACAGGGTCTGGGAGAAGATGTTGGGGATTGTTAAGTACAGTGAGTCTTCTCCTGCAAGGTTGTGTGTTGGGATTTCATGGGGTTAAGGTTAGGGTTAGGGTTAGGGTTAAGTACTAAACTCACTCAGACAGAAATCCATCCATCAACGTATGCTGGCCTCTCGGGACCAGAACAAACAAAACTAAATGAAATTACTTAAAAAAAAATTCTTCAGGACATGAGAACAGCCAGCACACCTGAGGAGCTCTTTATGATGCTGCTAAATGAGGAAAACGTTAAAACTGGCCCGAGTACTCATACTGTAAGGAGTTTATGGGCGAGTACATGTTTACTTCGCTTGTTTTCTATGGCTTTGTATATTCTTACACCATCCTGGGGCACAGACCCACTGCAGGCATTTATGGAGACCCAAGATCACCAGACTTAGCTTCTGGTCTGTGGGACAGCATGCAAACTTCACATTCAGAGCCAAGGGTGGAAATTAAACTCATAATCCTGCTGGTGTGAGACCAAAGTGTTACCCACTAGTCCTCTGTGGATCCACTGTTGTCGTGTGTTGGATTAATTTGGGAATTTGCTTTTTGTTTGTTTGTCACTGACCCACTTTTCTGGTACACCAAAATCTCTTTCGCATGCTTCAGCCCCGGTGACGCTGGACCCCAACACCGCCTACGCCTGGCTTTCCCTGTCCAGTGACTTGACGCGCGTGACCAACAGTGGAGCCATCCAGGAGGTGCCCGACAACCCCGAGCGTTTTGACCACCTGGTCTTCGTGCTGGGCGCGGAGGGCTTCCTGTCAGGCCAACACGCCTGGGAGGTGGAGGTGGGAAACAAGGAGGATTGGGTCCTGGGCGTGGTCAAAGAATCTATCAACAGGAAGGGGAAGATGTCTGGTAGGCCTGAAGATGGTTTCTGGACCATCTCGCACTGCGAGGGTGAGTTCACTGCCATGACCATGCCCCGCACGCCCCTCAAACTGGACAGCCCCTTGGAGAGGGTCCGTGTGCAGCTGGACTACGACTCTGGCCTGGTGGCCTTCTCCAACCCACGGACCATGACGGCCATATACACCTTTAAGGACCACTTCACAGAGAGGATGTTCCCATTCTTCTGTCCTGGTGCAAATATCAATGGCAACAACTCCAAGCCTTTGAGTGTCTCTCCGGTGAAAGTGGCTGTGTGGAACAGTGCCACCTGGTGACCTATAATGGCTTCTACTAGAAGGGTTTGAGAAGAGTAATGGGAGATTTGAACTTCAGTGTTGCAGTGGGTGGGATTACCCGATGCTGTCAGTCACTTTCTGGTTTTGCCTCACATGAATCAGATAAGGAATGAGAGCTAAGCTGATTGGTTGATTGGTTGAATGACAGTGCACTGTAATCCCGCCCACCATGTCTTCCATTTTACCCAGTCACTAGGTTTGAAGGCTACTCATTTGGGCCTGGCCCAGAATTGCAGAGCAGTGTTAAACCAACACATGTCGGGAAGAGGGGGGTTACCACAACAGGACAAAACCTAGTTTCCTCTCTGGAAGAGAGGATGTTCATTTTCTATTCTTTGTTTCATCATCCTAAATAACCTATTTTTATGGGTTTTTAAATCTTTAGGCGAATTAAGACCAAAAATGGCCAAACATCCAAGCCGACTGTTCTGCAGTTCTGCAAGCTGGTCTTTACTTGGTCATTTCAGTCTGAAAGCGGCATTTGGGTCAGCACTGAATCTGACAGTCCCTTAAATGGTCTCTCATGGGAAAATGCGGATTACTGTTGTATTAAGTCTTCAAAATGTTCGCATATGTCAAGCGACATAATATTTGCTAAATGAATCAGAGTATGATGGTATAAATTTCTACTATAAAAGACGGGTGTTACCAGTCTTTGTACAGACATATAGCCTTTTTTCTGTTAATGTCTGGTTTTGTGAGGATTATTTTACTTCAAGATTAAAAGTTTTGAGGCTTGTTTAATAGAATCTCTTACAAGACATACTTAGGCTTGCAGTCACTAATATTATTGAAAAAACTACCATGGGTTTATTGAGTCTGTCTCAAGGTTTTTGAGAATTTTTTGCACATATTTACACAATTAATTTCGAGTTCAGCCTTTGATCAGCACTGGATGTACCTGTAATAATAATTGTTTTTTTCCTGTACTCCCTCACAGCCACTGGTAAGACGCTTAATGAACAAGCATCTTCAAAAGCCAAACTTAGGGCTAATGAACCGAAAGCCAGCTCAGTGTAAACAAACCCCAGCTGTGGCTGAGCCAAAGGGCAAAGGCCTGAAAGGTGTGATTTCCTTTGTATACCGGCTGTGGTTAGCATGGGCACCACCACGGCTTGACCTCCGTGGAGCAGAAGTTGTTCGTTTTGTTTCTCTTCTTGGTGAAAAGAGGGGAGATAGAGCAGACAGGTGAGAGTATCGGCTGACTGCAGAAGGCAGGCTGACGTCCGTGCAGCTCTGTGTCTCAGGCGGCCAGAGCTGGGCTTCACAGGCAGGAACATCTGTGCACATACTTCCTTTTACACCAACAAAAAATATGTTAAATAAAACGCAAATAAAAGGGTTAAATGTGGTTAAATATATGCAGATATTATACTTATTTTATTATTATGTTGGCTTAATATTACAGGAATTTCAATGACTACCTATGCATGCGCAAAGACAAGGAAAGGGAGCCTTTCATCTGAAAAAAGTTCGTAATGCGAAAATCTTAGTTTGTTTATTGATTTTTTTTTTGTAAGTGCACCCAAACCAAATTAACCAGTTACATGCACTGAATAATTTTATGGTTACTTTAAATGCAAGGTTTTCAACTGGTTTAACCTCAGGACATACAATTTTCCTTGGCCATAAAGCCATGACCCAATACATGTATATTTTGTTAACCACACACTCCCTATCCAACCAGTTAAGAAACTGTTTTTGCAGCTGTATGTGTTACTGTGCCTGAACACCTAAATGTCTACCAGAATATTCTGGGGTGGTATTTTGGGAGGCTATGTGTTGTAATTGTAATAAATACCAGCTTATGTGTCTACTGGGGGTGGTGTGTGGCTCAGCGGGTTAGCATGCTGTGCCTTTAATTGGAAAGTCACCAGCTCAAATCTCAGGCTGAATGATTTTACCATTGGGCCCTTGAGCAAGGCCCTTAAGCCCAGTTGCACCATGGATTGTCTGCTCCTAGTTTCTCAAAAAAAAAAAAAACCATATGTTGCTTTGAATAAAAGTGTCTGCTAAGAATAAATGTCAGTGTGATGTACAGATTTGGGTGGTGCTTCAGAATTGAAAGAAACCCAAACAATGTAAGGAAGGAAGCCAGGAGGACAGGAATGGGACGTCAGCATCAAGGGGCCTTGGAAAGTGGGGGGTGGGGCTTTCCACGTGAAGACCTGGTGAGGGTGGTAGGCATCATGGCACTGAAACGGCTTTGGCAGTAAGGAACAGTCTCTCTATTACTCGCTGCCACTGATACTCTGTCAGAGAGCTGCTCGGAGGAGGAAGTGGAGATGGAGGAGGTCAGCTCTCTATGCTGCAAGTGTGAGGTGAGAAACCATAACGCTTATTTTTGAAGCCTCGGCCTCTCCTGCGAAGAGCTCTGCACTTCCTCATCCGCTGATCGCTCCTCGCTGTGCTTTTTGCCTACGATAACACGCCCGCTTATTTGGTTAGGTGAGCCCCACGTCCTCTGTGTGGATCCAGCCGTCTCGCCGTGTCCCTAACATGCTGCTTGCTGTCAGTCTTGCTCTTATTTCAATAGCTTTGTCTCCTACCACGGGAGAGCCCATTGAAGTCAGCAGCTTCAGCGGAGAAGAGGCCGTAATACGATGTTCCTACGACGGCTACTATGCAACCAACCGGAAGTACCTGTGCAAAGGGGATGTGTTTCAATATTGCATTGACGTTATTAGAAACGATTTGACCGAGACCTTTATCAGAAACCAGAGATTCACGCTGAATGATGATAGGATTCAGAATGTCTTCACAGTGACCATCTCCAGCCTGTCAGAGGAAGACACGGGGACATACTGGTGCGGGATAGACATTCATGCAGCTATTGACGAATCCACAAAAGTGCAGCTGGTGGTGAAAAAAGGTATCCAAGTTTATTTTGTGATCATTACATATTTAGTTTTAGCGGAGGGAGCGTTAGACCAGGACAGGAGGACAACATCAGGTAACATCTTCTACTTTACGTCAGCTCCTCGGACTTCCACGCCATGCCCGAGCTCCGCAGGTCCCACTCAGAGATCACGTCTGGAAACGAATTCCGCCGCAAGAGGCAAGTTTCTCTCTTGACACAAACACAATTTATAATCTTAACATTTAGAATAGAATAGCTTTATTGTCATTGAAAACTGTGAGCTTTCCTCCATCACTGCTACATATTATATAAAATTAAACAAAGTAATAATATATAATATGTAGCTCAATATTGAGCTAAAATGTTGTAGTGCAATTCAGTTTAGCAGCATGAAATATAACAGTGTAAGATAAAAACATTAGCAGCAGTCATATGGATAAAAATGTACCGGTTACTATGTTAATAACATACCAGTTCAGCTTCAGACCACGTGAAAGGAAGCACTGCATCAGCTTCCCTGTATAGATAAATAAAAATATCGCTCAATAATCATGACAGAAAATTGTGCCCTCTATTCTGAGTGAAAATTAATTGTTGAACAGCTGAGTACTCTGTGACTGTAACTCTTTATACTCAACTAGTCGCCTGAAATTTACAGCACTACAAAATGCCCGACTCACTAGAGAGTATACAGGTGTTTTTCAATACCAAGAAAGTGAAGATCATACTTGTAGTCTTGGCAAGACTGGTCTTGCTAACTCGCCTTTCAAGAATGAACTTGGGGCGCAATGGGACTGGTCTTGTTTGGAGAGGATGCAACTGATGAATCCTGAGTGGGGCAAAAACCTCTGTACTTCTGCTCTTGAGTATTAGAGCTGGTGTTCTGCATTGATGTCATGCATACCTGCATGTCCACGTGTGAAGAAGTATGAACCAACCTTAATGAAGTAAATTTGTTTGAAATGCTATTGAAATTTCCCCAATATTCGGTTCACGTATTAGAGACTATTAAAACAATTATACTGAATGCTTTGAATGATACACAATGACACAGTTATGATCAATTTCTGATCTGGAATGCATTTTATATTTCTATCATTTATGTTTATTGTTGGTTAGGGTGGCACGTAAACCTCTGTGTTGAGAGTTTCTTATAAATTTGATTAAGCCCAAATTTAATACCCTTACAGCCAGAGGTGCTAAAAATTGACAGAGTTTAGTGTGAAATTTTTGTACTTTTATTTTTGTTCCTGATTTCCCTCTCCTTCTGCTGGGGTCTAGCTGTGGAGGAGATCTGCCTTCAGACCTACGGAGAGCAGAGAGGCAGCGGGTGCTCATCTGCGCACTCTACCCGTCCCTTGGCCCACCCTCTTTTAGCCACCGTGCTCATATGGGCTTTCAAGCCCTATGTTTTACAGTGAACCCTTTGCCAAAAGACCCTAAAGACCCTAATCCTGTTTGACTTGGTTTGGTGATAATGTGAAACAGCCACAAATGATTGCTCTAAGACAGGGGTGGGCAATCTTATCCGCTAAGGGCCGGTGCATATGCAGGTTTTTGGGATAACCTTTAGGTCAGATATCCAAATCCAGGTGTGAGGACTCCTCAGCCAATCAGTCCTGTAATTAGTAATCTAATTAGAGAGTTGCAGTGAGAACCCACATACACAATGGCCCATTTGGATAG
This sequence comes from Petrocephalus sullivani, assembly GCA_026780845.1. Taxonomy (NCBI): domain Eukaryota; kingdom Metazoa; phylum Chordata; class Actinopteri; order Osteoglossiformes; family Mormyridae; genus Petrocephalus; species Petrocephalus sullivani. Next base: position 14,666,024 of record JAODKM010000043.1, read on the forward strand.
GATTGCCCACCCCTGCTCTGAGGCTACACGGGAAGCCCGGCATTCCCCACAAAATTGCTGAATGAATTAAGTTAGTCAATGTATCAATGTAAATTCATTTTATTTTGCCATTGAAGTGTAACCTCTCTTACTAATTGAACCACAGCGCTGATCATTTCACAGGAGTTGCTTTCAATAAGATATACATTAACTTTGCCTTTGAAACCAAATAGAGAATAGACGAAATATGATTGGTCGATATGCTCCAATTAGATGTTTCCGAAGCCTGCTCGGTGTAAGTGCTTCACTGGGAGTCCGGGAGCGTCGTACATAGTTTTTTGCCTGGCCAACATTGATTGGGCAGACTTGCGGTCAAATATTTTATACCGACCTTGAAGCGAGGCTTCTCTGCAAGGTAATTGGGAGATGTCTGAACAAGGCAGGATACCCGAAATAAAATGCTTAATACCCTTAAACAACCTGTACTTAATTTATGAATATGTTCTGGTTCAAATCCTGACAGTAACAAAATGTTAACTAATCATAAACCAATTTCTAAAAGCATTACTTTCATATGGATAAAAAATAGGGTATTTTACTGTACAGTTTTTTCCCCTCTCAAAGTTACTAACCTACATTATGTTTCTTTTCAAGCTTGTTGCATTTGCTTTGTCATCTACAATTTTCCCACAGCCCATCTTGAAATCCTTAAATAATTGTGTAAAAATGCTTAGTTTTTTCTTTTTTCCTGTTTTCCATTTCTGGTTTAATATCCTACTTTTAGAAAGCAATTACGTGCGCCGGGCTGTCCTTGACTGTTATTTGTTGTAATATTAATAGTTGTTTAATTTCATTGTATCTATGTCTCGGTAGGGTGCTGGAATTGTAACACTGTACCATAAAAATGTTTGTATTTTAAGCACAGTTTATTTTAAATATGTAAAGGCTACAGTGGTCTCATGTCAGTGTTGTCATTTGTAATCTCCAAATGTTTGTTACAAAGGGGTGTATATTTAAGTTTATATTTAATATTTTTCATATTTTTTAATATTATTCATATTTAAGTCTTTTTTTTTATTGTGGTATTGAATTGGGTATTGAGAATCGCGGAATTTCAATGGTATTGCTATCGACGACTACATTTCTGATATGTGGGCTTCGCTTTCTAGGTCATTTATATGCTAATGATATTAATTAGGGGGCATTTCCAAATTACCCTGAAATCGCAAGTCAAATGATTTTAAAATTCCACCTTGGAAATGTGAAAAGTGTGTGGACCAAGTCAGAACCTGACATGGGTAGAACTTTTCTACGTAAAAGATTGTTTTTATAAATTTGGATTAGACAGTTCACACAATCTAAGATCGAATCAGTTTGTTTAAATGAGGGCCCACGGTCCCTTCTCATGTACCACCTCCCTGAATCATTCAGGATTTCCAGTCCATCTGTGGCAGCTGTGGTTTTAACTCAGCAGTAAGCTTTACGCTATCTTTACAATCTTTGCTGAAATACCTTTTTTTTTGTCAAAGGAACATAAGCATTTTTTTTTTATTCGACTCGTGTTAGTTTTGTGTATTGGCTCCCCATATGTGACATTGTGAGCAAGTTAAATATTTCATATTAAAAAATACAAACCTGGTCACTATTTTCCACTACTTTTTTTCATTCTAATCTAAAAGCTTGGGGGTGGGGGTGCAGTATGATTAGCATTTTGGTGCCTTGGTTTCCCCCAGCAACAAAACGACAGATGGTAGGTGAAGTGACATCTTTCAACTGATAATAGTGTGAGAATGTATTATTATTATTATTATTTTATTTATATAGCAGTTCCACAAGAACTCAGAGACCCTTACAGAGAAAGAACGCAAAAAACAGATGGCACTAATAACACGTTATGGATTTGGAACGTTAAACACTTTAGCAAAAAGAGGTTTTTAGTTTGGTTTTTAAATCTGAAACAGAGGTCAATAGACGAGTGGAGTCAGTTCCAGAGGAGGGGAGCTAAACGGGAAACGTGTGCTGGTTGTCTGGGACGGGTGTCCCATCCAGGGTGGATCCCAACCTGTGTGTACCCTGTGTGCTGCCATTTCCAACAAGGCAATAAGGATTGCTGCCAGACCTCACACCAATCACAAAACAGAATCAGATTATTATTCACATCCACCTTTATTCTGAGCCTTTTGGGGCAGCCTGTGTTCACCAAGGCAGAGACTTGCCCTGGTAATCCAGGAAGGCTCCAGTCTGCTGCTCAGTGAGGGAGCCCATCACCTTCAGGAGGCCCTGTACGCTCTCTACAACGTCAATGTCCCCCTAGTGGTAAAAAAAGGTCAATGCAGGCCTTACCATTGTACACCAGATCAATTATTGTTTGGCAGTAAAGCATCACTCACACAAACTGGAAGCATGATATTCAGCCCCCCCCACCCCCACCACAAAGCATCTATTGGCCAGTCACTCACGTTCGGACCTCCCATTTCCGTGCGGACCCAGCCAGGGTGAAGCGCAGCAGAGAGGATCCCGTCCTTGTTGAACTCCAACGCAGCACGCTGGCTAAACATGTTCAGCGCAGTCTGGGTAACAAGGGGAGGATGAACAATCAGCCTCTGTCCACCTAACATTCATTGTTTATCAAAGAATCTGAGGCACAGCTGTAGGCTAGCCAATGAGAAGCTACAGCCTATTGACAAATAGGAGCATTTCCATGATAATGTCAGTGGCACAATAAAAATAAAAATACAGGCCAGATATCATACATTTAAGATATGATGGTGCTTTCCATTTGAACTCAGAAGGCAAAATTTCTGAGTTCCTAGACAGAAATGTCATCTGGAACACCCCTGAAGTTGGAGGAACTTCTACATTCCTGACCTCGGAATTCAAGATGGCTGCACCCTTTATCAACAGAAGTGAAAGCTGTAGTTATATACTGTTCATTAACATTTATGTCTTGTGTCTCATTAAATCAGCTGTACACACACTACTGTCCAACCAATTTAGCGATTTAGTAATACCAGGGAACTTGCTTAGCTAGATAACTTGTTGGATTTAAGGTACCCCTGTTTAAATGAAATTGATAAATATCTTTGTTCACTTACATTTAGGTCAGACTACCTTAAATCCAGCAGAGCATCTGGCTAAGCAAAAAACTCTTGCAGTTTCAAACAGTTCCCTGGTGTTGCTAAATGGCTTCTGTAACTTATTGCACTTCAGTGTAATGTCTTCCCCAGCTCCGAGGTAAATGGAACGTGGCATTGATCCACTGGACCAACATAAACAATCATTTGGCCCTGCTTCTCTGTGATCCTACCAATCAATACGTGCCATGTCTGAGGGTCACAGTAGCATAGAAATCTCATCTGGCTTCAAACAAGCTCAACAGGTCTGTTTAGGGGAGTACAGTGTGACCACTTTTAAGACCTTAATGGAGGATAAAAGAGAGACCTTTTCAAGGAAAGCGTTTGAGGTAGGTGCCACCTGCCCTGTACCTTGCTGGTCCTGTAGGAGATGCCTTGGATCGTGGCATATCTCTTAGGGGATTCCGCAATAGACCCCAAGATGGAGGAGATGTTGATGATAGCAGCTTTGGACCAGGACATGCCTGGCTGAGTGCAGGCTTTGGAGGCTTGGAGCAAATAGGGCAGGAACTCCTTCAGGAGAGGGAGGAAGAAGTCCGTCACATCATCGCCATGCAGGTAATGCAGGGATGCGGTTGGTCCTTTGAAACTAGGGGGGGATCTCAAACTGGGATCACTAGTCACAAGTATCTCGATTTAACAGTCAGAATATTATTAAAAGTCAATGGTAGGAGCCATAATCAAACAAAAATGCCCAGTGGTTTTTAATGGAACAAGAATCTAAAATAGGTAAGAACAACATATAAATCATGTGGTTTAATGTATTTCAGGATGTTTGGCTTTTGTTTCATAAAGCCTAAGATAAGTGAGATGGAGTTTTTTGCCCCCTTAAGTGCAAACATCAAACTTTGGTTATGCTGTGTGGATCTCCACCTTAGTGACTCTGACTGGCCCCATGAGGTTGGTGTCCATCGCCACCTGGAACTCCTTCTCGCTGGTGCTGAGCAGGTTCCCAGGAAACCACACGCCCGCATTGTTCACCAGCACGTTTAGTCCACCAGCCTCCAGCATGGCCCCCACCTTATGTGCTGCCTCCTTCACACTTCTGGGGTCTGTGGTATCTGCTCAGGTTTGAGGAGGGAGGAATGAATCTGAGTACAATCAGATCTGAGTAAAAACAAATCCAAAAATATTTGGATCTGAGTCCAGACAGATCTGAATACATCTGGACCTGGATATAATTGGGTCTGAGTACACATGGTTATGAATAGAAGTTTTATCTGGGAACAATCAGATCTAAATAGAACTGGATCCATTTTAAACTGGATCTGAGCACAACTGGATTTGTATACAACCATATTTGAATACGATCTGATCTGAGTAACTGGATCTGAATACAATGGATTCAAGTACAATCAGATCTGAGTAAAAACAAATCCAAAAATATTTGGATCTGAGTCCAGACAGATCTGAATACATCTGGACCTGGATATAATTGGGTCTGAGTACACATGGTTATGAATAGAAGTTTTATCTGGGAACAATCAGATCTAAATAGAACTGGATCCATTTTAAACTGGATCTGAGCACAACTGGATTTGTATACAACCATATTTGAATACGATCTGATCTGAGTAACTGGATCTGAATACAATGGATTCAAGTATAATCAGATCTGAGCAAAATTGGTTCTGGGTACAACTGAATGCGAGTACTCTCAGGTCTGAATACAATTGGATCTGGGTACAATCGGATCCATCAGATATTTTTTCCCGCATATGTTGTAAGATCTGAATATGATAAGATTTAAGTACAATCACATCTGAACACAATCTCAATACAATCAAAATCTGAGATCTTAATTCAACTTGATCGGAGTACAATTGGAACTGAATGCAATTGGGTCTGAATTCAATATAATCCGAATACAAATGGATCTGAAAACTTTTGAATTGTAGTAGAATCAAAATGACGTCACATGACGTCACTTAGAAGAAGAAGAATGAGAGAGGGATAGGAGAGTGAGGAGAGAGGGATGAGAGAGGAATGAGAGGGGGATAGGAGAGTGAGGAGAGAGGGATGAGAGAGGAATGAGAGGGGGATAGGAGAGTGAGGAGAGAGGGATGAGGGTGCAGGTTACCAAGCTGGACCACGGTGATGACTTTGGGGTACTTCTTAGCCAGGTCCTGTAGGGCCTGAAAGAAGAAAACAGAGACTAAGGCTTCAGTCTACCCATTTCTTACGCACGTGATGGTGACACCTGACTGTGCATTGTAACAACATAAGTCACCTCAGAGAGAATCTTCTCCAAGTTTTAACGGCACAATCCGGCACAAACACGGCACACACGATTGAGACCAGTTTGGTTGAAATCTGAAACATATGGGGGGCCAACTTCACGCAATGCATTGGCTATAGAAAAACCCATATAGGTCGACCGCTAGAGCTGACTCTTTTTAGTGAGCCGAGCCATAAGAACCGGCTCTCCTGAAAGAGCCTAAATTCCCATCACGAAGGGGCCTACTAAGATGGGTTTCTCATACTGCCCCTAGTGGTCACGACAGGTAATTAGGGTTGCCACACGTCCCTTAAAATACGTCCCGTATTTGACAATAGTTGTGCGTCCCGTTTTATCAACCAATACAGGACGTAGTTTGTCCTGTATTTCTGAGTTGTGTTGAACGCAGCATCATCCCGTCCACATTTAGTATGAAAACGCCGTTGTATTGATTAGATGCATTTGTCTTATTTATAGTTAATAAGTTATGGATGAGTTAACAATGTATATCCTGAATATTAATTTAATTTAATTTAAGTGTCATGCACCTTAAGTTTTGATTTAAAGCGACTAATTTCGTGTGTCAACGCTAATTTCATTACCAATTGGAGTTTATAACGTAAAAATAAACTGACTGAAAAACTTACGTCCACTGATAATTAATTATTATAGAGTACTTCATGTACCTCCTGCCCCCGACGGCGGCCCTGCCTTTCCCAGCCAGCTGACTCCCTCGTACCTGCGACTTTGGGGCGTCGGGGTCGCGGCACCCAGCAAACAGCCGGCAGGTGGCAGCCCGGCTCTCCACCAGCTGCCTGACCATCTCCAGGCCGATGCCCCGGTTGGCTCCGGAGATCAGGAAACTCTGCGCTTTGGTGGCCATGGCGTTCTGCACTGGAGATCTCCGTTTACCTCACCTTCCACGCTTCCACCCAGTGCCTGCAGCACCGTTCGACCCCCTCCCCATTTATAAACCAGAACTGTCGCTGTTCAGGCTCCGCCTCCTCCAACCGGGGGAGGTCTGGGAGCTTCGGCATGCTACTGCCGGGGGGTCAGAAGAGGAGCGGGGAGTGGAAACGGGACACACCTTCTCTCGTGAGAGGAACCTAAGTGTTCCATATGTTGCAGTGTCCCAGGAACAATGAAAAATTGCGATAGAAACCCAATTCGCTAGCAATTTTACTGAGCAGAGATGTGACGTAACAAAGAAATGCTTCGTCACACTAGTTAAGTATGCCTTTTTCCCGGATTTGTATTTTGCGTGAGTATTTTAAGTTGTTGCAAGTTTTATGTTTACACCCCGACATTAATTTCTGAACCAAATAACGAGTTTTACTCGATGTATGATATATTGGTTAACAAACCGAAATTGTCGTCCGTTATTCAACGTTAGCAGCACTAGAGCAATTCTCCTGAAATAATGGCAATCATTGGACAATCAGTAATTTTCTGTAGTGCAAGACGAGCGTTTTAGTCGAATCCGGCGTGCAAATGTTTTATTGTTTATTCATTATTAAATCGATCGATCTGTCGTTGTCCACAGAAAAAAAATCACTCCCCTAATCTGGGCCATTAAGTTCGGCCCGTTTCACCGCTGTTTCTGAATAAATTGAAAATAATCAGCTTTTTGTGTTGATGGGGCAAAAAACATCACTATAGTGTTATTTCATTGTGCAATGCTGTAACTTACGCCTGTCTCGCGTGGGATATGCTGCTTGATGAGTTGCTTTTTGTAAAGCTTGATACATTTTACATTGAATTCAAATATTGTCGTAGATTTATTTGTAAGCTATAGTACTTTTTACTTGCTATTTTAATACAAAGTATTTTTTCACTTTTAGTTGAGTAGCATTTTAATGGATGATTTTTACTTGAGTAACATTCAGGTGAGGCACCTATACTTTTTCATAAGTAGGCTATGGACATTTAGTAGGGTCTATTTTTTCTACCACCGTTATTGAAAATAATCACAAAAGAGACATTTATAATTCAGTAAGTTCACTGTGATATCTCTGCCATCCAGACAACTACTTTTCCAGAGAAGGCCTAGTATATTTCAGCAAGACAATCCCAAACCGCATTCTGTGCATGTTACAACAGCATGGCTCTGTAGTAGAACAGTCTGAGTGCTAGACTGGCCTACCTGCATTCCAGACCTGTCACCCATCATTCAACGAAAAATCTGACAAAGGGGACCCCCGAGCTGCTGAGCAGTTACAATCATGTATCATGCAAGAATGGGACAACATTTCACTTTCAGAAGTGCAGCAGCTGGTCACTTCAGTCTCTAAACATTTACAGAATGTATTTATTTACTTAATTATTTATTTATCTATCTATCTATTTATTATTTTTTTATTTATTAATTTTCTCTCCCCCTTGTCCTGTCCCTATGCATTAGACAAGCAGAATGTGGGGTCTGGTTGCCTTGTATAGTCGGGTCAGATTTGCTCTGCAATGGAGGAGTATGTAATACTCCTCCTATTGCATACTATGCATTTATTCTGCCGGTGAGGCACATTAAGGGAGGACAGGGAACTGGACAATAACAACAAACATACACTAATACAATAGGATAATACAACAATACACAAACAAGGGAGATGGGAATACAGAACACGAGCACATTAAAAACCATCATCAGTAACATCAACAAAAAAGGGGGAATAATAAGAATAATAAATACATTACAAATGCATTATACATAATACATACACCTATATACACATATATTCTGATATGAACCTACACATACTGTTGTATATAGAATAATAATGGCCAGAGGTTAAAGGTTGTTAAAGGTTAGTTGAACTAAATCTGTTCAGCCTCAAGCAAAGGAGACTGAGGGGGGACATGATTCAGGTCTATAAGATTCTGACAGGCTTGGA
>JAODKM010000043.1:14674342-14691325 GCA_026780845.1 Petrocephalus sullivani
TCAACCAAATAGTTATTTCAGCATTAGTACAAATGCAAGAACTCGTGGCCATAGGTGGAAATTAGCGGGAGAACATTCCAGATCCCGCTGCAGCGACCCTGCAAACTCCCCCCTCCCCCCATGACAGAAGCAAACCCCCCCCCAGCAGGAACACGACTGAGTGTTGTTAAAAGATGAGGTGATGCAACACAGTGGTAAACATGCAGGTCACAACTTTCTGAAACGTGTTGCAATAAAATTTGCAGGTTTCAACATATGATGTGTTGTCTTTTTTTCTATTTTCTGTTATAGGTTTGTAATTTGCAAATCATTACCTTCTGTTTTTATTTTACACAGTGTCCCAACTTCTTTGGAAACAAAGGTTGTACCTTGTTCATGCATTTTTAGAAGAGTTAGCTGGGTAAGAATCTCGACAGCAAAGTTTATGTTATCTTCACAATCTTTTCGGAGACATTTTTTGTCAATGGAACATGAACATTTTTTTTTACATTTGTTTTTATTGGTATATAATAAACACACCTGCTTACTATAGTCCAGCCATAGCTGTATTTATCATTCTAGTCTGAATGGTCTGGGGAGGGGTAGTATTGCCTCCTCATACCTCAAATTCCACTCCAGCATCTGAGTGGAGTACTGACGGGTCTCCTACATTGCCTTGGTTTCCTCCAGTGACATACAGGCATGCAGTTAGGTGAAGTGATATCTATAAATTGTCAATAGTGTGTGGTTCCCAGGAATTGCCATCCCATCTAGGGTGGACCCCAACCAGGGTGCACCCAGGCTTATTCCTAGCTCATGTCCCAGCCTGCCATTTCTAACAAGGCAATCCTGCCAGACCTCACAATCAATCACAAAACAGAATCAGATTATTATTCACATCCACCTTTATTCAGAGCCTTTTGGGGCAGCCTGTGTTCACCAAGGCAGAGACTTGCCCTGGTAATCCAGGAAGGCTCCAGTCTGCCGCTCAGTGAGGGAGCCCATCACTTTCAGGAGGCCCTGCACGCTCTCTACAGCGTTAATGTCCCCCTAGTGGTAAAAAAAGGTCAATGCAGGCCATACCATTGTACAACAGATCAATTATTGTTTGGCAGTAAAGTATCACTCAAACAACCTGGAAATGTAATATTCAAGTATCAAAGTATCTATTGGCCAGTCACTCACCTTTGATCCCCCCATGTCCGTGCGGACCCAGCCAGGGTGAATGGCAGCAAAGAGGATCCCGTCCTTGTTGAAATCCAACGCAGCACACTGGTTAAACATGTTCAGTGCAGACTGGGTAACAAAGGGCGGATAAACAATCAGCCTCTGGCCACCTAACATTCATTGTTTATCAAAGAATCTGAGGCACAGCTGTAGGCTAGCCAATGAGAAGCTACAGCCTATTGACAAATAGGAGCATTTCCATGATAATGTCAGTGGCACATTAACCATTTGGGCCAGATGTCATACATTTTGCTGTATTTATATACTGTTTATTGACATTCTTGTTTATTTGTGTCTCATTAAATCAGCTATACACACACTACTGCCCAGCCACTATCTGTGGACTTGTTACCATATTTGTATGGGCAAAGTACTACGTAATATGTTGTTATAAACTGATATTGCTAACAATGGCTAATAACAAACCTGGGGACTGTTTAAAAAAGCAAGATTTCTTGCTTAGATCAATAACTTGTTAAATTTAAGGTACCCCAGTTTTAATGGAATTGATAACAAAGATTTTTGTTCACTTACATTTAGGTCAGACTACCTTAAATCCAACAAGTTATCTGGCTAATCAAGACTTGCTTTTTGAAACAGGTCCCTGGTATTGTTAAATGGATTTCGTAACTTGTTGTACTTGAGTGTGATGTCTTCCCCAGCTCCGAGGTAAAAGGAATGCAGCATTTATCCACTGGACCAACATGGACACTCATTAGGCCCTGCCTCTCTGTGATCCTACCAATCAATACGTGCCATGTCTGAGGGTCACAGTAGCATAGAAATCTCAATTGTCTCCAAACAAACTCAACGGGTCTGTGTAGGGGAGTACAGTGTGACCACTTTTAAGACCTTAATGGAGGGTAAAAGCGAAATCTTTTCAAGGAAAGTGCCCAAGGTAGGTGTAACATGCCCCATACCTTGCTGATCCTGTAGGAGATGCCCGGGATGTGGGCATATGTCTCTGGGATTTTTGTAATAGACCCAAAGAGGGTGGAGATGTTGATGACAGCAGCTTTGGACCAGGACATGCCTGGCTGGGTGCAGGCTTTGGAGGCTTGGAGCAGGTAGGGCAGGAACTCCTTCAGGAGAGGGAGCGACAGGTCTGTCACAACATCAGCAGGTAATGATCCTGTGATTGGCTCTTTCTTCCAGAAACTAGGGGGATCTCAAACAGGAATCACTAATCACAAGTCTCCTAAATTAACACCTGTTTAAATAATATTAACAGTCAATGGTAGGAGCCATAATCCAGCAAAACTTCCCAGCAGTTGTTATTTTTTTTTGTTATAGAACAAGAATCATGATTAGGTAAGAACAACACATTAATCACGTGGCTTAAATGTTTATCTTTTGTTTTGTATAGTTTGCCTTTGTTCGTGGAGTCCCCTAGGAACGAGAGGCTTCAATCAAAAATGGTTTCAATTTCTGCTCTCAACACTCCGCAGGAAACGTTTTTTTAGTGGTTATTTCTGCTGTCGTCAGTAGATGGCAGAATAACAGCTCATTACAGCGGTTACGTTTATAATGTAGCGAGACGACGTTTAGGAAGACCCCTAAGGCAGGATGGCGTGAGATGCAAAGCCGCTAAACGATGGAAATATCAATTAAAAACGCTTTTCAAATAAATTGCAGTGTCCGATAAATAACTTAAGCCAATTCTGGCTTGAACTCTCAAACTAATACTTTTAACTAAAAACGAAACTGTCTTACAAATTTCACTACAATAACAACCCCACAAGCTAGGTTAAGTGACTACGTATATGTAGTTAACAGCGCCAGAGCTTCTACTAAAATAAGTTCGGCAAGTTTCACCGCTGTTTTGTACGTTAACATATAAATACCCCCTCAAGCGCAAACATCAAACCCCACCTTAGTGACTCTGACTGGCCCCATGAGGTTGGTGTCCATCGCCACCTGGAACTCCTGCTCGCTGGTGTTGAGCAGGTTCCCGGGAGCCAGCACGCCCGCGTTGTTCACCAGCACGTTCAACCCATGCCCCTCCAGCTTGGCCCCCACTGTCCTCGCTGCCTCCTTCACACTTCTGGGGTCTGTGGCATCTGCTCAGGTTTGGGAAGGGAGAAATGAATCTGAGTACAATCATATCTGAGTATAATTGGATCTGAGTCTAATCAAATACTGGATAGAATTGCATCTAGATATAATTGGATCTGAGCACACTTGGATATGAATAGGATTCGACCTGGGTACAATCAGATATGAATAGAATTGGATCTACTTTCAATTGGATCTGAGTAAAATCAGATCTGAATACAACAGAATTTGAGTACTCTCAGGTCTGAATACATATAATCGGATCTATATAAATCAGATATTTTTTTCGGATATGCTATAACTAGATCTGAATATAATCAGATCTAAGTACAATTGGAAGTGAATACAATTGGATCTGAGTTCAACAGAATCTGAATACAAATAGATGTAAATACAATTGGATATGAAAACATTTGAACTGGAGTAGAATCAAAGTGACTACTTCCTCTTCATGATGATATCACACTTAGAAGGAGAGAGAGATGAGAGAACGATAGGAGAGTGAGGAGAGAGGGATGAGGGTGCAGGTTACCAAGTTGGACCACGGTGATGACTTTGGGGCACTTCTTAGCCAGGTCCTGTAGGGCCTGAGAGAGGAGAAAACAGAACAAGATGGCAGCCATCATCCTTTTGTATTTAAGGTGACACAAATGAACTTCTATAGCTTACATGCTTTACAGATATCACCACCTCCCCTCCCCAACACACGGTTTCTTAGTCCATAAATGTGTAAATGGTCCTGATGCCCATTTTGGCCATGATTCTCTCTCCAGCCAGCTGACTCCCTCATACCTGCGACTTTGGGGCATCGGGATCACGGCAGGCGGCAAACAGCCGGCAGGTGGAAGCCCGGCTCTCCACCAGCTGTTTGACCATCTCCAGGCCAAGACCCCGGTTGGCCCCGGTGATCAGGAAACTCTGCACTTTGCTGGTGGCCATGGCGTTCTGCACTGGTGATCTCCGTCCACCTCACCTTCCACGTTTCCACCCAGTGCCTGTAGCACTGATCTGCACTCTGTTTATAAACTAAATCTCCAGCTATTATTGTTAAAGCTCCGCCTCGTTCAGTTGGGGGAGGTCTGGAAGCCTGGCTGTGTTTGAGCTCCGCCCCCCATGAGGTTGAGGGGTTACTGGAGAGAGGTGAAAGGCAAACAGAAGTCAGATCTCTGTAAACTTTAAGCTTTAGGGACTGGGGATTGTGGAATGGTGAAGGTATCATGGTGAGTTTTTTTTTTCCCACTCCAAGAGTCCTGCAGGAGATTGAGTAAGTGCTGTGGGGTTAGGGAAAATAACTGTGGTGAATCATGTAGGGAGAAAGAAGGTGTGGAGCCTATGTAGCTAGGTTTTGGCCACGCCCACGCCTGGCCTCCCCCGCTTCTAGGGCAGGGGGCCCTCGAGATGAGGGAAGCCTTGAATAACCTTGGAGATTAAACGCTGTACATTCAGACCGCGATTGGATAGCGATATGTCGCAACATTTTTGCTGTGTCATGGTCAGGACACACCTTCTCTCGTGAAAGGGTCTTAATTCTTTTTCTATTCCTTCTGCTTATTCTTATTATTATTAGTACTAGTAGTAGTAGTAGTAGTAGTAATAGTAGTAGGCCTAAAAGCGTTTTGTTTTTGTTATTACTTTGCATTACATATTGTCTTTATGAGGATGGAACAAACAGGACATATTGGTTAACAAACCGAAAATGTGCAAAATTTAAACTTTAGAATTATTCAAAGTTAGCAGCACCAGAGCTTCTACTAAAATAAGTTCGGCAAGTTTCACTGCTGTTTTGGAATAAAATTAAAATATGCTAATTTTTTGCATTTTTCTTATTGTGCAGTGCTGTAACTTACAGTGCTACGTCACGCCTGTCTTGGGTCGGATATGCTGCTTGATGAGTTGCTTTTTGTAAAGCTTGATACATTTTACAGTGAATTCAAATATTGTCGTAGATTTATATGTGGGGCATAGTACTTTTTACTTAAGTTATTTTAAAACCAGGTACTGGTGAGCAGGTGAAATTCTGTATCAGGCAGGAATGGGACAACATTTCACTTTCAAAACTCCAGCAACTGGTCACCTCAGTTGCCAAACGTTTACAGAGTGCTGTTAAAAGACGAGGTGATGCAGCACAGCGGTAAACAGGCCCCTGTTGCCGGCATCAAACTCAAATTGAGCATATTTGTCATAAAACAATAACATTTCTCAGCTTCAGCATTTAATATGTTGTTTCTTATTTTATTTTCCATTATAGGTTTGTATGACTGGCAAACCATTGCGTCTTGCTTCCCAAATGTTCTAGAAATGAAGGTGTACCTTGTTCATGCATTTTTAGGAGAATTCGCTGGGTCTCTTACTGCACTAGACATCAGAAAGACAGCAGGCCCATGGCGACAGTTTGGCTGTGCCAGTGCAGACTTTGGAGTCCTTGTTTGGGGTCTGAGATGTTCACTTTGGCAGAGTATAAGGCAATTACATTTAATTTATTTGGCAAAGGAATTTATCTCAAGCGACATGCACAAGGTCCCTGTACTGATTGGGGGTTGAGGGCCTTTGCTCATTGGTCCAGCTTCCCAGCACAGGCACAGGCACAGGGTCCCAGTGCACTTCACACCACCTCCAGTTACACACAGACCTATGGTCAGCTTGGAATGTGTGACCTTTGAAACACCTCCAATGCAAAAAAAAACTCCCTGAAGGACAAATATAAACAAAAAATGTACATGAATAACCAGAACTAATAGCCACCTCTTTCAAGAGAATTAGTTAAGAGCATCTTTTAATGTGTCTGACTGAAAGCCACTGTCAGGCAAACTAGTTAACAGCATCAGAAGGCAAACTCATTGAGAGATGCTAAGGAAGCTTACAGTACCACAGCTTACCCAAGTACTCAGTACTCAGTACTCAAAAATGTAATTCAGGCCTAGAAATGAAGCTCAGCTACTCTCTGAGGCACGTGTTTTGGACGAAGGGGAAGTACTAAAAACGCAACTGTTAATTAGTAAAAAAAACATTGCATATTTGGCCACATTTTTTGATGAACTAGCCCAGTCGCCTAGTAGCTAATATGTTATAATGTTATTAACCATGTGATCGGAAGCACTGGGGACGGCTTCTGTGTTTGTGTCCTGGCCGTTCAGCACCACAGTGAGTGTGCGCGTCCTCGTGAGTCACTTAATGTGCACAAAAGGAATTCAGAAGCGTAAACTCATACCAGTCGCTACACGACGCACTGCTTTTATTTATACATGACCGGGGATTGTACATGCAAACAACGTGGCAAGACTTGTTTGCACCCATGGTAAAATGCCTTGATTAAGAAAGAAAAACTTGTTTTTTAGGTCTCAAAAAAAAAAAACCTTGTTAATGAAAAAATCCCTCAGGACTTATCCGATCCCCGTTTGTGATTGCTCATGCTATGCGTATTATACATCGTCTGTGACGCAAAATGCAAAGAAAGCTCACAAATTTCCAAGCCCCAAGATTCCTGGTATGTTCCAGGGGCCCTTCTCATGTCCGATTCCCCTGAAAGCACTCTATCTGCCACACCCCAAGTTTACTACTTTATGGTAAACTTTACGTTATCTTCACAATCTTTGAGATATTTTTGACTTTTGTTTTTATTGTAGTATCTATTTCTTCATCATTCTAATCTAAATGGTCTGGGGGAGAACAGGTAGTAGTGCCTCCTCATACCTCAAATTCCACCCCACCCTCTGTGAGTGGAGTAGAAATGGTCTCCTATATGGCCTTGGTTTCCTCCAGTGCCATCGAGACGTGCAGTTAGGTGAAGTGATATCTCCACTTTGTCAGCATCGTGTGGATGTGTGCATCTTCCCAAGGATTGGCATCCCATCCAGGATGGACCCCATCCAGGCCCGGCCTTACGGGGGGGCTAGGATTGGCCTGGCCCCCCCCAATCACAAGGCTGGCCCACCCAGCCTTATGTAATTGCCCCCCTAAAAATCTTCCTGGCCCACCCTGTTACCGAGAGATGGAGCCAAGCTTGACCCAATCTAGGGCATACCCCAACCAGGGTGTACTCCAGGCTTATGCTTAGTTTATGTCCCAGCCCCCCATGACCTCATATTGGATAACAGGGCTGTATACAGGAACAGGCCACAGGGGCACTAGCCCCAGCTGATTGCCCCCTGGAGTGCTCTGTGCCCTAATTGAATGTTAATTGAAAGGCTGCCATTTCTGACAAGGCAATAGGGAATGCTGCAAGATCTCACATCAATCACAAAACAGAATCAGATTATTATTCACATCCACCTTTATTCAGAGCCTTTTGGGGCAGCCTGTGTTCACCAAGGCAGAGACCTGCCCTGGTAATCCAGGAAGGCTCCATTCTGCTGCTCAGTGAGGGAGCCCATCACCTTCAGGAGGCCCTGCACGCTCTCTACAACGTCAATGTCCCCCTAGTGGTAAAAAAAAGGTCAATGCTGGCTTTACCGTTGTGCACCATATCGATTTTTGTTTGGTGGTAAAGTATCACTCAAACAAACTGGAAATGTGATATTTATACCCCCCCCACTTTAAACCATTTATTGGCCATTCACTCACCTTTGGTCCCCCCATATCCGTGCGGACCCAGCCAGGGTGAATGGCAGCAAAGAGGATCCCGTCCTTGGCAAACTCCAACGCAGCACACTGGTTAAACATGTTCAGCCCAGTCTGGGTAACGAAGGGAGGATGAACAATCAGCCTCTGGCCACCTAACATTCATTGTTTATCAAAGCATCTGAGGCACAGCTGTAGGCTAGCCAATGAGAAGCTACAACCTTCTAACAAATAGGGGAAATTTCCATATAATGCATATATTGTTGTCCATAACAAAATACCCATATGTGCCAGACATACATTTAAGCTGTTAATCCACTGAATCTACAGGCACAGTCATTAGGCCCCGCCTCACATTGATCTGATTAATAAGTTCATGTCATATCAGAGGGCAGCAGTTGCATTGAAATTTCTATCTGCTCCAAACAGACTCAATGAGTCTATGCAGGGGAGTACAGTGTGAGCACTTGTAAGACCTTGGAGGATAAAAGAGAAACCGTTTCAAGGAAGACGTCCGAGGTAGGTGCCACCTGCCCCATACCTTACTGATCCTGTAGGAGATGGCGGGGAGGAAGTCATACAACTCTGGTACTCTTGATAAAGACGCCAAGAGAGCGGAGATGTTGATGACGGCAGCTTTGGACCAGGACATCCCTGGCTGGGTGCAGGCTTTGGAGGCTTGGAGCAGGTAGGGAAGGAACTCCTTCAGGAGAGGGAGCGACAGGTCCGTCACAACATCACCATGCGGGTAATGATCCCAGAAGCCAGCGGGAATTTAAGTCTTGTCTGAATAACATTAACAGTCAATGGTAGAAGCAATAAACCAGTAAAAATACATAACAGTTTTTGACCTTTTTATCAAGGTACAAGAATCACTGCTAGATTAAAATCACAGATTAATCATATGGTTTAATGTTTTTCGCAGTTGTTGTTGTTAATGGATTTCGCTGGGAACTAGAGGGTTCAAATAAATAGAGTAAAGTTAATTTCCGCTCTCAAAAAAGCATGCCGCCACTGTAAATGTTTTTAAGCAGTGTTTTTGGTGTCTCCAGTAGATGGTAGAATAACGGTTCATTACCGAACAAACACCCCTAAAAGCACGACGGAGTGAAAGACAAAGGTGCCAAAAGACGAAAATAGCAATTAAAAACACGTAAACTATATTATAAAAATAAGGTGGAATGTCCCACAAATATCTTTATCTTAACTCTAGCCTGACCTTAGAAACTAAACATTTAATTAAAAATGGCATGGTTTAACAACCTCCTGGACGATACCCCCCCCAGGGTGTAACTGTACTAACTCTGAGTGGATGCCCACCTTAGTGACTCTGACTGGCCCCATGAGGTTGGTGTCCATCGCCACCTGGAACTCCTGCTCGCTGGTGTTGAGCAGGTTCCCGCGCGGCAGCACGCCCGCGTTGTTCACCAGCACGTTCAGCCCATGCCCCTCCAGCTTGGCCCCCACGGTCCTCGCTGCCTCCTTCACACTTCTGGGGTCTGTGGCATCTGCTCAGGTTTGGGGACGAGAAGCAGAACTGAGTACAAATGAATCAGAGAATCAGATTTGAATACAATCAGTTCTGAGTACAATTGGATTTGAATGCAATTGAATCTGAGGTTTTCAATGCAAATGATTCTCAGTACAACTGAATCTGAATACACTTGGCTCTGAATACAATCAGTCTTGAGTCAAATCGGATTTGAGTACAATCAAATCTAAATACAATCAAATCTTTGAGATCCAAATTTCATTGGATCTCAGTTCAATGTTGTAGAACCAGATATGAATCTGAGAACAATTGGATTAGAATATAATTGGCTTTGAGGACACTCGTATCTGAATAGAATCAGACCTGTTTTCATATGGATCTGAATACCATTGGATCTCACTATAATCAGATCTGAGTACAATTAGATCTCAGTACAGTTGGTTTTGAATACAATGGGTGTAATTACTTCTTCTTTATAATATCATATGATGGCATGAGAGGAATGACAGAGGGACGAGTGAGGTTGAGAGGGATGAGGGTGTTAGATGCATGGTTACCAAGCTGGATCACGGTGATGACTTTGGGGTACTTCTTAGCAAGGTCCTGTAGGGCCTGAGAGAAAAAAACAGAACAAGATGGCAGCCATCATCAATATCATTTCATATTCACCATGACACAAAATAATTTTTAAAGCTTACAGGTTTTACTGATACTACTCCCAGTGAAACATAGTTCCTTAATCCATAAATGTGTAAATGGTCCTGATGCCCATTTTGGCCATGATTCTTTTTCCAGCCAGCTGACTCCCTCGTACCTGTGACTTTGGGGCGTCGGGGTCACGGCAGGCGGCAAACAGCCGGCAGGTGGAAGCCCGGCTCTCCACCAGCTGTTTGACCATCTCCAGGCCAAGACCCCGGTTGGCTCCGGTGATCAGAAAACTCTGCACTTTGCTGACAGCCATCGTGTTTTGCACTGAATATCTCCTCGACTTCCACCCAGTGCCTGCAGCACTGATTAGCGCTCTGTTTATAAACCAGTTCTACAGCTGAGGCTCATTCAACTGGGGGAGGTCTTGAAGCCTTGGCTTGTTTGAGCTCCGCCCCATGTGGGGGCGGGGTTACTGGAGGGTGGTGATAAGAGGAATACATAGATATATTCCATTCAGAGTAAAATGGAATCTGAAGTCAGGTCTCTGTAAATTATAAGCCTGACAGACTTCGAAATGTGGAATGAAGAAACCCATCCTGGTGAGGACTTTATCTGCTCAGAGAGTCCTGCAGGAGCCTGAAATGTCATTGTGGCTGAAGGACAAATATGAAAGGAATCTCCGGTAGGCTTCCACTATCGAGATGAGGAAAGCCTTGAATGATCCTGGAGATGAGATGAGGAAAGCCTTGAATGATCCCGGAGATTAAGCACTATATGTTCAACCCACAATCGGATAGCGATCTGTTGTGACATGCCTGCAGATTTCTGCTGTTTCATAGTGCATGTAAAATCCAAATGGGACACACCTTCATTCTACTTTAACTCCACCTCCACAGTTCACATTGGCTGCTTTCTGACAGGACTACGTTTTGGAAAGTTTGGTAGCCCTGATTTACAGTGTACCAGAAGCTAAAAGAGTACAGTACCCAAATTCGTTGTCTACAATACCATTTTATGGGGCTTTGATTCACTATCATGATTAAGCAAACATAGAGTAGTATGGCTCCCATTGTGGCGAGGGAATGTTTGTTTGTCTGTGCTGCCAGGCAGCCTTTTGTCAACTAATGGACATTAAGGAGGCTAATTTGACGCTGAAAAACATTAACTAGAAACCTAACATGATTTTGCGTTCAAAGTATGTCAGTGATTTTATTTTCAGTTTGTAATGCTGGACAATAAAGTAAATCTCCTATAGATACAAGAGGAGTGTGTATAATGCTGTAATAAGGCAGACTGTGTGCTTTTCAGGAAGGAGAGTAATGAGAGCAATGCGTTTTCTGCAGCTGTAATTCACAGGATCTTGGTGCTGCTGCATGACTCCCGAGGTCGCGGTTAGGCCCTAGCCCAGGAGAAACGCAGGGGAAATGCAGCCTCTCCAAAGCAGATAAACAATCCTAATGACCGGCTTAATCTGTTGGAGGAACGTGACTCCTGCGGGGCATTCAATCCACTCTTGGGGAAATGGTGTATCCCATAATTCTGTTCACCTGTTCCCTGCAGACCACTTAGTCATTTAAATGTAATTAACTACTATTGGATGTTAGAAGCCTAGCTGGCTCCAGGATGAGTCTTCAGCCATTTGAAACTGTATATAATTAATGGAGCGTGTTCAATGGGCAATTTTATGTTTTAAAACAAGACAGGGGACCTTCTCAAACACTGATGTCAGCCCAGGGGAAAGAAGGAATGGTCATAGGGGTGTAACTTTAATTGGAAGTTATACATGCAAGGCCACATGGGGGATATAAAACTGCGTGTAAGATTTTAGTGATGGCACTGGATGGATAAAAAGGACGCTGTACCAGTCACCAAACCATGCAACACTGTTCGGTGGGTCCAGTAGAGTGGACAGGTAATGGACTCCAATACAGTCAGCAAGTAGACACAGACCAAGTGACTCTAGCCAAGGGGTGTCAAACTCCAGTCCTGGGGGGCCGCTGCCCTGGGTAGTTTAGTTCTTTCACTGTTCCACCACAAATTGTGTGGTAATTAGCACAAGGAGCTGCGAGGATTTGAATCAGTGTGTTAAATGAGGATAACGCCAAAAAAGTGCAGGGCTGCGACCCTCCAGGACTAGAGTTTGACACCCCTGCTCTAGACCATATTTTGAACACTAAAAAGTGAGGTCCAGGAACAGAGGTGGTTCTAGGATTTTTTTTAAGGTAGGTGGTATAAGAGAGGGCATAATTTATACAGAGAAGCCAGCCTTATCACTAGCCAATGATATGTTTGGAATCGGTGGGTGACAGAGGAGCCGACCAATCAGCTTTCAAGCCGGTGCCCCTGTGGCCTCACCCTTGCATATGACCCTGTCCAGGACTTCATGCAATGCGTCCCTTAACAGGCATACAGACATAGTGGTGAATTGGCACACTTCCAGGTGGACCACAACCAGCTTCTGGTCCCACACGGGCGTACCTGGCTGTTGGGTAAGCAAACAAACAAGATTAAAATGAAAAAGAGAGAGTTTGTCAAACAACCACCTGGAAGAGACCATTTCAGATAGGAAAGGGGGGTTTAAACACCTGGCACTCAACAAGGCCCTGGCCTGTAACCTCTAAAGCAAGAAGCACAGGACGGCGTCCCATCGAGATATTGATTTTGTTTTATTAGCTGAAGTTGGTCGCTATGGTTGCTATGATCAAGTACAACCGAGCAGCCAAGCAAGCTCAGGCATCCCACCCGGCAGAGAGGAGAGGAAATAGAAGCACCCTGGATGTTAAGTGCCAACCACTGTGATCTAATCGCGATCCAACATCTGAGGTGACAGCCACCACAAACATGCCTGGAGACTTTTGCTGTTTCATGGTGAGTTGGAACACTCAAACGGGACACACCTTCACTCATGAAAGAGTTCCACAGCACCCTGTCCCTGGTACAGTAGATTGAAACCCAAGCTATTAGCAATTTTATTCAGAATTATCACAAAAGAAACACTTTTCATTGTGTATGTTCAATGTCTCTCCCATATTAGATCTGACCTTTCGTTACCTTGATGATGTTTTTCTAGAAGAATTAGCTGAGTATGATTCCCTTACAGCAGGGGTCTCAAACTCTAGTCCAGGTGGGCCGGAGCCCTGCACATTTTTGGGGTTACCCTCATTTAACACACCTGATTCAGCTCACTGTGCTAATTACCACACAGCACTTGGGCACAATCATTTGCGATGGAACAGGGAAAGACTACACAGGACTCCGGCCCTCCAGGACTGGAGTTTGAGACCCCTGCCTTACAGTATTTAAAATCAGAAAGACATCAAAAGGTAGTCTGTAAAAAGTAGTGATGGTTTTATTGTGCCATTGCAGAGTTTAACGTAATATGGTCCTTGTTTTGGGTCTGAGATATATGGGGACTTTGGAGGAGTCTGAGGCAGTTATATTTTATTTATTTAGCTAATGATTTTAGCCAAAGTAATGTACAAACGGTGCCTGGAGTGATTTGGGGTTAGTCATTAGTCATTTAAAAGTAATGAACAACAATCGGATATTAGAAGCCTGGCAGGCCCCGAGATGAGTCTTCAGCTGTTTGAAACTGTATTTAATTAATGGTGCATGTTCAATGGGCAAATGGATGTCTAATGTTGTAATGAAAGATACTGGGCTGCCTCAAACAGGATATCAGCCCTGGAGAAGAAGGATAGGGGGGTGTAACAGCGATCAGAAGTATGTACAGGCAAGGCCAGGAGGAGTATATAGACCCGAGTGTAAGATTTCAGTGATGCCACTGGACAGATAAAATGGATGCCGTACCAGTCATCAAAACTAGTGACATTATTTTGTGGGTCCAGTAAAGTGAACCAGTGATGGATTCTTGTAAGGGGGAGGTGACTAAGGCTCTCAACAAGTAATCACAGACCAAGCAACTCGATACCATTTTTCAAGCAGTAAAAGGTGAGGTCCAGGACCAAAGGCGATTTCTAGGATTTTCAAAGGTGGAGGGGGGCATAAGTGAGGTCATAACTTAGACACAAAGGCCAACCGTATCTTTAGCCAATATTAAATATGGAATTGGTGAGTGACAGGGGAGACGACCAATCAACTTTCAGGTAAGGTCTTCACTGCTGTGGCCTCACACCTTTATATGACCCTGTCCAGGACGTCACGTGATGCATCCATTAACGGGCATAACAACACAGTGGCGAACTGCCATCGTTTTTGGACTGTCAGGTGGAACACACCCAGCTCCTGGTCTCACACAGTTGGGTAAGCAAACAAACAAGATTCAAATGGAAAAAAGAGAGTTGGTCAAATAACCACCTGGAAGAGACCATTTCAGTCAGGAAAGGGGGGTTTAAACACCTGGCACTCGACAAGGCCCTGACCAGCAAGAAGCAGAGAACGGCACCCCATCGAGATATTTATTTTGTTTTATTAGCTGAAGTTGGTCGCGCTGTTATAATCAGATACAAGAGAGCAGCCAAGCAAGCTCAGGTAGCCCACCCAGCACCCCCTAAACGACAGCCTCACATCCCCTCGCCCTTCTTTCTTAGCCCACACAGGACACCCTCTCTCTGGGTAGAGTTCAGAGGAGTGGGGGTGGGAGGAGAACTGAGTGAATGTAGAGGGAAGGGTGGGGGGGCACAGACAGAGCTAAACGAGCATGGTCTCAGGCGTAGCAGCATGGGCAGGGGGGGGGGAGACACAGGCAGCCGACTTTCGCAGGGTTTATATCCCTCTAAAGGTCCGTCAGGGTAAATAAGCCGATAAATCCCCACCTCGAGTGTCCCTGGGGGGGGGGGGGGGGGGGTTGGCGGGACAGATGTCAGCAGCCGCAGTGGCCCGCCCCCGGCGGACGTGGAGGTGTTCAGCGACTTCGGCTGAAAAACGAGGGAGTCTCTCGGTAAGGAGAGCAGACAAAAGCAGGCGGCAGAAAGCTCAGTTTCTTTGATTCTACCGACACACATAAAGGCAGGAATTCGTATTTGGTGCAGAAAAGATTAAAGGTGCAGCTCTGTCCTCTTCCTCTCCCTCTGCCGATTTCCCTCCTTCCGCGAGAGTGCCCCCTCTTGGTCCCTTCCTCTCACTGCATGCCGCACCGCCTACAGGTGCGTACTGTCCCGCGTGTGGAACCTGTGCCCATCGCGAGGCCCCGAGCCAGCATTCGGGGGGCCTCCTCGGCCGGGCACCTGGGAAAGTGGGTCCGGCCGGATCAGGTACCTGTCGTGGAAAGGGAAGAGGGAGTTATTTCCAGGGCCAAGTCTAGGATTTTTTAAGGTAGGGGTCATGTACTCACACAATGTCATGGAGCTCCAGGCGAGTGTCAGGTGAGGGGTTGATGAGGATGTAGGACAACGTGTTGCACTGGTCCGTCATTCCATCTGGGGGTATGACACAGGAAGCAGAAGGTCTGACACAGGAAGTGGAACAAAGGGACACTATCTACAAAGGTCAATAATAAATCTATAAGCCAGGGCAGCACGGTGGTGCAGTTTTAGCACTGCTACCTCACACCAAGGTTTGAGTCTCGGTCATGGCTCCAGGTGTGTGGAGTTTACATGTTCTTTCCGTGTCGTTGTGGAGTTTCGCTCCACAGTCCAAAGACAGGCTGAGGTTAATTGGAGTTGCCAAATTGCCCATAGGTGTACATGTGTGAGTGAATGGTGTGTGAGTGTGCTCTGCGATGAATTGGTGCCCCATCCTGGGTTGTTCCCTGCCTTGCGCCCATAGCCTCCGCCATAAACTCCGGACTCCCCGTGACCCTGAATAGGATAAGCGGTTCCAGAAAATGGATGGATAGTTTTTGCAGAATATTCATAGAAGCAATATTTTTAGCTTGAGTGTTTGCCTGCTTAATGGACGTTCATACAAACAAATTTCAAACACGCTCAAAAACTGACAACAAATAGTGAGAAGTGACTGAAATAAGCCAGTGAGCGCGTGCTATTTGTCAGAGCCCTGAGTGTCCTCTTGGGGGCAGCAGAGAGGCAGGCACAGGAGGGTCAATATAGCATGACAGTAGCCAGCTGAAGAAATGCTCATATTCACAGTCCTAGTGGCTTCTACCTACAAAGACACACGCACACACACACACACACACACACGCACAAGCACGCACACACACACACGCACGCACACAGACACACAGCGCACATACACGCACACACACAGCACACTCACGCACGCACACACACGCGCACGCACACACACAAAGCACACACGCAAATGCACGCACACACAGCACACTCCAGCACACACACACACACACGCACACACACGCACACGCACACGCAAACACACACTCACAAACACACACTCACTGTATCCGGACGGGGACAGGCCGAGGTGCTTCATGCGCGTGCGCACCAGGGCGTTGAGCTCCTGCCGCTCCGAGCGGCGGAACAGCGTAAGCCGCTGCTGGCTGATGCGCTCAGCGGCGCTGCCCGGCCCCTTGGCCCCAGCCGGGCCCCGGCCCCCCTTGCGGCTCAAGCGTCGCGCCCACTGCATGCTCTTGCGGCGCAGCAGTGGGTGCTCAGAGGCCGCAGCGGGCGGCTCGGAGGGGATGGAGTTACAGTGGGGGCCGGCCCGGCACAGCAGGGGCTCGCGGCCCTCGCGGGTGTCCTCACAGTCCTCCACACTGATGGACACCTGGGACTGAAAGAAAAGGTCAACCTACAGTGAGGGACAGGAAGTGCCTACGTGACTGACAGCTGGGACTGAGGGACAGGAAGTGTCTACGTGACTGACTGCTGGGTCTGAGGGACAGGAAGTGCCTATGTGACTGACTGCTGGGTCTGAGGGACAGGAAGTGCCTACGTGACTGACTGCTGGGTCTGAGGGACAGGAAGTGCCTACGTGACTGACAGCTGGGACTGAGGGACAGGAAGTGCCTACGTGACTGACAGCTGGGTCTGAGGGACAGGAAGTGCCTACGTGACTGACAGCTGGGATTGAGGGACAGGAAGTGCCTACGTGACTGACAGCTGGGACTGAGGGACAGGAAGTGCCTACGTGACTGACAGCTGGGT
>JAODKM010000043.1:14722814-14744282 GCA_026780845.1 Petrocephalus sullivani
GGGGGGGGTGTGGGGGGGGGGGGGGGGGGGGGGGGGGGGTTTTGGGCGGGGCCGGGCCGGGGGGGGGGGGGGGGGTGGGGGGGGCCGGGGCCGAGGGCGGGGGGGGGGGGGGGGGGGGGGGAGCAGAATTTCTAGCTATGCCGATAACCGCACCATTTGTTGTGAAATCAAGACACCGAATCATCAACCCATCGAGGTGCAAAGCACTTCCTCCATCGGAAAAGTGACTCCGAGCCCGGTTACCCATACTGCCCTTCTGTCAAGTGCTCTCATGCACGTGGAAAGGAACTAGACAAAAAACTGGCATCGGAGAGGGACTGCGAAAGAAGGATTGAGATGGAAAGGGTGGAAAAGGCAAGGAAGGTGAAGGGGGCCACGTTATAGGGAGAGAAGGAGTGAGCCCGTGACAGGAGAGAGAGAGAGAGAGAGAGAGAGAGAGAGAGAGAGGAATCAAAGGGTGGGGTGAGTCAACAGAAGATATGGGCAACAGTGGGGGACCTAATTTGTATGATAATCCTTGGGACTCTGCCAGACCCTGCCCCTATACACAGGGCACAGAGTCATTACCGGGGAGAGGGTCACACCAAAGCCTTAGCTGACAGGGGTCCAGGATTGAATGACAGAAGTCCCCGCCCCTCATGACTGAGCCTGCGATTATTTATTAAATACTTCAGCCAGTCCTCAGAAAACGTCTCGTTGTAAGAGAACCGGCCAAAGACGGCTGAAGGATTAGGCACGACTGGACAGCTGACACCCGGCACGCCGTCACCGACGGTACAGCAGCCCCCCGAGGACCTGGTCGGCACGCTTTGGTCCCGTACAGCAAGGCGGTCCGGTCTGCATTTCGGCCTGACGGGACGCCGGAGCCCCAGGTCTCCATACCGGCTCGATGGGGACCCAGAGCATCGACCGGCCCGGAGACTGAAAGGTGGACGAACACTCATTCCAATTAGTGTCTGCAGGCTTTATGCAACAAACTCCTCATGCTGTGAGTGGTGTGTGGAGTATCCGGACGTCCGTGGAGCAGCGAGACCACAGCCTATTACTGTGCTGACATAATACAGGCTCAAGGGAAGTAAGTGCTGCCCCCCCATCTGCATATCTCTGTACTACTCCACCACCTGCACTTGGATTAGGTAAGCAGGAGCACAAGGGGAGGCGGAGCCACAGGGGCACTGGCCCCAGCTGAAAGCTGATTGGCCCCCTGAGCACCTCCGTCACTCACTAAGACATAATTGGCTAATGATGAGGTTTAACCAATGCTGGATGAATTTTGGCCCCTCCTATGTCCCCCCTCCCCAATGATAGAATTGCCCCTTTGGATAAGAATTGCAGTTTTCATTAAAAAAAAAAGCAATGGCGGGGTGGTGGGGGGGGGGGGGGGCGGCAGTATGCAAACCGCACTCAGAGCGTGTAGAGGATGAATGGAGAGGGTAGCGGTGGAGAGGAAATAAGAGCTTTTCGTAATGAGATGGAGAGTTAGCCAAGTAGAGTGCGACAGGTGTGTATGGAGGGGGTTTCGGGGTAGCTAGTGGGCACACCCCGGATTACTGAAACAAAGCGGCCACAAAAAAAAAAAAACCTACTAACTTCCTGTAATTCGAGCGGCGAATTAACCTGCCAATCACGCGGGGCCCGGCTCGCCCCGCAATCAGCTCATTCTTCATCTAATGCCGCTGAAATTTCCATCGACGCCTTCTTATGGGAAATTGGAGGGGCTGATTCCCCCCGTGGCACAGGCACGCTCGGCCCGGGCCGGTACGCGCACACACCTCGCCACCCCCGCTTCCCCCACCGGGACTCCAGGCTGCCAGGTGACAGGAGTTATCGGACACTCCTGACCGGCTGCAGCTCTAAATCCCCGGGCGAGCTTGGCTCCAGTACCCTTCAGTGAGAGCAAACACTCCAGAGAAGGTACAGCTTCATGACAGTGCCCCCCCTCCCGCCCCCCACCCCTGGATTAATGCATAGGCTATCCTAGGTAATAGCCTGGGGCCCCAGCAAATATCAGAGTACCGCCCCCATCGGGAAAAATGGAAGAGTTATTTAAATCAGCAGCACCTGAGTATCTATGCTGATGTCAGCCCAGCACCCCCAGATACCTTCATCCATCCATTCATTTTCCATACCTGCTTGTCCTATGCAGATGTTCATGGCCAACCCAGTAGGCAAGAATTAACCCAGGACAGGGCACCTGGCTCATTACAGGGCACACACACACACACACACACACACACGTTTGTATTATTATCATCATTTCTATGGGAAAAACCCTAATGCCAATCACGATATGCTTAACTACTACCCAGCCCTAACCTTAACCATAACTAACCAAACAAAATAATTTTACTTTTTTGATTGCATTCACAGATTTAGTCTTTAGTCTTAAGTAGTGAGGACCAAAAAAAATGACCTCACTGGTCACGTTTTTTAAAAATTTGCTATACTTGTGAGGTCTTTTGATCCTCACAAATATAGCAAAACCCACACACACACACCAACCCAGAGAAAACACCATGACACTGGGAGACCATGCAAACTCGACAGGCTCAGACCCCAGTCAGCATCAGGGCTAACCACTGCACCACTGCACCACCCACAACTTTCTAAAATACAGAAATGCAATGTTGGTGGCCCAATGCAGCTCATATTGGGAGTATTAAACCCCTTCCCCCTTCCTAAGCAACAAAAATCTGCAGATTTATTCCATTTTGTGAAGAACGGCATTCTGGGAATGTACTACCGGCTGACAGTTTCACAAATCATCCAAAGCAGCGACAGAGTGGAGCTGCCCAAACACAGTCCTCATGGGTGGTGTCGGCTTTCGCACAGCAATGCTCTTAATTGCTTTGCCAAGGTAATTATCTGCATTGTAAGTCATTTCACCTGGTGTTCCGCATGTCGCCAGGTGTTAATTAATATGAATATTAATTCTGCCAGCTGCAGGACACTGGCTCTTAAGGCCAAGCGTCAACTTCATCTGCTGTTCAACTTTCCCGCCTTTATTGACACCGTAATCACGGGCTGCCTGCCGTTTCAGACGATTTTTAACAGCAACGCCGGAGCTACCCATCTGAAAAAGTAGCCTAGCAACAAATAGGTACTTATCTTTCGTCTGCACCTTGTGAAATTATCACTCGATCGGTAAGTGGACTAATCATTCCCATTCACCCGTCGACTTCTAAGCCCCCCGATCAGTGCTGTGGGGCGAAAACAAGCCGGCTTTTTAAATATATCGGTATGTATTTATCAGATACGCTGAAGTGCTAACCTTTATCAGTGCCCTTGGCTGCAGTACAGGGTCAGTCTATTCCACAGTTTCCCCCAAACTGACATGGATGACATCATCCTTCAAGGTCTCACCATCAACAATGTTCCATTCACCACCTAGATATACCGGGCCAACATAGATGAGGGTTTCAGTGGCTCCGGTCCATCCAACCTTCCTCTCAAAGGACATTAGAGCCACATACTTGTCCATGAAGGATTGTCCTACAGATGCATTTACCAAATACTTTTAGCTAAATCAACTTACAGTAAAGGGTGAAAAGGCCCTTGCATTTGAACCCACAACCTTTGAACTGTTAGCACGTGTGGAAGAAAATTATGAAGCTGCCATGCAAATGAAGCTGCTATATGTATAATCGAAGTATATAAGCAATATAATGATGCAAAGTATATAACCTGTAAGCAAACATATCAAATTCGGAGAAACTGTTAAAGAACAATGTGTAGGTTGTAAGTTTTGCTTAGCTAACGGATTTCTATTTCCAAAAGGGGAACTAACATGTTTCACTATGATATGCTCACTCTGCAATAACATGTTTTGCTATGATATGCTCACTCTGCAAATACCCGGGTCAAAGCAAAGGCATGACCTGAGACTTAAGCTTCTTGCAAAGGTATCATAAAATGCATGTATATAATTGGGTGAAGGAATCTGCAGAAGGAATGGAACGGATGGAATGGGGAGGTAAACAGGTGGCCGAATTAAGAAAAGGAAACTGCGAAGACAGCTCTTGTGGTTATACTTGGAGTTCATGAGGGAGGGGGCTCATTCTGTTAGCCGCAGATACGCAAGCCCCTGCTTGACCGGTCTGTGAACTGGCGCATTTTTAGCTAGAAAAGATAAGCACTGATGATTGTTCGGGGGGCAGTACCTGACAGGCATGCTTGTTGCATGGCTGTTCCCCCAAAGCTTTGTGGTAAATTGCAATAAAAGTTTGTCAGACTCTCAAACCTCCTGACTCCTGGGAAACTTCTACCACACATGCCGATCTTCTAGTTGAGCTATATGCTCCACTCTCATTTTGGGTAGAATTCCCTTCACTTATCTATCAACATTTCTCTCCCTTTCCATCCGCCACAGTCTGAGAACAGCTATGGGTTCCCCCCTGACTGCGAGAGGAGACATTGTCAGGCTCTGCAGGTGAGAACAGGCCACCGGGCAAAACCAGGGCAAGGAGCTCCCTGCAAAATCACACAGGTTCAATTTTCACCGGCCCAAGTGAGCACACAGAACAGAACAGTAGGGGGAATATTGTTTCAATCCGGACAGCGGAGATGTGAAAAAATAATCGTTACTTCCCTACAGTGTCGTTGCAACCTCGGTGTAATATTATACAATTTTTAACCCTTAGCCCAGTATCAGTTTAGCCAGGAGAACAGCAAGGAGGGCAGCGAGCTAAGGGAGTTCGCCTTGCTGGGCGTCAGCCCCCTCCCCCCTCCCCAACGCTGGGTGACAAGCACAAAACGAGGAGTTTCCTCCCAATTCCTTCCTGATTTCAAGTAAAACGCCATTATTATGATGGCAGAGGTCACTGCATGACAGTACCAAACCTCTCACAGTCCGTCTCTCTCAAAATCAGCTTCAACGAGACTTTAGTGCCTAGTTTTACGGCCCCCTACTTATTAGATGCTTAGGGCATACACGTAATATAATTTTAAGCAATTAATGAAAAAGAGGAAAATCGGCTTATACTATGTGCATCACTAGCAAACGTCTTGCCTTCTGCACTGATGGGGACCATAGCGATGAAGCAGTGATATAACGCGTCATCATACAAATCGGAAGAATATGAATCTGTAATTACTGTTTCGAATTATTCAGTCCTCGGGCTGAAACTTATTACTCTTTTCGGCAGTGAATTCGCCGTTAAACTTACACACCGACCAAAGCCTATAGCTTTCGGGTAGGTACGGCTGCGTTTTCCATCCTCTCCGCCGTAAACCTGTTGAAACCCCGACGTGTGACAGTAGATCGCAAATGCACCGTGGCTGTATTCAAAGATGATTTGGAGACATGCATGGACTAATAAGGCTGATGCGATTAAAAAAGCAACTTTTATTATAGTCGACGGAATAAGGGTATAGCGTAACCTGTTCCGATTTATGACATGTGGGCGCAGTGATGAAGCGATCTCACCCGAGATACTGCTCCCGATCTGCCGTGTAAGTTGACACTTGGCTCCTACCTGTCGTCCGCTTGCCAGTCCCCCAGCAGAAGGTCTCGGAACCGGTACCTCGGCGGCAGCGGCAGAACCTCCTTCTCCAGCTCCACCATGTCAGCTCAGAACACAGTGAGATGGGAGAGGAATAAAGTGGGAGAGGAAGCCCGTCGCCGATGTCACCCGCCGTCCTCTTTTCTCCGGCTGATCGCGCGTTTCAGCCGAGCATCCCCATCATCTGGTCGGGGATTGAGGCACCAGCCGGCTGCGATCGCCGATCAAAGCTCCCCTCCGCTCTCGGGCGTTCCGAGTGCAACTGGTTGCTTCTCAGGCGCCTGCAGACTGACCGAAGTCATCGGCTTGTGGCATAAGCACCATGCACTGTCTCCACCGGGTGGCCGAGAGCAAGAACCGGCACCTCCAGCACCATCATTTAAATGCCCGCGTCCACCCGCATGTTCTCTTCGGATTTATCACTTAAGTTGCTTTTCTTTATGTTGCACGGTGCGCACATGGAGAAGTTCCGTGCGTATTTTACTCCGACGCGGGGGGCGCGAGCCGAGCCCTAATTTTGCAAATTTCTGAACTAATTTCCAAGCGCCCTTTGAGGCTTATTAAGCAATGAGCTGAATGACGGAACAAATCTCCAGCTCTACCTGGGGCGGCCGGAGGAGTCTGCGTGTCATTTCACGCTTTTCCAATTTGTGGTCGGTTTAATGCGAGGTGACACCGCAACCCCCCCAAAAAGACGCTGCTTTTCCAGATAAGCCAGTGGCACAAGCAACTGGGGTCCACCTGCCTACAGCCATTTCGGCTCAATTAAAGGAAAGATTTTTTTATTTAAATTGGCCGTTTAATTATCGTTGAATTAAGCAAGGGGGTAAAGCTTGCAATAATGACGCCCCAGATAACCCCCCAAAGGCCTATTCCCACAAAAACGTAAAGAAGCCGTCATGCCGGTACAGTTTGTTTAAATTCAATGGTGAATTTGGTGAAAGGCCAGCGCCGGGCATCTCACCCAAACACTTTGATGGCTTTTCCCGTTAATCTGTTATATATATATATATATAGCATAAAATATAGGCGCATACACGCCACTGTCTCTCACTTAAAATCCCATTTACATAATGGTATCGCACAAGCCCACATGAATAATTTTCCCACAACCACAACAACTCATTTTCTTTAAAGAGACTAAAATGACGATTAATTTATACGGTCTTTTAAAAATTCAAGAAGACGAAGTACTTTGGTGTTGCAATTAGGCCCACGATGAGGTTGTGCTTATATTGATTTGCGCTTGTCAGTGAAGGGGATCACGATGCCAAGTGGCTGCTCTCGGAATTAAACTTTTATGGCAAACGGGGTGCCCAGGACTGAGAATTTCCTCTCGGCCGTGAGTGATTGATCGTTTGAATACCGATCGATCGTGGGCCGCCCCTGCCGTTGACACACCGATCAATGGTTGGTGCCCCTGCCGTTAACAGCCGCAGCTCGGCCACACGCACCTCGGACCCGTGCCCCGGATGTGCGCCCTCTGGCGGTCACACACCGGCAGCGCAGCACTGCTGTCAAAGACCCGCGGGCTTATAAAAACAAAACTGTTGCGGTAAATGGATCCAGGGCTGCATCTGACAGCTGACTTACCCTCGGGACAGCAAAACAGGTTCTCATACAAACCATAAATCATCAGGAAATAATTATGCGTGCTAAGTAAACAAGTACACTCGACATCCCACTGCTTACCAAAACTGCGTTTTTTATACATCAGAAACCATAATTTGCCGGTGCCACAAACTTGGGCGCTTTAAAGGAGCGGCAAACGCCATAATGGTTCACTTTATTATTGAGTCCGATTTATTAATTATTCATGACCAGCGTCGAGCTCTTGGTATTTCAGGGAGCGGCAGCTGGTAGAGATACACAGGTAAAGGCTTCTCCGAGAGCATGTTCTCAAACGCGTCGGCTGCGCGGGTCGCCATGGCAACAGCGCCACTCGCCCCAATCGCCCGGAGTCCACACCACATCAAATCAATCGTGGAAAAAAAAAATCAATCATTTATTAAGAACTGGATAGGCCTATTTTAATATAACTGTATATGAAATATGGTGCTTTACAGCTCTATACTAATCGTTTTTAACCTTTTCATTGGTGGTAGATCCAACCACCATGGAGACCTTTAAAAAATTAGGAATAAAAAACATAAAATTTTAAATATACAGTCTTTCGGCAACAGTGGCCCCCCAGCACCCCTGAGTCACTTTGGTCCCGGGGGAATCCGGTACTGTCCCCTCCACTCAGTTCCTCTCATCGTTGCTCACGCAGTCCAGGGTGATGTTGACTGAGGACAGCGCCTCCACAGCCCAGCTGGGGTACTGCGCCGGCGAGCGGAACATGCGGCTCATGAATGTCCGTACAAACTGGGGGAAGCACCCTCCCACGATGCTCTCCCGCACAGCCCGCATCAGTGACAGCTGGGGGGGGGCACGTCACCACAGTCAGACAAGGTTACATAAACCAATTCTGAATCACTCGGACGCACACCAAAGTGCACTTAAACTTGTTCGACGGTCATTTCCTTTTTCCAGAAGTGGACGCGCACCAGTGCCCTTGTGTCCATACACAGACGTGCACGAGAATTCACGCACAGTGAAAATGCACACTCACAAATCACACTGACACACTTCGTACAACCTTATCCCAGGCACACCTTTGATGCTCTGATCTTGTCATATTCAGAGATGTGCCCATCTGCCCACACACAGACAGACAGACAGCTTATCAACACACACCTGATACGCCACATTGTGGATGGTGATGTGGTGCAAAGCCGCAGTGTCGCACTTCAAAAGGGCGTGGAGATACGCCCGGCTGTGCCTGGGGAGCAGAGGGAGGGGTACATTACAGAAATAAGACACAAAAGCACAGAATAACAGGGGCAGCTAAACCAACAACTACCAATTAGCATGCTGCTAGCTGTTAAACCTCTGCAAGATTACAATGCTCTTGAAAAACAAACAGGACAGTGTTATGCTGCAGTTCTACTTGCCTCCTACAGGTGGCGCAAGAGCAGTCAGGGTCTATGGGCTGGAAGTCCTTCGCATACTGCTTCTGTTTGAGCTGAAGTGACCCCCAGGGCACCAGGGCTGAGCCGAACCTCTAGGAAATGACGCACACAACATCTCTGTCTAGTCGCGCAGGACTATTATTCTGCCACAGAGAGTCCTCAGCATTTTCCCCACGTTTGATATGAGATCAAAAGGCTCACCGCTGTGCGGGTGGGGAAGACGCAGTCAAACATGTCACACCCTAGAGCCACGCAGACAACCAGATCCACTGCATAGCTGGAACATAGAGTACAACAGAAAGACGGCACCACACAGCATTAAAATTAAATTATGCCTCGTAACACAGCACAAATGATATTTGAGTAAAATGTCCTCTATAGTCCGTGTTGCCGTTCCAGTCAGTGGTGGTGCTTACTACCAATCTCGCCATGGATTTGTGTGGCGCCCCCTGTTGGCCACCCCTAGGCACTACAATTGAGGGGTTAGGGCTAAAGCAGTATTTTGAGTGCCATGAACCTGCTGGTGGTCCAGGCGTATTGCTAATTTGTCTCGCACCTTGATCTACAAGATAAAGAAGGTATCTCAATAGAGGACAGGTCTATTCGAGAACATCCTGATGCTACCTGTGCAGTAACGGGGAAAATATATGTCATGGCCAATAGAGGTGCCCAAGGCCCACTGTAATCCGGAAAGCCGCAATGCCAGGCCACATACCCGACTCCCATGAGGTAGCGGGGTTTGTGCCGGGGAAGGTGGTCGGTGCTCAGAGTCACCATCTTCCAGAAGTCGTCCTTCTCCTCGCCCCCGCTCAGCCCACCGATGGCGAAGCCGGGAACGCCCCGCTTCGTCATCTCTGTCAGAGAGGCGGGGAAGCAGGGGGCAGGTGGTCAGCGACAAGCCTTTCCTGGAGAACTCCGAGATTCTCGCACTCAGCCGTGATTAAGGTGCAAGGTGTCAGCTTCCCACCCTACATTTCACCCGACTGGGGGAGTAGAATTTATTAATTTATCGTGATTCACCCATATAAACAGTGGTGTTCCATTGTCGTAGAAATTTCTCTGAGTGAATTGTTTAAGAGTCTGAAAAACTTTACTTAGCACAAAGCTTTGGGGGAACAGACACTCAGTTTCTTGTGCATCTTGTGCACTGGTCCTCGAACAACAGGTGCTTATATGCAAAAATGCGTCAAATTACGGACATTTCAAGGAGTGTCAGACACCTGTTGAGCCCATCTACTTCTGCTTAATGGGGCCCAACTATCAGTCAAAACAGGGCTGACCTTTCCTTAACCCCCCTTGTGGTTTTATTTCCCGGCTTAAAGTGGCTGAGCTCGGTCAACTACTTCATCTCACTTCCAAAAATGTTCTCTTATTCTCCTTTCCCTATATTCCTGACCAATAACATACGTGCATCTCTGATACTGTATTTTCTGCAGTAGCTTTACTTTGCGGGTGAGGACTACACCTTGAACTGGGTTTCTTGCAAAATGAGCCATCATACCAAAACATGTTAGTTCCTTATAAAATGTTTCTGGAAGAAGTGAAAATCAATTTCTAGAGTAAGCTCACATTATTGGATTATATGTTTAGTATATAAAAATGTTTCAAAGCTGAGATTAAACATTACAATCATTGTAATTGAATCAACAGTATTACCATGGGTTTCATTATTAATTACTGATTGGATTTGCATTGCATAGCCATGAATTTTTCTACCACACCATATTGTCTTAATAGTGCCCAAGACTAGCTAGAAGCTACCTAGTACTTGTCTAGTATGCATTAGCAACACATGCATGAATATGCAAAATCTGGAGATGCAGAAGGATTCTGGGATTGCGGCTAGGGCCCAGCCCTGCCCTACCCTCCAGGCATGCTTTCCGCAGGTCAGCATTTAACCCGCCCTGGATGATGGCGAACAGGTTCTGCCGCTCGGGATGCTTGTTGGCGGCGATGCATCGGTCCAGCCAGCGAATGGAACGCCTCATGGCCTCCTCCACACGAGGCCCCGTGATGGTGCTGCTCACCACGTCGTCCAGCTGCATGATGATGTCAGAGCCTGAGGGGCAGCCATGTTCATTTCCTCTTTTAGTCATTGGTTATTTTAGAATTATCTTTATTATAACCCTTTATCTTGCAGTGCATGTGGGGGTATATGTTGAATTTTAAGTGTACTGTTTCAGAGGACTGCACAATGAATATGATTGTAAAGAAATGCACAATGACAATATAAGGTATTCTATTCTATTCTATTCAAGACATCAGTGGTAGGGGGTCTTTTCATTCTTGCCTTAACTGAACTGAAGTTCACACACTTTTTAAAAGACAATCATTTTGATCAGTACATGAGTGAAAAATATAACATTTCCTGTAATGTTGATTCAAAGATCCAATTACATTTTAGGTTACATTCACAAAGAAAGTCAGAAAACTCTAAAGGCTTCACAAAATTTCACTCCTATTGCTGTGCTTACCTAGGCTGTTTTGGATGGCAATGGATTGCTCTGGTGTGAGCAGAATCTCCTGGCCATCATAAGGCGAGCGAAACTTAACACCTTCCTCTGTCACCTCTGATAGCTCTACCAGCGACACCATCTGGAATCCCCCACTGTCCTGCTCAGATGAGGAGAGGAAATACAGATATAAACAGTATTTGAATGCACAGAAATAGCGCTCGCAATCGGCAATCATCAAAAAAAATGTTTGTACAAAAGGGGCCCTAGATACAGAAATACGTTACTCATTTCCTCCTGTTAACAGTCACGACGATAAGTGCCTGCACTCAGTTCAGTACGTTTCCCAGGGATCATTTTAGCGCTCACCGTAAGCAGATTTCCTTTCCAGTTCATGAAGCCGTGCAACCCGTTTGCTTTTTCAATGAGCTCTGGTCCCTGCGAAGATTCACAGACCAAGTAAATAAACCACCACCGCTACGCTGGATATCTCCAGTCCGCTTTTCTGGCTCATATCAGTCATGCTCCTGGTTAGAAATACCGAAGTATTTCAGTATCCGAACTGCATAAATATGGATTATTCAGTCGGGAAAGCGGAAACGGGGATCGGAACGTAATGCACCTACCGGCCTCATCCCCAGGTGGTAAGTGTTCCCCAAAAATATCTGACATCCGAGATCTTCAAGCTGGTCCACCGTTATTCCCTTCAGAGTTCCCTGCGTCCCCACGGGCATAAACACCGGCGTGTTGACAGTACGGTGAGGAAGGACGAGATCACATGCCCGGGCTTTGCTAACCGGACACTCCGCCACTATTCGCAGTGACAAAGGCGCTGCAGCTGATACAGCCCGTTTGGCAGACAAGGCAAAGTTTGCGGCATTCATTTCGGCATCATGGGCTGTGGAGGCGGCCATATTGGGAGCGTTTCCAACGTCATCACAACGTGACCGGAAGTAGGTCGGCGAACGCGCTTCGCTCTGTGCTCGACTGGTTCATAGCTAATTTTTGTCCTATCATGCGTGTTATGCACGATAAAATAGTCTATTTTGTTAATATTTTTAACTCCATACGTTTTATGCAATGGGACAACGTTTTTCATACCCAGCCATCTCTGATATTTACTGCAGAGTGTTTCCTTTTAGTTTGCTCTGGACCACTGTCTAACCCAATATCTCATTGCCTTTCTTCAACTTGGATTGATTATAATGACTCACCGAGCTGTAGTTTTTTTGCATATATAGTAAACAAATAAATTAGCCCTGAATTGTATTTTTGAAAGGCAGCGACGCCTAGTGACCAATATATTTTAGTTTCCGTATTTATTACTGGAGTTTCTGCTTTTTTACCAGATTGTTTCTGCAGAAATGGGACAGGAACAGTATTCTGTTATTATGCTTTTACATACACCAGTTCAGCCCAGACCTTCAGGCTTAAATAAATGCCGGGAGGCTAACAAAGACCTACGGGTCAAAACGGTAAAGTAATTTCCAATAATATGGTTTAAATGGCACATTTGCCTAGCGCCTTGCTGAATCCTGAGTAGTAACGGAGCAGTCTATTTAATGTGTTATAAGAGTAGTGTAGAACCACATTTAATCAACTCCAACTGTCATTCAAAAATCAGAAAAGACTCATTACCTTGAACTGGCAGTAATATAACCTTCAGGTGATAATACCAACTTATTAACGTGGTTCCGTCTATTACCTGTCAAAACTATCACTCCTTTGCATGGAGTGTTAATTCTGATTGAAACTGGATGCCTCTCATTTTAAATTCTGCTAGCAGCAGGGCGGACATGTACTCATTATTGTAAGTGATGTTTAGCTATCATTTATTATTTACTTTTGGTGTCAGCTTCGCGACTCCCCATTAAACCACAAAATATGTAATAGGGAGCGAAGTTCAGCGAGAATATAGGGCACTTTTATCTAGACTTGAATGGACGGGGGAGGGCGTCGCGGGGTCCGAGGCCATGACTGGCACCGCGAATTCCCACTGAGATCTCTCTCCGAAGTTCCGCCGCTCGAGTCGCACATCCACGCCTTTTTCCCCCCGCGTCGAACGGCGGAACAAAAGATCGGCCAATGGCGAGGCGGGCCGCGCTGACGAGCAGCGAGCCGAGCCAATGGCGGCGGCGGATTTCGTTGACAGAGGGCGGGGCTTTAATCAGCAGCGGAGGTTGGTGTCGTCTGACCGGATGATAGAAGTTTTGTTTAGTGAGTTTTTTTTATCGCCCGTTTGATTGAGTGATCGGTCCTGTTTCGCGCTGCCGGCAACGACTTGTTGAGCCCTTATTTTTTATTTCGAGTAGCCCCTTCCTCTGATTGCATCTGACTTTTCTTTTTTTGGTTAGAATAAAGAAGGCAGATAGTTTTGTGGGGCGAAACTCAAGCCCGGGGAGTAACACGAGTGCTTAGCCCTGCTAGCCGCTTTGCTACGAGACAGACGAGGCGAGCCCGACGCAGCGATGGGGAACCGGGGGATGGAGGACTTGATTCCCCTCGTGAATAAACTTCAGGACGCGTTCAGCTCCATCGGCCAGAGCTGCAACCTGGACCTGCCGCAGATCGCCGTGGTCGGCGGCCAGAGCGCCGGGAAGAGCTCGGTTCTGGAGAATTTCGTCGGCAGGTGAGTCCGGCCGGCCGGGCGGGCGCGGTGACAGCGCGGCCCTGGCCGGCTTTGCGCGGCTCCCCCCCCGCCGCTTCCTCCCGCCGCGGCCCCGCTCGCTTCCCGTAAAGCTGCTCGTCATGCACGGAAACAAGTTACGCACTTAACGCGCGGCGGCCGGCGGCGGGGAACGAGGAAATGCGGGGCGGGGGGCGGAGATAGGGGAGCAGGGGCCGCCCGCTGCGGGACCGGACCGGCGGACCGCACTTTCTAACGTCCCGCATCGCCTTCGGCCGACGGGCCGCTGCGGCCGGGCTGGACCTGGAGCCTGTAGCCGCGGCTTGCAGCGGCAGGCGGTGCGCTTCACCCCTCACGCCGTTGTTAGGCGTCAGCTGATTGGTTGACAGTTGGGGACCCCCGTTATGTATCGGAAGCTGCGGTTGGCCGTCGCTGGCCCCAGGGGACTCTGGGATGCGGCTCCTAATTGCTGAAGGCTGAATTGGAATAGCAGGATGTCCCAGCCCGTCCTGCTGTCAGTAAGGTGCATTCTCCAGAACCTGTAGGACGGCCGCTCTTCAGGACCTGTTTGGGCCACCTGTGACCTAAACAAACCCGTCATGACCTTATTCCTTGTGGTTGCTATTAATTAGATGGATTTTAATATGTTGCAGAAATGGTTCTTGCATTTTTGCAGCTGGCGTGTAGGAAAACTCTGGTTTGTTCACAACAGTCATTCTTAGTTTATATTTGTTTTTTTTTATCATTAATTATTTTCAGGGTTGTTCTGTTGATTCACTGTCACATTGCGGTTGTCCCCCTCATACAGAAAGGAATGCTGTTGCGTGGTAATGTTAACCTGGCACACACACACACACACACATGCAATCATGTGACATGGTGGGGAACAGGCTATCTGCCCTGTTGTTGATTGGAGAGGAAGAGCGAGCAGGTTTGCACATAGCCCCCGGGTGTAATTAGTGCTGTGGCTGCCTCCACCCATCTTTTGTTTTGGTTTTTTTTTTCCCCAAGGCCCACATCTCTCTTTTGCCCAAGCAGAGGTCACCCTGGTTGTGTTCTTCTAAAGCCAGGTCCTGATTACACTATGCTGGTGCCTTTTTGCTTCAAAAAAAAGTTGTCGTTCCCGATAAAGTAACAGCCAGCAATCTCAGACTCAGTCTCGCTCAACCGGTTACTCCATTCGCAGAGTAAAGTGCAGCGGAGCGTCCCGTCTCCTGCACACGCCTGCGTGCTCGCAGCAGACGGGGCGGGCCCGACACGTTGGCTCCTAATGCCACCAATGGCTGTTTTTTTTAAAGAGATTTTTTTTCAGCAGCCATTTCGGCTCATGCTCACAGTTGCAGAGGTGGGGTTGAACACAGTACTTAATTGCCTTCTCCAACTTCCTGTTTTCCAGTGTCTGGGTGGTGGGCGGCTCACCAG
This sequence comes from Petrocephalus sullivani, assembly GCA_026780845.1. NCBI lineage: Eukaryota > Metazoa > Chordata > Actinopteri > Osteoglossiformes > Mormyridae > Petrocephalus > Petrocephalus sullivani. The sequence goes on from JAODKM010000043.1 coordinate 14,737,831, forward strand.
TGATAGGCTGACTCATTCTGTCCCGTTTGTGAATTCTGTTCTATTTGACTTTATTCAATGACACAGATTTTTTTTCCCATCTTGAGAAGACCACAGGGGGCATTTGAAGGGTAATTTGAATGGATAATTCCACCATCAGCCATCAGTGACACCTATTTAAAGACTGTGACGATGACACAAGTTACCATTTTCGAGAGTTGAGCCAACAAACTATTACTTTTATCAGCAGCCTTGTGGTTTTCTGCATAAACTGGGCGACTGTGAAAGCTGTTGTGAACACCCAGAGATGATGTAATATTTCTCAAGAACAATGATGAGTTCTGGTCTTTCAGGAAATTCAAGCTGCGGGTGAATGGAGTGGCCATCTCGCAGATTCTGCCTCTCAGCTCCTCTCTCTCTGTCTGTCTCTGTCACACTCTCTCTCTCTTCCTCTTTTTCCCTCTCTCACTCTCTCTCTCCCTGTGTCTATCTCTCACCCTGTGTGTGTGTCTCTCTCTCTCTCTCTCTCTCTCTCTCTCAGACGTAGGTCATAGACATGGCGCCGACAAGTGTGGATGTTCCTTCTTGTTTGGGCTTAGATTGCGCGATATCTCATGAATGGCACCTTACCCAGAAGTCCCAGTCCCAGGCGGCTCCAGATGTCAGTTAAACAAGCTCCTTAATCTAATCGATGGTAGTCATGGCGATGAACTCTTGGTCAGCGTGCAGCCAAGCATTCACTGTGTGTGTGTGTGGTGGCACTCCTTCAGTAGCTGGGAGGGCCTTATCTTGCGTCAGGCAGATGGGCGTGGAAGGGGTGGTTTGTAATCTGGCTCTCTGGCATTTTGGGGAGTACCCGGCGTCTTGGGAGTCTGGGATCCAGTGTTCATCTTTGGGCCCCTCGTCGTCCTGATCTCACTGATTGTACAGAACGCGCTGGTACCGAATCGCGGCGTAATGCGCGGGGATCTCTGCCCGCTGCAACTGTGACGTCCCCACATGTAGAACAACACCCAACACTGCGTGCCTGAAAATGCACAAATTCCAGATTCCTTTGTCCGCTGTCCGCCACGTCTAGTTTTGCTGATTTCTCGTCTTTTTATTCATGCTTTATTAAACACTCTCGCTCCTTGAGGGCGTGGCGCCGAGGCCCGTCGTCCTGCAGCGGTGCAGCACCTGAGAAATGACTTTGATTCACATCACTAATGGCCCATGTGCCACTGGCATTTTTTCTTTTTTTTTTTTTTTTATTGGTCTTAGCCTAGATGGTGAGATTGTTGACCAATAGGTTGTGTGTTTGTGTGCCGCTGAGTTATAGCGTTTAGAGATGCTCGCAGAAGGTGAATGACGAGACCCCGATTCTCGGCGATGCAGATGTCTTACAGTGAAACCAGCAACAATTTGTTGTTTTTAGCTTTCCCACCTCTTGCATCACCGCCTCGCTGTGCACGGGGGTACCTGGCCGACACACACGCGCGCGCACACACACACACACACACTCTCCGGCTCAGCCCCCTCACTCGAGTAGCCCGCCTGCTTCGCGCTCCGCGCTTTCTGGTCCAGGGGATGTATAATAGATGGCGGCTTCGTCTATCATTTACAGCACATCAATAATTCAGTCGATTTCCTCGCGGCCCTCTGCGCTGGGACCCCGTGTGCGTGTCCATCTCTGTGTACATCGCTGCCTCGTTAGGAGACCGAGACGGGGCCCCTGTTGATGAGTAATGAACTCTCTTAACACGTCCGTACGTCGGGCACAAACGGTGCACTCGACACGGCGGCTGTGAGCGGCAGCCTCTGCATAGCCTCACATCTGTCCCCGGGCCCCCCGCTGGCCCTCGTGCACCCCCCTTCCTCCTCTAGCCAATGGCTGCTCCCCACCTCAATCCCACTGGTTTTGTTTCCGCTCTTGACGCCCCTACGGTCATTTGTCCTCCCTGGTTCTTCCTCTCCATCCTAACATATGCCCCGCTTGCAGCCTCGCTCTCCGGTCTCTCACCCCCCCCCACCTCGCCTCTCTCGGCTTTCCCCTCACTGAGTGTGGTGGAGAGGGTGTGATTTTTGGCGGCCTGGGGAAGCTGGGGTGTTTATTTCAGTCCGGTTTGTTCGGTTTAACGTGAATGTTAGGTGATGCTGTGTGTCTCATGTCGTTGCCAATTTCATATCTGTATATGACGTATATGACGCACGTGTTGCTCTTAACTGTAGCAGCTTTAGAAGAGAGATACAAAAAATACATTTCAGCATGAGGAATCCACCCCCTGAATATTTTGGACACGTGACAGGTGTGAGATCTTCTATCACGGTGGCTGGCACTTTGCCATGGCATCCGACCTATCCGTTTATTAGGGCACCACCTGGATCCTGTTGTCATGTATGCGCTGTTTGTTTGCTTGGAAGACATTTTTTTATTGAGGGGTCACAAAGCCCGTGAACACTGAACTGGGCATTTTAACTGAAGGTCGGCACAGCAAGTATCCGTGCCGAGTGTTTAAGCAAACCTGTTTGGTGTGGCCCTTTGGTCCATCTTGCCAATTCACGTGCGTTACTCTGGCACAACAGCACGGCTCAGTGACCCACCCGTGCCGTGCCTGACGATGGAATTCTTATCTGAACTTTGACCCTGGCTGTTAACAGTGCTCCACAATTTTGCCTGCACTGAGTTATTTTTGAGAACCGTCAAGTAGTCTGCCTGCAAATAGATGTGACAGATGATTGTGTTGCACAGCTAAGCACCATTGTTATGAAATGTATTGTTTTGAGTGTACTTCTGCCTGTTGGATACAGTTCTGACGGGTGCACTTCCTGGACTCGGATCTGAAGGGTTTTCCCAGCATGCCTCGTTTGTGGTTCCCCTGCAGCTCACTTTGGCCACCGGCCTCTCTCTCCCTCTCTCTCCTTACTCTCCAGGGACTTCCTTCCTCGAGGTTCAGGCATCGTCACCCGCAGGCCCCTCATCCTCCAGCTGGTCAACAACAAAGCAGGTCTGTCCCGCTCTCCTCCCATTTCCCCGGCGATGCCCTCGTGAGTGCGTTGTGGCGTGTAGAATCTTACCGCACAGGGGGTGTGGGGTTCACTGTGCTCTGATGTTCTGCTTTCACCCCCTGCAGAATATGCAGAGTTTCTGCATTGTAAAGGCCGCAAGTTTGTGGATTTCGATGAGGTTCGGCTGGAGATTGAGGCAGAGACAGACAGGATCACGGGCTCCAACAAGGGCATCTCCCCCATCCCCATCAACTTGAGAGTGTACTCCCCAAATGGTACGACTTGCATGACATTCACTCTCCAAGGTGTTCTCCATGCATTCCGGGATCTTGTCTTTCTTTTCCGCCTCTGATCCTACCTGCATCCGCCTCCAGTGCTGAACCTCACGCTGATCGACCTGCCCGGCATGACTAAGGTGGCGGTTGGGGACCAGCCTGCAGATATTGAGCACCAGATCAGGGACATGCTGCTGCAGTTCATCACCAAGGAAAGCTGCCTGATCTTGGCTGTCACGCCAGCCAACACTGACCTCGCCAACTCCGACGCGCTCAAAATCGCCAAAGAGGTCGACCCCCAGGGTAGGCATCGGATGAGTGCTTTTGGGACTGAATACTGAGGGACGTGAATACTTGTCCCTCTCTAATACTCCCAAACCTTCCGATTGATGCAAATATGACACTGCCAAGCCCCGCCCCCATACTTCCATGTCCAATCATAATGCCTGCCAGTTGAATGATGGTGAAAGTCTTCAAAACCTGGAGGTGAGCTCTTGTGCATCTTCTGTAGGGCTGCGCACCATCGGCGTCATCACTAAGCTGGACCTGATGGATGAAGGGACAGATGCCAGGGACATCCTGGAGAACAAGCTGCTGCCTCTGCGCAGGGGTGAGGAGGGCACTCATGTGTGCCGTTGGGGAACCCGGGCCATTGCAAGCAGTGACTTAGGAGCATAAGTCATAAATGGTGCTCTCTGCTGCCCCCCGCAGGATATATCGGAGTGGTGAACCGCAGCCAGAAAGACATTGACGGGAGGAAGGACATTCGTGCTGCCCTGGCGGCTGAGAGAAAGTTCTTCCTGTCGCATCCGGCTTACAGGCACATGGCGGAACGCATGGGCACCCCCTTCCTGCAGAAGGCGCTCAACCAGGTGTGGGAGGGTCTTAATTTATCCTGGGCCATTAATAGAAAAGCGGAAATGTAATGTTTCGGAAAATGGGGAACATGGCATTTTTGACTTTCACACCCATAACCCGCTGCTGGCACTTCCCCCACCCTTACCCCATCTCCCCAGCAACTGACCAACCACATCCGCGACACGCTGCCGGGCCTCCGCAGCAAGCTCCAGAGCCAGCTGCTCTCCCTGGAGAAGGAGGTGGAGGAGTACAAGAACTTCCGGCCCGATGACCCCACACGCAAGACCAAGGCTCTGCTGCAGTGAGTGGGCGGGGCCTCCGGCCCTGCTCTGGGGAGTGGGCGCGGGCGCTCCTGTTAGCAGACGCTGGGTGCACGTTAATCATTCGCTTCAGTAGGGTGTTTCTGTGCCGTACCACTGAAATCAGTCTGTGCTGCAGTATGGACTATTAATATCAGGGAAGTTGGTTAATGGCAAACAGTGTTACCTGTATTAATAGACCTGTTCTGTCTCTCTCTCTCACTCTCACACACACACACACACACACACTGAGGATCTTTCTCCTTCCCCCCTGCCCTAGGATGGTGCAGCAGTTCGGCGTGGACTTCGAGAAGCGGATAGAAGGCTCTGGAAACCAAGTGGACACGGTGGAGCTGTCGGGCGGAGCCAGGATCAACCGCATCTTCCACGAGCGATTCCCATTTGAGCTGGTTAAGGTACCTACCCCCCCCCCCGAAAAACTCATCTCATCGCAGAGCTGGCTGGCTTGCAGGATGTACCGTTGCCAGGTATTTTCCAAGAATAATGTTCTTGGACTTCTAATTTTAGCAGTCATTTTTCAGAGCCGATACGGTGAGGAACTGCACATCTGAATATATAGGATCCCAGAGCAAGAACTACCTGTCTAGACACACACACACACACATGAACACACACACATGCTCGCGCATAGTCCATGGATTCCTGTCTTTATGGGGGCACTCCATTCATTCCTATGGGCATAACTCTGATCCCAACAATGACACCCTTAGCCCCTACCCAGCCTTAACCTTAGCCATAAGTAACCAAACAAAATATGAGACTTTTGGCATTTTTAGTTTTTTGATTGCAGACACAGATTTTATCCTTGTGAGGACTGAAAAAAATGTCCCCACGAGGTAAAAAGTAGCAGGTTTTTATCACATTGTGGGGACATTGGGTCTCACACACACACACACACAAAGCGACAGGCTCCGCCCCCATGTGCTTCTGTCTTTCCCTCCCAGATCGTGTTTGATGAGAAGGAGCTGAGACGCGAGATCAGCCATGCCATCAAGAACGTCCACGGCGTGAGGCACGTAGTGGGGAATGGGGGGGTGGGGATATCGTAGGGGCTGGTTTCGCAGCCTATCCCCAGCACGTCGGCCTGCCCCCTTTCCCTCCCCTTTCTGACCACTCCCTCTCCCCCCGGCCACCATTCGTCTCTGTGTTGTTGTACGTCCCGCTCTGGGTAACGGCTCCCTAGTATTGTCTATCCTTAGGCACCATTCACCAGCGGTGATTTCAGCTGCGACATTAACCAGTCAGTCGCCCTCAGATAATGTTTCCGTCTCACATTCTGCGTCGTTCTCTCTGCTCTGCCCATCCCTCTCCCCCACGCATACCCTGCTCCCCTCCCATTTCAATCTGTGTGTATGTGTGTCTGCCTGTCTGTCTGTGTGTGTGTGTGTGTGTGTGTGTGTGTCTGTCCATCTATGTAGAACGGGCCTGTTCACTCCGGACATGGCGTTCGAGGTCATCGTGAAAAAGCAGGTTATTAAGCTGAAGGAACCCTGCCTGAAGTGTATCGATCTGGTTGTTCAAGAACTCGTCAACACAGTCAAGCAGTGCACTGACAAGGTACCGCCAGAAGGGGGCACCCTTGTGCAGGAAGGGAGGAGTTGGGGGAGTGGGGGGCAGCATTGCATATTGTTCTGCTCCTAGAACTGAATTAGTTTGGCCTTGTCTGACACCAGTGCCCATCCTCCAAGAGCGTAGCGGTGCATCCCATCCCCCAACAACCCTCGCCGATCCTGCCCCGTCGGCCTCTTTCCCTGTGTGCTGGTGTCATGTTGTGGTATGCTGTGGTGATGTCTGTGTTAATAGACGAGGTCCAGGAACGTCCTGGAGTCCAGGGTCTCGTGCAGTCCGGCTGCAGGTTCCTGCTTCCATGTCTCCTGGAATTTGAGAGCCTGTAGCTGGTCCCTTCAGCTTCCATGTTTCCTTCCCTTCTGACCCTCAACCTGGCTGACTAAACAGAATGTCTCGATTTTTGACTTTGCTTTCCCCCTCCTTCCTTTTCTTTCTCTTTTCTCTCTCTTTCTCCCTGTCCCCCCTC
>JAODKM010000043.1:14744967-14760702 GCA_026780845.1 Petrocephalus sullivani
GGAGGGGGGGGGGTGGGGGGGGGGGGGGGGGGGGGGGGGGGGGGTTTAATCTGTGCTCACCCAGGATGGGCAGGAGGTATGTGAACGACTCGATTTGGTAATGGGGACGCAGGTCCCAGAGTGAGTGCTTTTTAGCCTCGGTGCTTCTGCTCTGCTTAGTGACCTCATTTCAGCCCACTTCTAGGTGAACAGCCTTGCGGGGGGGTGGGTGATGTGGGGGGGGGGCAGGTAGCACAGCCATATGTGTTCTCCAGGTTCTCCAGGTTCTCTGGTTCTCTGTTCTCAATATTGCGATAGCCCAGCTTGCACGTGAGGTGTTATGGCTGCAAAGGCCGCTGGCACCCCTAGTCCATGGAAAAGCGCTCTGTTGCCTCGTTAGGGCACGCTTGTAATATTTTTAGTTGGGGGGAATCCTGGGAAAAGGGAGTCTCTCTACTCACTGAGCAACCATACAGTTGCCCTTCTAATTGTCTCTAATTCTGTTACCTGTGCTTCTCACTAACAATCATTAAGCCAAACTGAAAGTCGCTGTCATCTTGGAAAGGAGACCCCTGTCTTGATAGGCCCCTGACTTTCTTCTGCCTTTGTCGGAGTTTGCTGTTTATTTAGATCAGCAGTCTTGATGCGAGACTGCAGTTCCATTTCTGGAAAGCAGGTCATTCTAAGCTGACAGTGACTCTTCACTGTCCTCTGGGCTGCAGTGCATGTGTGAGAGTGACACCTCTTGCTTTTTATATTCAGATCATAGTCGCCTGCTTTCCTCCCTTTTGGAGGCCAGTTAGCTGCTGAATTTGTATGTGTTTGTGTGTGAGTGTGTGCGCCTTATTGCACCGCAGAGACTGTGCGTGCAGTAGTGTCCGTCTCTTGCCTCACAGCTGGGCTCCTACCCCCGACTGAGAGAGGAGACGGAAAGGATTGTGAGCACATACATCCGAGAGAGAGAAGGCAAGACCAAGGACCAGGTGAGAGTGGAGGCAGAATTTCAGGAGGATGACATAAGTGGAGGGGGGGGGGCTGAAACCGCTCACAAATTCAACAGGAGAATTTTACTTATATTAACATGTTTCTCTGCTCACCAGGTTCTGCTTCTAATTGACATTGAACTATCCTACATCAACACCAACCATGAAGACTTCATCGGTTTTGCCAAGTACGTGAAAAGCCCCCCCCCGACCAACACCAAATCTTCCCTTACCCCAGCACTTCCCCCACCCCTGGCTACACGTACTACAGGAAATGATCCACGAATATCGCAAAAGCCCCCTTGCATCTGCATCCCCTAGTTTAAAACTTGTTTGGACTTGGACTGGGGGGGGGGCATTAAGCCACTGCTGCCCCCAGATCCCACCAACACCACCTCCTCCCCCACCTGACATCATTTGCCATCAAAGCTGAGATTTAGGCTTCCAGGGGATTTTATCAGTTGTAAAGTACTAGTCATCTAGTCACGTTGGTGTAGATGCCCCGCTGTCCACACAGACCATCACTTCCATTACTGGGAATGAGCATGCATCGGCTTGTTGGGATTAATATGGCTTTAACAGTTTGTGCCTTTAGCCACCTCTAGTTGAGATGTTGTTTTTCCTTTCAGTCCATCTTAAACAGATCACGTAGTTCTGTGTCTCTGGTTTAAAGGGCTTGATAGTCAACCACAAATCGAGTTAGAGTTCAAGACTGTTTGGTTAGCATGACTGTCATTTCATGCATTAAAACAAAGTGCCATACTGAGCCTGCCTGCCCCCCCACCCATCATCGATTCTGTAGCAGACTTAACATAATAAAAATGTCAAGTATGGTTTTTTGACCTGGGACATATTTTTCTATGAATATTGATTTGCTTGCTGGTGTATCCGCAAGACGAGCGAGTGTTGTTCCCCTAGCGTGCTACAGTGGTGCTCAAGGAAACTGCATTTACATAGTCGGGACTGATTGCATTGGATTTCTGCTTGGTTCCCTGCTCTTTTTTGGCCCTGGGACTTGATGCTGTTTTGCCTAGACTACCATAGAGTGCGATAGACCGTTGAATCGATTGGTGATACCATCGCCGGGGGAAACAGCGTGGCTAACGGTAGTTAGCCTGTCTTGTAGCCTGTCTTGCGCCCCTACTAACCGCGAGTCACTCGAGCATGCCCATGGTGACACGATGAGGCCAGATGCCCTTCCTCGGCCACATAAGCCAGAGCGTGTTGGCTGTTCCTTGACTGGCCTTTGGTTTTGGTAACACGCATGGGGTAGTGGCCTCTTCTGAGTGGCGTGGGGGCTAATCGCTCTCGTCACTTTCAGTCTCGACTTCAGGAGGATGGACGACAGCCCCCCTTTGGGGTACAGCAGCAACAGGTGGACCGTCTAAGACCTGCCCCTCCTGTCCCACCCTGATACTAGTGACCACATCTGTCTACCAGCCCAATCTCTCTGCCTGCAAACCTTTTTTTTAATGTAGATTTTTATGGTTTGTCTGCTTGCTGGTTTTGCAAATGTTCATACTGAGTTTATAAATTATTAACCAACAAACTGCTCTCCTTAGTGACAATGCAGTCACTCTTTACTGTACGTGTATCTGTTGCCTAAAGGGCGCTTGAATCCATATAATTTTATGTTCTAGTTGACTCATGTTCACCATATCCTCTGTGTGGTATGACTAATTCTGACTTAGCCTTCCCTCTGGAAATCCCCCCCCACCCACAGTGCCCAGCAGAGGAGCACGCACGTGAACAAGAAGAGGGCCGTCCCAAACCAGGTACCCCTACACGTTCTGCCCCTTTAGTCCCCCATCTCACCAAAGGGCTCTTTAAATCACTCACTCACTCCCGTAGACCTGGTATGCCATTCCACACCTTGCTTTCACATAACCCAAACTTCATTGCTTCCCGTCTCCAGTGGGTACTTGTAACACTTGTATCTCCCTGACATAAGCCACCCTAATCCTGGCCCACCCTAACACTGCTGGTACCTTAATCCCTTTCCCACCCACTTGTCATACAGGCCACTGTGCCCAAACTCAGCCAAACAAGCAGGCTCCATAACCCCCATATCCCACAATGCACCACCAACCCTACAGTTACAGTGCAATCTATGTTGTTCGATTCCCTTGGTGCCTCATAAGTGTATCCGATATAAAGAATGTTCTAGTTGCCTGTTCCAACATGTATCAAGATAATTGGCAGTAGTCCTGGTTACCCCCCTCACAATTTGTGTTTTTCATGATTGTATCTCAATTGTTGCACGAAACACACTGAATGGCATGACTGCACTCGGCAAAGCGATGACTAATCAGCCTCTTTCTTTTTTTGGCTTTGGTAATTGTTAGAAATGTGCATGAGTCTGGATGCAGTCAATGAGCAGACCAATGTGACAAGAGGCCCAAAGCCCGCGGGTTAATCTAATCGCATGTAACTGTGTTGCTCTCTCTTGCTTTTTCACTCTCCCCCCTCTTTCTCTCTCTTGCCCCCCCCTCTTTTCTCACATGCCTGGCATGTCTATTCTCCCCCTCCCTATTCTCTCTCTCCTCTGTCCCATTCTCTCGCTCATTCCCTCTCTCTACCCCCCTATTCTCTCTCTTGCCTATTTGCTTCCCTTTCTTCTGTAATTTTAATTTGCTTGACTACCCCCCCCCCCCTCCCCAACAGGGTGAGATTTTGGTGAGTACCCAGAAGCCCCTCTGTGCATTACTGCCCCTGTTAGAGGCCTCATCCTGATAGTGGGGCATTCTGGGGTGGTCACCCTTGCTGGAAACCTGAGGCCTTGCGGGCAGTCACCTGAGCTGGGGGGGGAAATTTTGGCATTTTAGGCGCACGTTGGATGAGGTCCTGCTGGTGAAAGCTTACAGTGCACTGCTATGGGATGTTTGAACCAACCAAAAAAACAAATCAGTGCCAAAGAGAAGGACCCTGTCTCTTTTGATGATGCTGATCGGTTATCACCACTCCCGCACAAGGTATTACCATGGCAACGTCTATAAACAAGTTATATCTCTTTGGTCATATTTTGCCTTCTGTCCTACAGTTTAAGAGGTTGCTGGACATGGAAGACGAGCAGGTAGAGTTCCAGATAACTTAGCAACTGAAATGGAGAATACAATTACGCCCGTAATTATGCTCTTTGTCTCCCATTACCACTAATTTGGTAATGGTATACACTGTAATTGCTCTTAGCAAAATGCGAAATTATCCTAACAGCATTGTAATTGACGTAATTTTTAACCTGTAGTCTAGATGTGGCTAACTTATCTTACTCGCAATATCTACGTTGCGCTTGGTTTCACTTGTTGTTGGAGTGGAATTTTTTTAATTCCTCCATAAATCAGTCAAATCAGTTCACAATAACGCGAGAATCCCTATCAAATAATTAACGTCTTTGTTAAAAGAAAAAATGTAATTGCTATCAGCAGTCCTGTGATACACAACTGATGACATAATTTAAAAAATGAAAAGCGAAAGCTAAATGCACTGAGATTTTGTCGTGCCACCTAGTGGTGGAGCCTGGTGTTGCCCTGGCCTCAGTTATCCTGCCAAGGGTTCCCTCTGGTGTCCTGCCTGGGTGTCTGTGTCAGAGTTTGCCTTGTGAAGAACAGCTGTTACTGTAACAAGGGAAGGGGGAGTGACGAATTGGGATGGGGGGGGGGGTGTAGACAAACTCTACACACTACCGTTTTGTGCTTTTTCCATCTTTGCATGTGTATGATTTCGTTTACCAATTCATAACTTTAAACATAATCAGAGAAAGCAGTCCTGACTGCTGGGTTGAAGTGTGCATTACATTGGAATCATTTAAAATTTCCTGTCTCTGCCTCGTTAATGCAGTCATTATTCTCCACACTCATTCTTGCCCATCCTTCAGGTGTGATGCTTCAGAGCTTTGCTCTGTCTGTGGACACAATGTAAGGAATTAGCCATGAGATTCGCACTTTCAGACTGACCTCTGGTGCAGGCTGTGGAACGGAGGTTTTTGGCCTCTGCTAGCAGCACAGTTTCTATTTAAAAGACGAGCATCAGGGGCCAGAGCTGAATGATTCCATGCTGTAAATCCTGCAGAGGTCTAACTGGCAGCTTGGTGGGGTCTTTGACCAATCAGTGGCTCTAAGCGGAGCCATCTAGCCAGTCACAATGGAGGACTCTGATTGGTCCATCCGGGTGCTGATCTCCTGGGGTGGTCGGTCCGGACTGTCGGCCACTAGAATAACAAGTTAAACACGGGCGTTGCTGTTCTCGGGTGGATCACAAGAAAACCGGAACCGTCTAGGCTTCCTGTGTGAAGGTTAGGTGGTATTTACCCATGCAGAATGTCAAACAGAACTGTATGTTTGTAGATTTGCCGCTATGTGGAAGTTTAGGGGCAAGATTGGACTCCCTCAGCACGAAAAAGATTGTTTTCCAAAGGTGTGAGCCAGTTACAGGATTTAAAAGACAAAATCACACCTGAATGGTGAAGGTTCATTCATTGTGGTTGTCTGTACTCTGACAGTAGCTAGTAGTTAATCGATTCTCACATCTCTGTTGCGGTTGAGTAATTCCTTGTCCTAAAGTAAACTGGGCTGCCATGTCTCCCAGTTTCGCCAGTGTCCCAAAGCCAGGTGACTTTGAGTCACGTTCCCAAACAGGACGCATTCCCTGCACAAGGCAAACTCTTGGCTCCGTTAGCTTTGTTTTTGTTCTGTTTACCTTCCCTAGCTCCCACCCATCCCTCCTTGCCTCTTTTTTAACAGGAAATGCATACTCATGAAAGCAAGAACCCTGACAGGTTACAGTGTCTCTCCCGTCCGTGCCACTAACCCTGGTTGCTTTGATTAATTGCCCCATAGGCTAGCTTCTACTGACCCTGATGCTCAATGTTATAGATTTGCTGACGCCTAACCTAAGGCTGTGCACTGGCCGTTTGGTCTGGGTCATGTGACATCTGACGGTCGACTGCCTCGGGTCGAAAGATGACGATAAAGGGAGGAGCGGAGATCCCAGACAGCCTGGCATTTAGTGCTGTTTCTCTGCGGTTGAAAGAACTTGATTTTAACCAGCAATTCTGCTTCTTGCAGCATCGATGGAGCCTAGGAGCCATATTGGATGAAATAGCTTAATTTTTTTATTAATTTTTATCGTTCGCAAATCTTTAAACCTAAACGTGGACCTAGCGCTGAGGATGAGCTTGATTTGGCAACGCTCCTGTTAATCTTGTGAATTATTTTTCAATGGCCTAACGCCTCTGTTAATGTAGGCAGGTTGTCTACTTGCTTTCCATGGGGTCACAAGGAAGATTCAGTTGAAGTAGCATTGTGCAGTCACTCAACTTTCCTGAGAATGTCTGTCACTGATTCGGCAGTGGGGCGAGCTCGGGGGTGCGCTTGTGTTGGCATGCTGGTTACCTGATTCCATTGCCAGCGTGTTTTGAAAAGATGCACGAGAAGGTTCATATTTGGGCTGGAAAGAAGGTAAAGGGTTAATCGTGCCTAGCTTTGCCAAGAGTTAATCGGATTGAGGACCTGAAGTACCAGTAATAATTTCTTCCAGAATCAACATCATGGCATCTCACCTCCCTCTGCCCCCCTTCCCTTACCAACCATGCCATCCCAACCCCCTTGCCTTGCCCCGTTCACTCCGGACAGGTGATCAGGAAAGGTTGGCTCACCATCAACATCAGCATCATGAAAGGAGGATCCAAGGAGTACTGGTTTGTGCTGACTGCCGAGTCGCTGTCCTGGTACAAAGACGAGGAGGTGTGTGCGGTGATGGTGGTGGGTGGTGGGGTAAACCAATCAAATTGGAGCATACTGGTCACCATGGTCACAGCCTGACACTCTCTGGGGGGTTTTGGGTGGATGCATTTCCAGGAGAAGGAGAAGAAGTACATGCTCCCTCTTGACAACCTGAAGCTCAGGGACGTGGAGAAGGGCTTCATGTCCAACAAGCACACGTTCGGAATCTTCAACACAGAGCAAAGGTCAGACACTGCCTTACTACTTTCTTTACAAGACAAAGAGCTTGCTGCTGCCCTGTTTGGCCTGGGTGTGGTCAGTCAATCCCAATGCCTGCTCATAAAGAACCATCTCACCTGGGGTTGGCGTGTGTTCTTGTGCAGGAACGTCTACAAGGACTTGCGTCAGATCGAGCTCTCTTGCGAGTCCCAGGAGGACGTGGATAGTTGGAAAGCCTCTTTCCTCAGAGCTGGCGTGTATCCTGAGAAGGACCAGGTATATTAAGCGCAAACTCAGTAACAAAGGCAATGTAGTACCCACAAACCCTGAGAAGGACACCATTGCTTACATAAATCCTGAAAGAAACTTGGTGTGTTGCCCAAAGACCCAGGGAGAGGGAAATTGCACTAAGGGGGAACACATTTTGGTCCACATCTGTTCTTGGGTGTTACATGAAACACTCTGTATTTATTTAACTCCGATATAATTTAGATTTTGAAATGGTTTCACTTTCAGTTTTGCTCATTCTCCTGTCCCCCATTTACTGGAAGCTTGGAGCTGTTGTTGAGTAACGTGAAACTTGCCTCTATCCTGATATCCAGTCACAATCACATGTCCTGTTGCAGGTGGAAAACGAAGATGCCCCAGTCGACACCTTGTCCATGGACCCTCAGCTGGAGCGACAGGTGGAGACCATTCGCAACCTGGTGGACTCCTACACCGGAATCGTCAACAAGACCATCCGGGACCTCCTGCCGAAGACCATCATGCACACCATGATCAACAGCGTGAGTATCAGGGCTTGCATGTCCTGGAGGAGGGGGAACGGGATGCCTGGTCAACGAAGGCCTAAGCAGGTTGAATTTTTGGGAAGGTTCACACTTCAAGGCTGGTTCTCCTACTGCCCCGTATCCGTCCCGCTTGGCTCGCTCCGTCTCACACTGCACCCTCCACAGGCAAAGGACTTCATCCACTCTGAGCTGCTGGCCTACCTGTACTCGTCGGGCGACCAAAACACGCTGATGGAGGAGTCGGCTGACCAGGCGCAGAGGCGCGACGAGGTGCTGCGCATGTACCACGCCCTGAAGGAGGCGCTGCAGATCATCGGAGACATCAGCACCACCACTGTGTCCGCGCCCGTGCCGCCGCCCGTCAACGACAACTGGATTCAGAGGGACCCTAGGTGGGGATAGCCGCTGGGCATGCACACGCATACACGCACACGCATACATGAACACATGCACACACGCTTGCTCATACCTTATTCTTATGACTCCCTGTCTGTCTCTCTAGTCCTACCCCCCAGCGCAGACCAGTGGCAGCGGCCCCTCCCCCCAGCCGGCCCCCTGCAGTGAGGGGCCCCACCCCAGGCCCTCCTCTGGCCCCCACTCCAGCATTTGTGGCACCGCCCATCCCCTCCCGGCCAGGGCAGCCCATCAATGCCTTTGGCAACCAGGACCCATTTGGTGCCCCCCCTCTGATCCCATCCCGGCCCGCTCGCGTGCCCCCTGGTGTGCCCCCTGGTGTGCCCAGGTGAGTCCCGCCCCATATTGGTGTTCCCTCCTCTGATTGGTCGCTCAGATTTTGCGCAATGGTGGAACGTCACGTTTTCCGGCGTCAAGGCCTTTCTCCTCTCCATCCATCTTCCTGTCATTTGATCATCTTCCCCCATCCCTCGCTCCAAGCCTCTGGTCTCGCCAGCTCACCGTCTCTCACTCTCTCTCCCCTACAGCCGGAGACCCCCTGGCGCCCCCCTCAGGCCCACCATAATCCGCCCCTCCGAGCCGTCCTTACTAGACTAGGCCCCCGGGCCGAGGGTGGGGCCGGGGTGCCGAGAGAGGGCAGGACGGGACAGCGTCTGTGAATGGGGGGGGCGCGCGTACACACGTGTGTGCGCGCAAACGCACACGCATGCACGCAGACACAGTCGCTGTGCCGTGTGTCGTCTTCAGGGTTACAGACGACCTCCTTGTGCAGAAATGTACAGAATGTCTTTGCAGTATAACAGTTCTGCCCCCCATTTATTCCCACTTCTCTCTGATCTGTATAAAAAGACACATTAGCCACTTACCCCCCCCCACTGATTTTTCTAACTCGAGTCATACTGGAAATCACTGTTATCATGGAAACTGTATGTTTTCCCTCCTCCTTCTGTATTAGAGGAAGTAAGTACTTTTACAATGTTGTATTTAGCTTTAAGGTCTAATAATTGCATTGTAAAATGGTGGAAGCTCACCACTGACACCCCCCCCCCCATCAAGCAACCTATAAGAATGAGTTGTACAGTACGACCAATCAGAGAGTAGGTGAGCCGGTGGAATCGACCAGTCACAAGCTCTGAGTCAGCTGCAGCTGAAAATGAGTCGTTATACTCAGCATATATCCTAATGCAATTTATACCGTCAAGGCAAAAAAGACTAACATTTGTAGCACTGGTGTGACTAAAATAAGTTGTGGTGCTCCAGCACAGTTTTTCAGTCATGTTCAGGGATGATGTTCCTGGTTTGGTGTACTAATCAGCCCCCTGTACAAACTGTGTGTTCCCCTTGCAAACTTAACGGACAGTAGATGGCTCCAGGTTCTTTAATGGCCGTGTCTATGGAACCTGGAGCTTCATGGAGAAAGAGCTTGTGGATATAGGCGGGCCTGTGAGTCTCTGAAGCATTAACATGGTTTTTTAAAAAACAAAAAAAAAAACAACTAACCATTTTTTGTCTGCGTGTTTTGGGCACCTGATTGCACTGATAGGCAATGGGTGTAAATCTTTTGTGATTGTCCTGAATGGGTAGGTGGGGAGGAACACTTTGCTTCGTGGAATGTCAGAACCCTGACAGAACCTGACCAGGAGCTTCAAAATGGAATCCAAACCTGTTACCGGAAAGTTGGGGGCATGATTTTAAACAGAACGTGGGGGGTGAAAGAGGATTAATGCTGAAAAACCACTTGTGAAATGGCGGAGTCGACCCATTTGGTGGTCGCGTTCCTGTGGAAATGGAGATTTTTGTAACCCTTTTTTGTGTTATTTATAGCAAGGTTGATTTATTTTGTCAAAAGCGGTTTTATCCTGGATTCTGAGAGCTGTGTCGAGGCCCTCCACCTTTTGTGAAGGCTAGTCACAGAGGCCACTGAGACCCCACCCCACCTCACAAATTGGCACAAATTTCACAGAAAACCAGGGTGTCTGTCAGCTCTCTTGGGTTTTATCGATGAGTGTCTGTAACTTCAGATTTTTTTTTTTTCTTTTGTCATTCATTTGGGGTTTTTTTTTTTTTTTGGGAAGGTGGGCATTCTGACAGACATTCTTGATGTTTTCCGTTTCGACTTGGTGGGTTGAGTCTGTAGTTGGGGAAGATGGTCCTGTGGCTAGCTGTGCGTGTCCTGCTTCAGAAGAGACTGTATACAGGTGCAGTCCAGGGGAATTAGCCAAGTTAGGCTGAAAGCTCTGGTTATCACTCGGATTTTCGGCGTATGGGTGTGATTTTGTAAAATTTTTTTGCAGATGGGTGTGAGAAGTTTAGATTTTGTAGGCTGATGAGCTTCCCGTGAAGATACAGACTTTGAGAGTAAGATGGCGGCCGGCCGGGTGTTACCCAGACAGTTGGCCGAAGGTGTCGTTTTTATTTTTAGTCTGTAACTTCCTGCAAAGGTTCATTCAAAAACCTGCCCGAAGGTTGACTGTGCAGATGCATGCAGATGGAAGTGGTGAGCGAGCTTGCCGGCCTTCCCCCTCGGAGAATCCCACACTCTTCCTGACTTAAGTGCCTCTCGTTCTGACTGGGACTGGAACTGAATAACAGTACAATAATGAATGAAATGAGAGCATTAATAAAAAAAGCTAATGTGTACAATAAATGGAATGCCTTTTGGTGGTTGGTGTCATTTCACTTGCTTCCATCTTCCTTGGTGTCCTTCTACCTCCTTTGTGGTACATTCACCTCCCTCCAAGACACTCAGCACAACCTCTACCATCTGGTGACCTGGCACCCATCCAGGCTGGAGCTGACTTCTGATTGGTCTGATTCCTTTCTCATTTCAACCATTGTGCCAGTGATTGGATGGCGGTGAGATGAGCAAAAGTGGTGAACATCCTGGGTTAAGGGTGTCCTCATTTCTTGCAGCCGGGCCGCACAGTTGATGGCAGCTCCCTTTCTTAAGTGTCACAGACCTCTTGATTACTGCAGTCTTTCCAGGCAATCATTGGTCCTTCTGTTCTGTAACGATGGGTGAAAAATTAGGCTTTGAAAGCTGAAGTAGGTTTGATTACAGTAGGACTTCAGTGGGGTAAAATCAGGACATGATTGACGGTGCAGGATAAACCTTGAAGCTACCTTTCTCCCACCCCTACACATTCTTCAGGATTAGTGGTGATATTGATTTCAGCTGCACCATTGGTTCCTTTAAATAGGAGCTGTCATAGGAGATCGACATGAATAAGCAGTGGATCGGCTTGGTTCATGTTCAGTCCTTTGATATTTTCTGCAACATATTGCAGTTGGGGCATAAAAAGTGGGAGATGAAATTGCAAGTCAAAAGCTTGATTTCTCATGGCAATATGGATGATCAACACTGCAAAATACATAATAGTGTAACAAGCACCAAACCCGGAAGGATTTTTTTTGCAACTTCTAGAACTGAGAAGCTATAACATGGTATATCAGGGGTGAAAAGTTAAAAAAAAAAAAAAAAAAGCTTTGGACTTCCATGGGCTCCAGCCAACACATAAGTTTCGTGCCAAAGTACAACCAATGAGGGTGTCATGTGCTCACGTGGGATTGAATGCTTGGGGGGGTGGTGGGGAGTACAAGGTTCTGTCAGCTCACTCTCAAGACCTTCACTCCCCCCAGTGATCTCTGACCTGCACCTAACTGGTCTCCGGGCTGCTAGAGCGTTAGCGGGACGGCTGCAAGTCTGTTCCGAAATCGCGTGGACCTGACCCTGCCCTACTGTGCAGCGATTACACTCACGCTCATGCGCTGCCTGTATTAGTGACATGCTGGGTTTGCATTTGAGTCTGTGTCCTTTCATTACTCAGGCGCCCAGCTCCTCGGAACCAGTGGTGAACAGAGCGACCCAGGATGGATGCGGGACACACTTCATAACACTGTTAGAATTGTTAAATGAAGAAAACACGACTGGAAATGCCGCATTAAGAGCAAGACTGACATTTAGTTTCCTTCTATAACAGGATTCAAAAATCCACCTCCCTGGATTCACCAAGCTATGTATTTAAGTGATAATCACTGAAATGTAAATTTTTTGAAGGACTTTTTACTTCTTTAACAATATACAGGTTCATGATTTAAATAATTATGAAATGGCCCAAGGTTTGAATCAAGTTATATAATGTATATAATCAAGCTATATATTTAACATCACACAAAAATATTTTTCCATTCACATTAATATATTGTCAAACTAACTGGTGTAATTTTCAGTAATCAAGGGCACTGTTCTGCATTGTGCACTGAAAGGCTTGTAAATAATTAGCAATGCTGTTTGGGGAGAGTTGGCTCCTTTCACACTGGCCTGGAGTGGCGCTGGTTTGCAGCAATCGCTGGCAGCTAACGGCGCACTTTGCAAGAAGCTGCTTCACAACATCTGTGCCATATGACCAAACGGCAGTAGAAGTCCCTCAGACCCAGATTTCCATGTAAATCAGGCGTCTAATGACCAGGAGACACTTCTGTTTAGGAGTAGTAGATTTGATATTTGTATGTGCTGTGAAGAATGATTAAAAGTTTAATACTTAACGCAATTTTAGTTTTCTGGTTAAAAAAAAAAAAAAACAATGCAATGCCATCTTTGGGATTTACCTAACAAAGGAAATATTAACAGCTGTTTGTAATCTTGATTGATCAAAAAAATAAAATGTCTCTTCCATAGAAAATATTGCTCTAAAGGAAATGAAAAATTATAAATCTGGAATTATAGATGCTCATTGATCAAACCCAGTAATCCGTTATTATAAATATTTAACCAAAGTCAAAACTGTCAACACACTATGATTCCTAGCCTAGACTACCTTTGGGCCAACGAACATATGCAGAATATAAACCTCATTATGGTGTCATTCAATTTGAGGGATGCAGATTTCAAATTTCTTAGTAATTAACCACTTCACAAACCAGTGGCCCCTGGTTTTCTACCCTTTCCCTTTACAAATTAACTACTGGGTCCTATATGTCAGCATGGACCTGCCATCCAACTGCAAAAAAACCCCATAAAAGTATCACCCTGCAAAGCTACATACTAGTCAAACTTGAAAATGAATTCATTCAACCAGTGTTATATTTTTCTACTAAAACTTTATTAAATCATGAAAAGTCACACCTTTAGTACCACATACATCCATAACACACATACTTGTGCAGATAATCTTAATCACAGAGTTGGGTCCTTACACAAACACATGATTTAAAAAGTACCTTTCAGCTCCCTATAAAAATTTTCTAATGCCTAAAAATAAACATGAAAGATGAAAAATCAGACTTCATTAGGGACAAGATGATCTCCAAGGCACTTAAAAGAATTTCTAATGGCTGAGGAGGCGGGAAACAAAAACGTCAACCAATGAGGGATCGCTGATAAAAGAAATGTAAACATGGTGATCGTTCCCATTGGCTGGATATAAGGGTCAAGGGGCAGGATAATGGGAAGGATTTAGAGAGAAGCACACTGGGAAGATGGAGGGGAAGGTTTACAGAGACTGGCCAGTGCAGACCGGTGTGGCAGAGAAAGTGGACGCTAGTCACTAAACTATCACCGCAGCTTCACATCCAATGTGGTGGGATAGAGAGTCATGGCTCCTGGGGGTGTTACTGCCTTATATTTAACTGGCAGGTCTCCACCAATAAGATAAAAGAGAAGAGGGAAGTCTCATACCCCACCTCCTCTCCAGGGCCCGCCCATCCTTTTAAATGACAGTTCCCATCTCCTACCCGAAGTCCCGCTTCTGGGCGTGGCCGTGGTGATGGTGAGGGGCGGGGCTACGTGCGAAGCCTCCTCTTGTCGTCGAAGAGGCGGCGGACCGTGTAGACCTGGGTTAAGGCCACGCCCAGGAGGACCAGCACATTCACACAGGACCAGAAGGAGACGCGCCACAGGTTGTCCTCCAGGAGGTTGCGGTCGCGTGCCTCAAAGGCGCGCAGCGAGGTCTGCATCTGCCTGCTGCGCTCCAGGCGACGGTGAACCGAGTCTATCGACTCCTGGGGGGGGGGGCGGTGGCAGCGTGACGTTATTCAGAAAGACGGGTTAAGAGATCAAAAGTTGGCAGAACTTTGGAGTCCTCCTCACCCTGATGTCCTCCAGCTTGTACTCCAGCAGACTCTCGGGCTCCGCCATGTCTGCCCAGTCGTCGTCCCCCCCGGCGTCGCCCCCCGGCCCCTCCAGGATCACCTCGAAGAACACCATCTTCTCCGAGAACCTGCTGAAGCTGTTGTCGAAGCAGATCCTGTAGTCTCCCTCCTCCGTGGGCTCCACCCTGTGATGAAGGTCGGCATTCGACTCCCTTAGTAATAAGTGATGCTACATACTAGTCAACCAATGAGGAAAGAGTGTAAATTACTGCTACACACCAGTCAACCAATGAGTCGAGAGAAGCTTACAGCTACCCCCCATTCAACCAATTAAAATGCACAGTAACAGAATTTAATGGAAGACTGACACATAGTCAGACAGATTCGAGATAAAAGACGGACAGAAGGGGGGCATAGACTGTCAGACAGGTCCAGACATAGACATCCATGACTAGATGACATTTACCAGCCTTCTCATCAGATATGCAAGCTCAGGGAACATGCCGGAGAAAGTGCTGGGAAGGGGCTCTCACTCACGTGTGGATGCCGTCCGACCTGCGGAACTCAGAGGTCAGCAGGTAGCCAATGGGGGAGGTGATGGTGAAGTCAACATCCATTCCTGCCCCTGCGATCACCTAGGCAACAAGGAACAGGTGCATACAGGTGGACAGGTCCCTCAGGATAGAGTAAAAACAGATAAATGCCAAAGACTATTTGTGATGTAGAGCAGTTTCAGCTTTTTAGGAAGGCAGCTGAAAAGTTTCTAGGTTTTTTTTGATTAAGTCAAAAAGTCTTTTCGCCCAAATTTTTTCTTGACAGTTTTTACTTGGTAATCTTTGCATACCTGAACACCACAAGCCTGCCAGTGGTGCGAGTTTGAATATTCAAATGCTAAGCTAGAATTTGATCATCATCACCGACAGCACACCACGCACACACAAAGTCTGACTCTGACTCCCGCTGCTGGGCCATCAAACACTGTACTGTCAGTACAGTAGGATAACAGACAGCGGCATATGGGTAGATTGGAGCAGGGGGGGTGGGGGAGGTCACAGGGCCCGTGTACACGGGGTAAGCCCTCCGCAGGACCAAATTAGCGCCTTACCTCACAGTCTCTGGTATGGAATAGAGGGGCGCCATGTCACCATTTACACTAGCCGTGTGAATTCATGGTACGGCTTCTCAGTCTGTCCCCATTTTTACTGGGGGTGCACTACAGTGGTGACATACCAGCAAAACCGCAAAGCAGCAGCACAAGCCCCAGATTCAGCTTTATATAGCAGACTCATGGCGGAGAGACAGTATTAGAGTTTGGCGTTGGGTTGCAGGTCTCCCGAGTCAAACAAGCCTGTCCACAGGACTCAACAAACCACCATACAGAATCAGACAAGGGGCAAGATGAAGGAATTAGTTCTCCTTCTAGGTCTTAAGGCGAGTCATTGTGGGTGTGGCTTCACATATGGGGGGGGGGGGGGGGGTGGCGGGGGGGGGCCCCCCCCCCCCCCTGGCCCCCCCCGAAAAAGGAGCAAAAAAATTATG
>JAODKM010000043.1:14760802-14771069 GCA_026780845.1 Petrocephalus sullivani
GAGCGCGGTGCTCCGTCGGTTTTGTGGGGCTCGCGTGGCGCCGCGGGGGGGCGCTGCCGGCGGGGGCGGGGCGGGCGGGGGTCTCGCCAGGGAAGCCCCTCCTCACACACCTGACTACCCCTGAAACATGAACCAAAAATTTATGAACTCTCACTGGCCCTTAGTTTCATACCCTGTGACCTCTGACCCAAAATCACAGTTAACATGAGCAGTGGCCATTTCTGCAGACACTGAACGGGAGGTGTATCTTATCTCTCTGAGCTGTATCGGTAATCCCCACCTCACCCCACCCCCATGACCAGGATCAGACAGCAGCCCAGACAGCCTTTACTCCATAAGACCCCACAGCCTCGCTCAGTCACGTTAACACACGAGTAACATACGTGCATGCAACTGATGGCGATGCACACAGTCCGGTAGCCTGTAGCCACGTGCGTTTTATCCAACTTTATTATTATATGTTTTTTCTGTAGTTTGGTAAATACACAGAAAAACCATCCAACATTACCCGTGCCTCCACATATATGAAGCTCATTTTATCTATCACAGCGTACCGATGGTCCTGGCCCAATATGCAAAGTCCGATCCACATACAAAGCCAGTGCTTAAAAGAGATACCGCAAGACGCTTCTCGTTTCGGGGTATGGGACCGGGTAATAGCTGTTAATACAGAAAGGAGGTAAAACGGAACAAGGCGCAACATCAGGTCGTTACAATGTAACAAGAAAAGGGGCAAAGAAGGTCACGTGGGAATCGGCCGGGCACCGATACGGTTACGGCATATCGCGGACTGCTCCAAGCGCCACCGGGTTTCAGTTTCATAAGCAACCGACGGCACTACCACTTGAACCGGATTCAATTGCCACTTCAAGACATAAGAGGAGGAGTTATATTATTCTGCGGTTACTGTCGTGGCAATTTCATATTCGTGGGGGGGGGAGATCATTTCAACAAGGAAGCATTACCTCGACTCCTACCAGGCACGGCGCGACGCTTCTTTCAAAATATGCGTTTTAATTACAAAGTAATCACATCCGCTGTCGTTTATCCAGGTAACAGGCACTGTCAGCGCATGCAAGGAGCAACGTCCTGCAACGCAACGTGCTTCTTCCTCACCCCCTCGCAAATCCAGATCACGCATCCGTGCATCCCCCCCAGCAAAGCATGCATCCCACCCGCTTCCGTGCAATGCGGGACACGATGGCACCTGTACCTGGTACTCCACTTCCATAGAGCCGTTCCTCGAGGCTGTCTGGAAGAAACACTCCATTTTCCCGGCGGGCAGCAGAAATGTGAGTTCGGTGTCCTGATTTTGCCCAAAAGCCCCTATCGAATCCAAACACTGGCTCAGGACTGCAGTTAAAAATAACCCCGCAGCGCCTGAAATCGCCCTTCTCCGGCAGGCTCCCATATCTGCACCCCCGTTTACCCAAATCCGATTAAACAGAGCCAGCGCGCTCCCGAGACGCACCGTCACCGCACGGCTACCTACCACCTAGGCCAGCAACTTCCCTAACCTCTCCCTTTTTCAGGTTGTTTCACTCGTACGAACTTTCGGAGCTCGCCATTGGCTGGGGCGCTGCTGTGATTGAGGTCTTTCTGTGCCAATCAAATGAGACGCACGTCCGCTTGACCAATGAGATGCGAGGGGATGTGCCTTGGTGAAGTAGTCCACGGTGGTGGGCGTGGCGTAGCGCTTGGAGGGGTGATAAACACCTAGTGGCGTCCTGAATATAGTGGCATCCCTGGTTAATGTGCTGCATAGTGGAAACTGCAACGCATTTGCGACATCAGTCCCCCAATTAATTCATCTTTACGCTTATGCTGGTCAGGGTCCGATGCCTAGCAGCAAAGGGCATAAGGTAGGATTTATAATGCTTTAATGTTTTATTTAAATTTTTACTAAAAATTGGCACATCAAATATCTCTCTGAACCGGACTCTAACCCTAACACAAACCTATGGAGCTTCCTAAAATTTCATTTGAAAACAGGTGAAAATCGACAGATGGGCTGAATTTATTATGGCTCTAGAGGGCGCTTTAGACACAAAATTAAATTACATTAGGGGCAGACGGTCGTATATTACTGCAGGCTGGATTGGCCATCTGACGTACCGGGCAAAATTCCTTGTGGGGGCCTCTCGTCCTGTTCTGTAAAATGTACCGCAGGTTTTTTAATGCCAGTCCAGCCTTGCGAAATATATATATATATATATATAGGACAGGACAGCCAATCAGATTCAACATATGCAATATATTTTGTCATCATTAGGAACAGTGTCTTTAACTATGGGCTGAAATAAACATTATTTCTATATGAAATGCTGTGTTACTACATGGCATATAAAGATAAAAACATATGTAGACAATAACTAGGGGGCAGTGTGTGGCCCAGAGTTTGCATGTTCTCCCCGTGTCATGGTGGGGTTTCCTCCGGGTACTCCGCTTTCCCCCCACAGTCCAAAAACATGCTGAGGCTAATTGGAGTTACCACATTGCCCATAGGTGTGGTGTGTGCCCTGCGATGGGCTAACCCCCCCCCCCGTCCTGGGTTGTTCCCCGCCTCGTGCCCGTAGCTTCCTTGGATAGGCTCCGGACCCCCCGTGACCCAGAAGGATAAGCGGTTTCAGAGAATGTATGGATAAGATGGGCGAAGCCTCTGTTGCTGTGACTGGGCGCTTGCTGGTTCATGCACGTCTTCGGCAGCATAGTCACACAGTAGTGAATCCTTGAGCAAGGCCCTGCACCCCCAGCTCCCTGGCTGTGCTACTGCAGGGGGCTGCCTTTCGCTGCCAAGCTTCTTCTCACCTACATATGTGTCTGTTTGTCATGGAGAGCATGATGGGTAGGCAAATAGAGGGGGTCAATAAAATGTCCATATACCCATCCATCCATCACCTGAAACTGCTTATCCTTCCTGGTTAGGGGGGCGGGGGGGGGCAGGGTCCAGAGCCAGTCCCGGAAGCTAACCCTCATTACCATTCCTCCCTTTGTCGTGCGGCTGCACTTTCCCATAAACCATCATAATTGCGCGAGAGCAGAGCATATAAAGTCAGACGATGAAATGACCGCAGCAGTAAGTGCTGAGCAGTGCTCTTCTAACATCCGGAACTGAAACTGTTGCATTCTTTCTGTTTCTGGGCATTTCCTGAGACATCTGCTTTTTCGTGACGGTCTCATCCAGACATAGCCACAACTCTGCTGACCTCTGCAATGTCATAAATAAGGCCTTGTCTTAACTCACGTCCCGTGGATGAAACAAAGTTTGGGTGAAACTGTTTAATTTCCTCTAATTTCCTTTTGGTCCACGCAGTTGACGATTCCCCTGGAAGCCCAATGGACAGTCACAGGGTGTCCTCAGAGACGGTATAATTTGTAGCAAGCAAAAATGCCGTCAAGGAGTCAACTAGGCAGAAGTACAACTTGGCTGAGCTTCCAAATAAAGCAACAACCCAATAACCAACTATTTAAATCCGAGCCTTCAGGGAACTTGGTGCAGAGCTGCTCATTCCACCATTAAGGAACTACACATGAGAACCGTCTGCACTGACACTTCTCACATGGTGGAGAGAGCAATAGTGGCTTCGGTTTGCTCATTATACAATTTGCACAATATGAAAAAATTAATAAGTAATTCAGCCACGAAGTGGTAGACCATGTCAAGTAATCAGAATCAGAATGGCAGAGTTTATTGCCAAGTACATCGTCACATACAAGGAATTTGCATTGGTGGTTGGTGCTAGGACCGTAAGAATACAAAAATCCTTTCTTAAAAATATAAAAGGTACTATAAATAGATAAATATGGACATAGCAGTGCAATTTGAAAAATAGACATACAGGGCAGGGTGTCTGTGTACTGCACACATAATGTGTAAAAGTTGCCAACGCTCTGCTGATTCAACAACTGCAGAGATGCAAGGAGAACGCTACCTGTCTGTCTGCAGTGTGCCACCTGTAAATTTTGGTGGAGGAGGGATAATGGATTGGGATTGTTTTTAGGGGTCGGGCTAGGCACCTTAGTTCCAGTGAAGGGAACTCTTAATGCTTCAGCATACCAAAACATTTTGGGGGATTTTACGCTTCCAGCTTTGTGGGGACAGTTTGGGGAAGGTCCTTTCCTCTTCTATTACGGCCAGGTGTCCCAGTATTGTCCATATAGTGTGACATGGGCTGCAGAGAGATTCTCTGCCACTGGATCCCATCTCTTCTGGAAATTACCATGGATACTATTTAATGGTTCTTACCATCTAAGGTGCTGGATCCTTGCAAGTTTTTGGTACTGGACATTTTACATTTTACAGTTTAGGTCTCAGCTACTGAGAGGCTCCTACAGCCAAGTCCCTTCTTAACAGGCAGCTTTAATTACCCATCCATAACTTTAAAAAGTCACTTTTAGTTTATGTGCTACAAAAAAGGAAGTACGTGTAAGTGACAGAAAACGAGGAAGGGAGATTGACGTAGGAGCGAGCCGGGGGAAGTATGCATATAGGAGCACGCTGTGCTGCAGCATATTCTCCCACGTGTGAAAGCGACTGATGGGAGAGGCGAGCTCCACTGGTCTACCTGAGGGAGAAGAGGGCGCCGGTTTAGTCTTGCCCTTGTTCGTCTTTTCGCAGCTCTTTCGGGGCCAGTAGCTATCTGATCTCTAAACTAGGAGCTTTATTTTCTGTTCCGGTGTAGTATTTTCATTGGCTTTTGACGCATCCAGTCGGTGTGGATCCCAGGTTGGCGTGACATCTTGGACTCTCCAGACGAACATCTTGTGTACCCCTTTGCCTAGGCTACTGCAGCAATGACCCAGGAGCCAGGGGAAGCAAAAGAAGGGATGGAGATATATTCAGGAGAATTGGAGATGGACAGCCAGACACGCTACCTGCCCCGGATAATGGCACCCCTTTCCCCCCGGCCGGGCCAGACAGGACAGATGGTGCTGTATCTGCTGCTGGTTGTGGCCCTGTGTGGCGTCACGGTGGAGGCCTGCTTCATCTATCATCTGTACATCTCCAGGGCAGTGGTAAGTGGCTCTCCTAAGCAGCCTACATCTATTGGTAATGGATAACCCAGTACATAACTGATAATGGATAATAGAGTTTGCATATTTTCTAATGTTAGATTGTGTTTTCCCTGGGCAAATATACACTTACTACCAAGATAAATACTCTTAAACATTTTTCTTTGACAGCCTAAAATTTTTTGCAGCATTACATATATTTTAGAAATCTGATCATTTTCCACATTTTAAAAATGGCTAAAAATCTGTGTGTGACCATACAGTCAACATAGATGATCATGGCCAAATCCAATGAAATTTATCCCAGCGAGTAAACGCGCCCAATCTGGCAGCACGGTTAGCGTAAATTGTGCAGTTTGTGCAGTGCTCGGCACAACGGGCCAAAGAGTTAAGCCTAATTCATACTGCACTTTTCCGTGTGAGCTTTCGGGCTGGGGACGGTCGGTCACACTGCCGCCTGTATTCGTTCTACATTCGGCTGTGGATGGTACTGAGAAACACCCCTGGGCTTCGCACACTAACCACAGTCTTCCGCAGCCAACCCCTGTCGACGAAATTTAGGTCATATCCCCTCATCTGCAACCGAAAGCACACAAAAAAGCGAAGTGTATCGGCCTTTAGCTTCGATAAACACTAATCCACTAATTCCAAAATTTAATTTGATAACACTAAACCGATAAGCCACTAAAACATGTAGTGGAACTAACGATATCATATACATATCACTTCATATCAAGAGAGTCAAGAGTAAAAACGATTTTTGGGGGGGTTGGGTTCTGAATCTGCCGATTCCTGTCATCAATGCAGTACATGTTAAATAAACATAGTATTTAAGAATAAATATTACACTAACATATGAAATACCTCCATTTAACACTAAAGCCCTCTCAGCAGTAGGTTTAGGAGTGGTGCCCAGGGTCTGTGATAACATCTGCGATTGTCTCTGTTGCAGACGGACACCCCGACCACAGAGAAGAGCCAGCAAGGTATGAACCGCGATATCCCCCAATAGCGATCCAGCTAAAGGGACTTTGCGCTCACTCTCATTCAGCCTGTGCCTTATTAATGTTACTTTCATTTTGATATCTCCTTCCTGGAAGAAGCGCGCTAAGACAGGGATCATGCTTTTTTCCCAACAGACGAGAGCGACGCTACCGCC
Source organism: Petrocephalus sullivani (assembly GCA_026780845.1). Taxonomy (NCBI): domain Eukaryota; kingdom Metazoa; phylum Chordata; class Actinopteri; order Osteoglossiformes; family Mormyridae; genus Petrocephalus; species Petrocephalus sullivani. The sequence continues at coordinate 14,766,975 of JAODKM010000043.1, forward strand.
AGTAGACACAGGGCTGATGTTAAACCTCCGAAGCCGGCAGCACACCTGACAGGTGCGACGTCACTATAAGCAAACCACAACTTGGACCCTTTAATGAAGAAGACAGGTCTCTTAAACATCTAGTGTAAGGTGACAGTGTCCTGTTACTTTTCCTCTCAAGGCACCGCAGGCCGACCCCAGGAAGACGGCCTTATGGTATGGACCTCCATTGGGGGAGATGCGTTCATCCACGGGATGGACTACATCGCAGGGAAGCTTTTTGTCAAGATGGAGGGTTTCTACTTCATCTACTCCAAGGTGTTCTTCTCTGAGCCCAGCCGGGCAGCCTTCACCCACGCCGTCCTGAAGTCCAGCCCACGCCTCCCCAATAAGGACCTGGAGCTGATGCGGAGTTTCCGATTTCTTGACAGGGGTGACAAAAGGGGGGGCATGCTAAACAGCTACCTGGGGGGGGTGTTCCTTCTGCACGAGGGTGATGCCATTTTTGTAAAGGTGCAAAATCATACAGGGTTACTGACGCAGGTCTCTGCCGATAACTTCTTTGGCACGTACATGTTGTAGATGACTTAGGGCGCGTTTGTTTTTACAGCTTACAGATATAATGACTCTGACTTGCCCCTGACTTAGGTGCAACTTTGGAAATTTTATGTGGATGACCGCCATTCATTACTTTATTATAAGCTGGATGAAGAATCACAGACAAAAATTGGTGTTAATGTGTAATTTGTGCTATATGGTGCTGTTTTGAGGCATCTCTACATGAACGGGCTGGTTTGTTAATGCTGGAGAAGAATGAAGTAGGGATGGGAGCTTGAGAGCTCCTGAAAAATCAGCCTGGCTGACCGGTGAATATTGTTCATGGAAAGTTTTCATAATGAGAAGGCACTTTGTAACAAATTTTGCATGCCGAACTTCCAAGAAATGTTAACATTTTCTATATAAATAACCTTAACTCAAAGTTGACTTAGGTATGTTCTTCTTATAAACACAAAGAATAAAATTTTAAAGTAGAGAATTCTGGATTAACTTTGACTGATATACATTTGACTTAGATACGTTCTCGCTGTTGCAGGTGTTTTCATTAGGCATTGATATGTTTGTTTTCAGCTTTGCGTCAAGGTTTTGGGGTCTTTTTTCCCCCCAAGGCATGAAGTATGATGTTTAATCGAGTATCTCTGAGAAATGTATTTTTCATCAGTGTCGCAGGGTGGCCTGGAGCCGATACTTGGCAGCAGGGTCAGCCCAACCCTTTTTGGGCTACCCAAAAAATTTTAGTGCCCTAATAAACATACCACAGAGACCTCAGTCTGCATGTTGTCAGATTGGGGCGCCCCCTAGTGGTCGTTCAGTAATGCCTTGAGCCAGAATGGCCACCTCTGGCATTACGCAGTGCACTGGGTAGTATGCCCGTCCACTTTAGAACAGTTGAAATAAATTACAGGCTCTTTCAGCTGGAATTTTCAAGAAGCCTGTGGTGAGTGGCTCAGTGGGCTAAGATCACCGGCTCAGCCCCTGGCTTTGGCAGAACAGTCACATGACTGAGGGCCCTTGGGCACTTAATCCCCAGCTCCAGGGGTGCTGCTGTCGGCTGGCCCTGTGCTGTGACAACCCCCCTTCCCAAAAAACAAACAAAAAAAACCTAAGGAGAGCAAGATGAGGTAGGCAAAGAGGGGAAATTCCACTGTACTTGTGCAAAGGGTTATGTGAGTTAAATTTATACAATTCCTTTTGGAAGGTTCTGTTAAAATACTTGCTAAAAATCTAACACGAACACAAATAAATAGACCGGTGCCACTTTCTAAAGTATGAATGGTAAATATCATGGGAAGCGTTGAGTATTTCTTTGCGCTAGATGGCGCTGTACACACCAAAGAGTTCTCTTGCTGTATGCTGTTTCTCCTTAATATCATGAGGGTCTTTCAGTAAATGGCAAAGATGGATGAAGAAAAAGTCGCCACAGGAACAGTGATGAGAGGGTGAGAGGCATCGTGGGAAATGTAGTCCGTGTGTGGGACTGAATACAGAGGAAAAGGTGTCCTTTATTATCTATCAGTGGGTTGGAAAAGGTCTCCAAAAGGGTGATATAATGAAAAGAAAGTGTCCTAGCACTGGGAAATGGTTTTAGAAAAAGGTTGAATAACCAAACAGAACATTTCCATTGCAAGATATTTGAAGGCACCATTATGAAAGGCAGATAACACAGCCAACTAAATAAAAAAATCTGTTACTAAAATGTATGCATGAATTTCTGTATACCTTAAGATACAGGCGTGCTAGGGTAATTCTGAGCTCAGGTTTGGATTTGGCACACTCAATTTAGTACAGCTCTTTTTACTCTGGTAGCAAAATCTTTGCGGTCCAGTGTAATCGGACAAACCTAAGTGACAGTAAACTACTAAATGAGATAAACTGGTTTTTATATATGTTCAGTGTGTCTGAGCGTAGGTACAAGTGGAGGATGGTGTCGCAACTGTGGTTTGTATAAGATGTGACTCATAAGCTTTACTTTTTCTGAGGTTTAATCTTTTCCAAGGGGAGCCCTTGACCCTACCATCACCTTCACCCATTACCCCCCTCTGGTACTTTCTACACATAGGGGTGATTAATAATGTGTGGTTCGTGGTTGATGGTTCGATGCTGTTTGGCATTCAGTGTCAAATGATGTGACAGTTCTGTTCCTGTATTAAGCTCAGACTCACGCTACCTAGTGCAGATTGTTTAGATCTAGAGCCAGGAGAGCCAATCAGATTCAACCTTATATCCAACATTTAATTTCTCAGGGCATTTGTTAAGACGTATGCTGTTTGTGTGATGGCCTCATCCAGAATCAGAAGCATGGAGCTGCTAAACAAGCCCTTGATTTAATCCATGTACCGTGTATGGATTATCCGAATTATACGATGATAATGATCATTTCAGAAGGTGATTATTCTCAGTCTCTGATGTGGATATTTTCAGCTGAAAGACCCAGTGCCTCTGACCAGGGACATCAGAGGGGCATAGACACCTTCACAAATTCAGGGGGCCCAGCACTTGACAGGAGCCCCTGAATAAGTAAAATTATAGGTAAAATTCATGGGGAGGCCAATGATGACATTTTGTCAGGGGGTCTAGAATTTCAAGGCATGCCCCTGTCCCTGATTTGTCCTCCGAGACATTATTATCCAATTTACATGTCATGGAAAATATAAATTGCCATAGATTAGTTGTTAGTTTTTGCAGTTATTCTTAGTTGTTAGTTATATCTGTGATCAAACATTTTAGGTAAGGGGTCCCTAGTTTCGTTGGAAAAGAAAGGCTTCTGTAGTCTCTGGTCTGCAACCCCTTGCAAAAGTTAGGTACATAGCTACTGGTTTGGTGATTATGAACAGGATGTGGTTTGCGTGAATGCACTCTTACAGCCCCTCACAAGTTCTTCTAACCGGCTGCAGAAGCCACTATGTGTATAGAGGCAGTCTTTGGTGCTTCTGGTTTTGGGGGGCATTTAAAGGAGACACCCTTAGCAACGTGTTCTCTTTTTGTACCTTGGTGTGAAGCACAAATCCTCAACTGTTATGGTAAATATCTGTTAGTGGAACTGATGTTTGGAATTGATGAACGACTTATGGTCATAAGGACAGAAGCCTATTGACATGACAATAACGAATGACTGTTTACTGCACTAAAGGCAGCAGTCGTAAGTGTTGAGTGGTCAGAACCAAAACATCTCAGGTTCCTGAGCCCTTGGTGGAAACTGTCAGAGTATACAAAATAGAAACGCACATCAAATGTCTGCCCAGCTCAACATAGAAAAATTTACCCCACTTCTGCACTCATATCTCATGGTTATGGGCAATCAAACTTATTCTGTACCTCTTGGGACCTGCTGGAATATTCGTAGAATGGATTGCAGAGAGACTCAATCACACTGGATCCTGCCTCTGCTGGAAATCACCATGGACATAGCTACTTATCAGAACTCAGAACTCACTGTACTGCAAGTACAGTGGAGGAAATAATTATTTGACCCCTCGCTGATTTTTGTAAGTTTGTCCATTGACAAAGAAATGAAAAGTCTCAGAACAGTATCATTTTAATGGTAGGTTTATTTTAACA
>JAODKM010000043.1:14797136-14809868 GCA_026780845.1 Petrocephalus sullivani
ACAAAAAAAAAAAAAACAAAAAAAAACACACACCACCCCCCCTCCGCATGCCCATACACCTCTGAAGAATGATAATCAGCTGATCTCAAATATACAGCACTCTAGTGTGACGTAGAATGGGCAGTGGGGTAGCATGACATCCTAATGGGACTCCCTGGCTTTGAGGTACTGAGGTACGGCATAACAAAGACTCACTGCCGTCTCTGCAAGGTGCCGCCATGCAGCCTCGCCCAGACCCCGCCCACGGTTATATGGCATGGGGGGGGGGAATCCTTGGCACTTGTTGAAAGTCGAACGTGACACCCTTTCGGCACGCGAGCCTCTGAATGAATGTTAATTGGAATGGGAGACGCCAAGCTACCCAGATATACCGGAGGCCTTCTGAGTCTTTCAGATCCGGTTCAGATCTATCCCTGCCTGGGTTTCTGGCCTGTCTCTCTCTCTTCCCTGCTTTCCCCTGGTTTGGTGCAGTGCTCTGCTCCCCCGGTGGCCTCCTCTGGGACAGGAGCTCGGAGATCCCCCTCAAACGCTGGAAGCAGCAGGACACGTCGACGCGAGCACTTTCTCCGTCGCGCCTCCCTCACTCACCCGCTCGTTCGCTCACACACTTTTACATCCAGGGGATTTTCCAGTCTCGCAGAACCTCCCGGTTCTCAGACACGTTGGGCTTCCACAGTCTGGGCCGCACCCTCCCTAGCGACCCGTAAATGTGTCGCACGCGTGCCAGATTAACCCATCCATCTCGGCTCAGTCAGGGTTATGGCCCGGGATGAGGCACGTTCCCCGGTCCGCAGGGGCCCGGTTACGGAGGGGTTAAGGAACCCGGAATGCTTCTGGTGCCATTCCTGGCATCAGCACCGAAGTGAGGCAGGACCATACTGGTCCCTTCGTGTTATTGCCGGTGCCAAGTACTTACCATGATGGTCCAGTGGCATCACTCTGCATCACAAAGCCCTGCTCCGGGGCCCAGAAGCAGCTTCTAGCTTCTGATTATCTTTTCCCACCTCGCCAGTGTTTAAATATGCTAATCTGTCATTGAAGTGAAGTAACGATGGCTGCCATTCGCTAATTAGCTCGGTCGCGCCGCTCCGGTGAAATGAACGTGAGCCAGCGCTCATTATGGGAGGGAGACTTGAATGCTACCCCCTTCAAAAAAAAAAAAAAGCCCCCCCCGCCCCCATCCAACCAATTCAAGTCTGATCAAATTTCCCATTCCATCCCAGGTTCCCAGTGCCTCGTGCGTGATTTGCATTTTGGGTATGCATTAAATGGCCTGCATTGACATCATGATTAGCGACACATTTATTTATCGTTAATAAACAGGAAGGTGATATCGGTAATAGCTATGTTTTAAGGCTGTTTACGTTTCTCATTTATTTAGTTGCCGAGAACCACCTATCCCGAGCGACCTGTGAGAACACGAAGCGGTCGCCGTGGTGATTTATTGGTCGCCTGGGATACGATTGTTCTCCCTGCTGGCATACCGGGCCTGTTATGACATACATCCACCCCAGCCCATCCCTCCTTGGCCTGTGCTTCTCCGGGGGGCGCAGGCAGCTGCAAAGGGGCGTGCACACACCCCATCGATAAACAGAGATGGGGGGGGGGGTGTTCCAGGATGCTGACGTGAGCGGCGCCGTTGGCCAGCCCTTGTACTCATTAAACCGAGCTATTTACGAAGCGGTAATGATTAACAGTATTTATCTCAGCTTGCCAGCGCAAATGCTCCATGTGCACCAGGGAGAGAGGAATGTCATCCCGCAGCACGTTGCTGGTACCTTGTGGTACTGGGGTAACTGGAGGGGGGGCATATGTGTGTGTGTGTGTGTGTGTGTGTGTGTGCCGGCTGAACAGGGTAGGGCCGCCTCCCCTCTATCGCTGCTGAGCCCGGCGTGCGGCTCACAGAGTGCGGCTTGGAGGAGAAATCCTCACATTTCACTGGCAAGATGCTCAGAGACTTTGAACCGAACCCAGATGAGGCGGGAGAGAGGCGGGGGGGGGGTCCAAAGGTGCATGCCACGCCGATGAGGCTCCGGCAGCCTCAGGGAGGCGACCTGCTGCCTTGGCCGTCAGTAAGGAGAACCGCAGCGTCATTTAAATTTCTTCCCTTCTGGATGCCAGTGCTCTTCGGGCTGTTTCTGCAGATGGGCCCCACAGATGAGTGAAGCTGGGTCTGCCTCCCCCCCTCTCCAGCCAGGCCTCTTAAAACCATCTGCGCCACTCCTTTCTTGTGCTCCTGGCTCCAACGCTCGCGGACAGCGGCTTCCCGGAATGCACCCCTCCACCACTGCCCGTTACGGTACTGCGGTTTAGCGTTACATATTAGCCCCGCGGCTGGAGTCTCACGGCCCTCCTCTCACCCGCGGCTACGTGCTTCCACAGGCACCGGCAAACGATGGAGGGTTCACGGCACGGTCACCCTGATCCCTGAGGCTCCGATAACCCGCGGCGTCATGTACACAAGACCTTATTGGTTCGCGGCCTTTGACCCCCCGTGCCTATGTGTCACTGCTCTTGTGCAAGGCAGAATGCGCCGTGACTTCCCGGACGGTGCGGAGGTAAATGATTGGTCACGCTTCAGTGTCGTGGCCAAAGCAAATCTGTTTTGTCTGGGAAGGCGAGACCTTGGTGGTTTGGACAGTCCCATCCGGAGCCTGTAAAAGGTCACTGATAAATGATTCCGTATAGTAAGGGCTCATCTACACCATACACACAACATGCACTTTCACACGTCAGAGTTACACCGTAAGGCTCCAGAACGCAGCTACTCTAACACAGGGACTCTGTGCACTTGCACAGAGCACCAGACTGGTGCCCATAAGAGCACAGTAGTGAGGAGTGAGTGTGGCAGGGGATGAGCAAACATGTAGGTAAGCATGTCTGTGCGCAGCCAGGCGTTAACCTGAAAGTGGTTACAGATGTTCCAAGCCCCCGTGTGGGCTGGGTGCTGTGCCCACATGCCCCTGTGCATACTTCTTTGCGGGAGGAGTATTTAGGGATGCAAATGTTAGTGCAGATCCATGCAGGCACACATCCCACCTCCTCAGTGGTACAGATACTTCCAGTTGACCCTTGCCATCTCCTTCCCCCAGTGTCAATCCCCTTCTTCGTCTGCGAGTTCAAGGTGGTGGTGGCAAACAAGAGAGGCTTCTTCTGCGGAGACACCAGCATCATGTATCCGTACTTCAAGAATGAGTCCATCCCCGACAGCGTGCTTATTTCCGGTGGCATCATCATCACGGGGCTGACGGTAGGAAAGCCCGCTTACCCACAATGCTCCTCTGCAGTTACACACGCCCATTGAGATGTTCAGATCACGACCATTAATGACACTGACCAGTTAAGCATATGCTGTTCTGATCTTAATCTCTCCCTAGGTCACATGACCCTTCCTCTCAGCTTTTACTCACACACCATTGGTCAGTTACAGGACATTCAGTATAAGTGGATAAGTGGATCTTCCCTCTTGCCTGCCAGATCGCCCTGGGAGAATGCTACCGGGTGCGCTACTGCGACGTATATTCGCGCGCCTTTGTGCGCAACCTCTACGTTTCTACGCTGTACAAGGAGCTGGGCAGCTTCCTGTTTGGCTGCTGCGTGGGCCAGTCGCTCACCAACATGGCCAAGCTGGGCGTGGGACGTCTGCGGCCCCACTTCCTGTCCGTGTGCAACATCACCTACGCCTTGCTCGGTTGCAAGCCCGGGGAATATGTGTCCGACTTCACCTGCGACCAGGACGACAAGATGGTGGAAGAGGCTAGGTGAGAGTCCTGGCAGTGCTTCACCGCAGTCCACAACCCCCTGGGTATACAAAACAGTCAACTAGAAATATTTCCACTTAACTGCCTCTTAGCTACATCTGACCCGCAAAATGCCAAAATCCCATTGTATGAGTGGGGTGGGGTTTGTTGACATGCTGAGAAGGTGATAGGTAACCTTTTTTCCCCTGCATTTCCTGTTCTTTGCAGGAAGTCCTTCTTCTCAGGACACGCCTCCTTTGCCATGTACACATTGCTGTACCTGGCGGTAAGCCCCGCCCTCCCTGCCTCACGTTCCAACTGCGTTTCACACGCGTTACTGCCTATGGCGGCACAGCTGTTCTGCGGACTGCGAAATGCGGCCTTGCTTGTGCAGACTGGTGGCTGTTGATTGGCAGGCGCACATACACTGTAATTGGCTGTTGGGGCTGTCAGTCACAGCAGAGAGCGACGATGTCGCTTTGATTGTGAAATGCTACTTACAGGCATGCACGTGCATGTAGATGGAGATATGGGAAAATGACGCCGAGGATCTTGATCTGGGTATCCAGTCTGGACCTGAATTGTAGTGCAGAGCAGTTCAGGGTTGGGTTAGCTCTCCTGTTCACGCTTAACCACTGCAACCCTCATCTAACAGCATCCCTTTGCGCTCCCATCCTGGGAGTGATGTAGGTGAAAATTATGTTTAATGCCCTGGCCTTTGATAGCCTCCTATCATTGCAAAACTTTTTTTCGCAGGTTTGTGGTTGAATTTAGTAGAATTAGGAAAGTAGTCGGGAAATCAGTAATCAAATACTAAGAGTATACTTTAGTATACCACCCTGTAATGCTTTAAATAAAGAGTATATAGTGCACTACTGCTTTTTTACTAAATGAATTCCTTGAAAATGTTAAACATGAACATATGCTAAAATACACCCTTTGAATTTAAATCAGCAAGTACTTAAGAGCAAATGATTGGCGCTGCTGTCATGTGACCTGCCGTCGTCCCCTCTCAGTTCTACCTGCAGGCGCGGCTGACATGGGGAGGGGCGCGGCTGCTGCGGCCCATGCTGCAGTTCCTCCTGGTGCTGCTGGCCGTCTACACCGGCCTGAGCCGGATCTCTGACTACCGGCACCACCCCACTGATGTGCTGACGGGCTTCCTGCAGGGGGCGCTCACTGCGTACTGGGTGGTGAGTGGCTGTCTCTTAGCTTTTCCCCAAGGGTGATTCTAGGATGTTTTTTAAGGAGGGGTGGCATACGAAGGGCCGTATTTCATACAGAGGGGGCCAACCTTATCATTAGCCAATGATATGTTTTGAATCAGGGTGTGACAGGGGAGAGGGCACTCTGGGGGCCAATCAGCTTTCAGCTGAGGCCGGTGTTTCTCTGGCCATGCCCTTGAATGTGTCTAGCATGTAGGGCTCTGCCATTAACTTCTATCTATCTGTATGTCCCTCTGCGTCTCTAACTTCTGTCTCTTTCTGCCTCACAGGCTTTCTATATATCGTCCATGTTTAAGACATCCCATCATCCCTGCGTGAGCCCCACCAGCCTGTCCTCTATAGAGAGCCCCCTCTCCAGCCAGCAGACTGACTGCTAGTACCGGGGGTGGGGGTTCGAGACGAATGGACTGAGAGAGCCACAGAACAAGATAAACAGTGACCCCACCCATCACTTTCAGAGAGGCTGGGGTGACTAGAGTCCGCCTGTCTCAAAAGCAGTGCAAGAAGGGTCTGAAAAACATGTCCTACTACTTATTCTAAAGCACACGTGTAACCTTATCCTCGGGTCATTAGCTTGGGGTTATTTACAAATGCTAATTACACTAATGCCAATTGTACACTTGTATTGTGTAGGAGATGTTGTTTTGTTATTGCTAGGAAGCCTTTAGCTGCTGCTGCTAATCATTATCTACTTCTTGGTTAATTGTTTGTGTTTGTAATTAAGTATGTGAATGTCTGGGGAGGATAGAGGCCCCCATTTTCAGTGTTTAGCTCAGTGCTGCAAGAGCTCTAACCACTACTTGGTACCTTTCGCCGGCTCGCCAGTGCGGGCGATCACATGACCTGCTAATCTGGCTCCGCCTACTTTCACCTTTCTGAACAACAAGGTCACCATCAGCCAGCTTCACTGGTCTGTTTTTTTTTTTTTTTTGTTGATAATTTTTTGGGAAGTTATGCCAAAGATTGGATCAGGGGAGCAGGATTGTGGAGGTGAGCGTGTTTGTGTACATGCGTGTACACGCACGTTCTTCTCCGTGACTGCATGTGTTCCCTGTGCACCAGAGGTATCACTCAACCACTGCACATGTCAGACATCTAAAATGAACCTTTTTGCCTTGGAATACTACTGTATGTTTCTCGCTGAGTCGAATCTTAATAGAATCTCAGCTGAAATGCACGAACAGCTGTTACTGTGCCCGGATGGACCACTCGCGTGTCTCTGCGGAGAAACAACGACTGAAGATAACTGCTTACTTAGTTTAGTGCTCTTTAACCTACCAGGCGTATATCCACATAGATAGCACTTAAAAGGCCTACCTAGACATTTTAATGTCATGGTTATATACTTTTTTATCAAGCTGTAATTTAAATATATTTTGTTATGTCATCGTCTTTGATTTGTCTGTCAGTTGAAAATAAATGTACATAAACAAGTCGTTAATTGAAACGAATTAAACAAGTATTAAAACTTATAGATAGTTTTGTATATTTCCTCTGGTATTAATCAGGTACGCAGTGTTCTGTTGTAGTAGCAACTAGTAACTGAGCCAGTAAAGTATAAATATAAAACATATATTTGTTCTCCAGTTTTATGTTTTGTCTTCTCTATGAGCGAACAAAATAACCACTGTACACAACAACCAAATAAATGAATGTTGAATCAATTGCTTCCAAAGACTTCCATGCATTTCTTACAGCAGTTCTTCTTGTAGATGTGTTCTGTAGTTGTCTGGTGCTTCCACCCTTTGTGAAATCTAATCTCAACTTCCTGCTGAAGGATATTGTGAGTACAGGTTTGCATGTTGTTTTGGATAACTTTGGCAGCTGAGCCACTATGGGAGTTTTAGGGCCAGCAGAGTTGCTCTGGGAGGTTTCAGGTGAAAGGGGCTAGCGGGGCCGAACCAGGAGATTTTAGATTACCCGGGCCAGCTAGGCCACTCTGGGAGGTTTCAGGTGAATTGGGGCAGCTCTGCTGCTCTGGAAAATGTTAAGTGAACAGGGCCCGCTGCTCCAGGAGGTTTTAGGTAAATGTAGTCAGCAGGGACGCTCCAGGAGGTTTTAGGTAAATGTGGCCAGCTGGGCTGCTCAGGGAGGTTTTAGGTGAACGGGGCCACGTGAGCTGCTCCAGGAGGTTTTAGGTGAACGGGGCCAGCTGGGCTGCTCCAGAAGGATTTGGGTAACTTCGGCCAGCTGAGCTGCTCCAGGAGGTCTTAAGTGAACAGGGCCAGCTGGGCTGCTCCAGAAGGTTTTAGGTAACTTGGGCCAGCTGGGCTGCTCTAGGAGGTTTTAGGTGAATGGGGCCAGCTCCAGAAGGTTTTGGGTAACTTTGGCCAGCTGGCCTGCTTCAGAAGGTTTCAGGTGAACAGGGCCAGCTGGGCTGTTCCAGGAGGTTTTAAGTGAATAAGACCAGCTGGCCTGCTCCAGGAGGTTTTAGGTGTACGGGGCCAGCTGGGCTGCTCCAGGAGGTTTTAGGTGTACGGGGCCAGCTGGGCTGCTCCATAAGGTTTTGGGTAACTTCGGCCAGCTGAGCTGCTCCAGGAGGTTTTAGATGTACGGGGCCAGCTGGGCCAATCCTCTCCCATGGCATTGTCTGCGTGGAGAAAAGCCTAAGCAAAGTAAACACAATAACTACCCTTTGTCCCCTTGTCACAAAAAACAAGAAATTATTGAAAAGTCTTACGTTTTCTGAGTGTGGGCCTTTGTTCTTGTACAATGTTGGACTGTGGACTTTCCCTTTGGTCTCTCCTTTCAGAGGCACCTAAGCATGACGAATCAGCATGGGTCATGCCACTGCGATGCTGGGAAGCGGTTTGCCAATCTAGACAGTCGCTGTGGCCCAATCCAACCCCCCCCCCCACGGCGGTCCCCCTTGCGCTGTCTGCCTGATGGTCTTTCAGGCTTGTCTGAACCCATTCAGTCTGCGGAAAACAAATGAGTCTTTTTTGTTCAAGTGTGAAAGAAAACAAAGGAACTCAAGTGGCCCCTCTGCCCTCCCTTGTACAGTTACCCACAGGGATCTGTGGGTAGGCCTCATTAGATAAGGGGAAGAAGAAAGAGATCCTGGGAGATCTGTGGCGGATGTTACAAGCAGTGATTGGGATCGGTGGGGGCCGGCTGCGCAGTCCACTGAGGCCACGTAGGCATCTGTGCACCTGCATTACTCTCTGCTTAGCCACAGTAGACCTCATACCTGAGAGGGTGCACTTTGCTCATTATCTGATGGGCATGGCGGGGCTGTGTGGCCTGTGTAGACGAGGGGGCGGGAGAGAGATCTCCGTCACCGATTGGCTCCTGATTTGGGGAGCATGCTTGGTGGGCGGGCAGGGGGCCTTCAAGCTTTGTTTTTCCAAGTCCGTCTTCTAGATGCATAACTATCAGTCGGCTTTTCATGCCAATGTGCATTTCCCATGCGAAGGGAGACAGACAGCGTAAGAGTGTGTCACTGCACGTTCACAGTGCCATGTTCAGCCATGCCGCATCCCATAACCCTGTCCCAGCCACTCCCGACTGTGAGCATCTGCAGCTCCAGCTTGGAAGAACCCAGAATGGCACGACCCCCGCAGCGGGGGTGGTGGAATGCCCAGATGCCGAGATGGGGATAGCCCAGGTGGAATCCCACGTCCTCCCCAGGACACGTAGACTTTGCGTGTGTTTCTGTTCTTAACTGTGCAATGAGGAACGTACCAAGAGATATCAGATGGCCAGGGGGAGGGGGGGGGGATACCGCTGCGACACTGTCACAATGGCGGGCTGAAATGCCCTGTAAAGGAAGAGCAATGCAGCTGTTGCATCAGGCACCATTACGCAACGATGTCATTCCGTAAATCACACTGACAAACACAGTGCGCTGGACCATGCCAAACTGGGCAATTCGAGGCATTACAGTCTACAAGGTGCTGACTTAATTTCCCCACTGAGATTCTACTAAGTAAGGATTAATTAATTAAGACATTACCACTGGCAGGGGCAACACGGTGGTTACATGGTGGTGCAGTGATTAGCACTGTCCCTTTACTCCTCTGTTGTGGTTGTAACGTTTCCTCTGAGCTCTCTGGTGCCCCCCACAGTCCAGAAACATGTTAAGGTATACTGGAGTTCACAGACTGAATGGTGTATGGGTGCCCTGCAATAGGTTGGTGCACCATCCAGGTTAAAAATGAAACCCGAGCCTGGCCCGTACCGGCTCTGAGACAAAGTGTTCCCTGAAATCCAGTTTCAGATGTTCTCCAGCTAATCCACCTATGGCCACGAGTTCTTTTATTTGAACTAATATTGAAGTAACTATTTACTGTAGTTGAACAGCATCCAGACCTGTGACAATCATATATATATGGGTCATGTCTTCCCTTAGTCTCCTTTGCTCGAGGCTGAACTAACTGTGACTAAATTGTGAATATAAAGCGAGTTTATATTTTGTTGGCATATTTACTTCATTGACAACAATCCACGTAAGTGCATTTCACACATTAAACAATTCCCCAAAGGCTGTGTAAAGATATCAATATGTCTCAATATGTTGTTTTAGGTTTATCTGTAACACTTTCAGTAACACTTTTTGAGGGGCCACAATTAATATACAGGTGGTATTATTACTTACTTATGTATTGATAAACCACAAAATAATTCTTAGTACATACTGTTGTCATATTCATTCATAATTACTGAATTATGACACATCTTTCATCTCAAGCAGTTACTCTACCTGTTAATTCTGTAAGCCTCCGTGAATTACTGAAGGAACAACTGAAGGTCATATAGGTTAAATAACACGTGTGATCTAATTTTTTTATCATCATTGAATTGTGATGTGCACTTTATCTGAAGCAGCTGCTAAATTTGCTCATGATTTTTACTTCCTTAGTAACTGCTACATATTTATACCGCTTATATAAAGTATTACTGCTTTGTTTTGTGAAATAATTTCTGAGAAAATTCAAGTTTCATATATGACCCCCCCCCCCCTCCTTTCCCACCAAGGATTTTTGGCTAAGTCACTTTAGATGTAAAAACAAGTGTCGATGCCCCTATACATAACACTTGTCAAAACTGTGTTAAAGTTCATCGGAAGAACTACCGGTGCCACCAACATAGATAAAATACCAAAGCATTTTTTTCCAAAAAAAAAAATAAGTCTGTCTCCAGTCAGTGTTAAAGGGGAAGGGGGGGGGGGTGATGTAACAGTGATTGTCCTGATAGTCGGCGGTGAGTCAGTCATGTGACTCAGCTTGACGCGAGGACTGGGTGCCGGGCAGCTTGGCCATGGGTTATTACGCCGCTACGGTTCACTACATGTCCTTCACATGCCTGGGCTCAGGATCTGCGGTGGTGTTATTTGACTAAAGCACAGACCGGCAGCCTTGGCCCAGACTATTATACGAAAAACTCTGGAATAGTAATATAAATGGTAGCGTGATACGGTGGGGAGGTTTGAGGCAATTTTTCCAGATGAGTCTATAGGAGTATACCTCCTCACAAGCGCCCAGTTGCACTCAGTCAAACCCACTCATTTTCCACAGGCCTCCTGGGGTCTTCAGAAGCGTGCCTGACTGGAATGTGTGCCCTTCTTATGGACCTAATGTACTGGCGTGGTGCAGATCCCGCCGGGCAAGCTGTAAGACATGGGAGGGGTCACTCTGGGGCCAGCAGGGCCAAGGGGCCCTTGCTGAAACTCCAACTCTTACAGCATTTGGAATGTTCCGGATTTCAGCTGGCCCGGATTTTGCTTGGAACGCGATCCTTGTGCGTCAGACCAGCCATTTCGGGGTCTCGCTGTCCAACGCTACACCATCACGGTGAAGACTTGTCATTTCGGGCTGATCGTGAACCCAAAACCAGAGCCAAAGTTCTTTGGAACCAACGCCCACTTTCCCTTTGCTACGCCCCAAAATGTTCTCCTTTCCTTCTGTCGTTCCTCGCTCCTCACGCCACAGATTGCCTTGCTCATCATAGCTCCACTCTAGAACCGCAGGGTCACGGCGAGTCTGAAAGCACAGGACGCACAGTCCAGCACAAGACAAGACGGAGACCTCCGTCAACCTCCGCTTCATGTCAGGACTGTAGTAGGAAACCCAAGCCTCTAGAGGAAACCCATGGAAACAAGAGGCAGGGCAAAAATCTAACCCGCATACACAGAAGTGTGAGACCACAGTCTGACCCACTGAGGCTCCATACTGCCTTTAAATAATACATGACCATTAGCTTAGCTCATATATCACTTTGGACAAACATGTCTGCTAAATAAATAAATATAAATGTAAAGCAAATGCAATATAATGCATTTTTCTGTTTGATGGGCTCAGGCGAGAGCTTGGGGCATTCTGTTTTTGCCGTCTCTATCTGTAGGGTGATCACAAACATGTTTTTAATCTGAATCGCTCGTCATCCGCGGTGGGATGCGATTCTGCTTAATTTCAGAGAAATGAAAGGAAACCTAATATGTCATCTGGAGGCTGGCCGCACATCAGAGGTCACGAGGGCTGTGTGCAGAGTGGGTGTGACCCAGAGAGAGACTCACTGAGAAACCCAACGCCGCAGCACTCACACAAATGGAAGTAATCAGACCTTTCTTTTTTGTTGGATTGTTTTCTTTTTGCCAAACAAAACACTTCGGCCCGATGGTTTTGTCGAATTTAGACCTTATAGCAGCCACCTTGTTGGGGCCTTAACCTAATCCCAGGTGACGACTGAGAAAAGAGGTTTTGGTGCTGGTGGGAGGTGTTTAATCCTCTCCTAGGCCCTGCCACCCAAGATGAAGGCCGCAACACAGGCTCACAACTACTGTAGCAATAACTCCTCATGCCCAAGAATAACTTGACTTTGTTCCTGAA
Source organism: Petrocephalus sullivani (assembly GCA_026780845.1). Classification (NCBI taxonomy): domain Eukaryota; kingdom Metazoa; phylum Chordata; class Actinopteri; order Osteoglossiformes; family Mormyridae; genus Petrocephalus; species Petrocephalus sullivani. Next base: position 14,808,930 of record JAODKM010000043.1, read on the forward strand.
TCAATAATGGCTAATGTCACCAAAAGTGTAAATATTATTTAATGGAGGAGTTCACTCCTAAAACCCACTTGTTCACCCTCAGCTCTGCGGGGTCTTTGGGAAAATAATTCCTTGCATGGTATAACTCTGGAATTGTGGTTTGTTCATTTGCGTGTTTTGGACGGACAGCTTGTGCAGTTCTGATCTCTCCAAGCATGGCCACACTCCTAGGGAGCCGTTCCCATATTTGAAAATTCTGGTTAGCTTGTTAAAATTCCCCTGCTTTTGTCTTTTGTTCTGTGTCTGCAGAGTGGTTTGAAGACTCAGCTGTGACTGTTTTTTCATTTATGCGAATATTAAATATGCAGGCAGTTCTGGAGCAGTGCATCCACACTCATGCAAAAAATATCTGAGGTACATAGATATGCCTATAAGTAAATTTACACTTAATTTTTTTATTTGTTTAATGAATGTTCTTTTGTGCATATTACTAGTATATTTTTGGCTTATGTATTTTTTGCTTGAATGGTACGGGAAGGTAGATCTGACATGTAAAATTAAAGGTTTATATAATTAATTACTTGAGAGCTACCTGTATGACCAATTCTTTTAAGTTTTTTTTATTGAAACTTGTAAGCTTTTATTGTGGTGGGCTGTATATGGGAATTAACTGAAATGAACTGAAATTTCATACAACCTATGCTGATCATGTAGCGGTCACCGTGGTTCTCGGGTTTTGTGTGGTTCTGTTACTTCACAGCCTGGACCGTTCTGCTTGCATTGTGGCAAATGGAAAAGCGGCCAACCCGAGCTGTGGGGGGGGGGGTATTCTTGTTTCTCTCTTGTGCCCCAAAACTCCCAAAGTGGCCCTCTGGATGCTGTCAGGCTGGCAAAACAAGAATGCGTCCCTCTCAGACCGATAACCCCCCAAATGAGGAGATCATAGCGACGGAGGGTATC
>JAODKM010000043.1:14815406-14838705 GCA_026780845.1 Petrocephalus sullivani
TTATGGTTCTAAGTGAGTACTGCGAAGAGTAATATTCATTGGAATGCCGAATCGCTAACCGCAAACCATCTTTACTGGGGCAATAAAAACATTCCCTTTTTTCCACCCGCGGGGTCGCCGAAGCAGCCCTCTCAGGCGGAGCCGATCTAGGATGGAGTTTACGGGGCAAAGGAGTAGGGACAAAGACAGTTCTATGGGTCAGTACGAACTCATCGGCGAGGGTAGCGGCTTCCGCAAGAGACGTAACTTTCTGTTCATTTAAGAGAGAGAGGGAGATTGAGAGAGAGATTTTAGCTGAGAACAGTGTTAATTGTACACTTTTTGCGGTGTGATCTTAATGCTGTGACTTGTATATGTCTGAGGTGTATTTAGGATTGCCACATATCATGCAGAAAAATAAAGGACGCCTACCATAACGGGGCCACAACCAATATATGTGCCAAGTGACGCACCAGTGGTTGTAAATCAAAACTTAAACCATGGTCTCAAGAAAGTATTACCATTCATACTTAATTTTTGAAGTACTTTATTAGCAATTGACATAAAAATTAACTGGATGAAAAATGTTCAGGAATAAACTCCCAATTGCTAAAGAATTTAACGAAATCGGTCGCTTTACATCAAAACTTGTATTCCCAGCTTCCGATTCGTTTGGCTGAAGTTAGCTTCTTATTCGCAAAGGTAAGCGTTTCGGGCTGACAGAAGCTGCGCGGCAGATGCTGCACAGTTCATAATGAAAACATTTGGAAAAAACAAATAACGTGTGAAAACAACGTAGCTGCAACACGCATTTATTATTTCATATATGTATTTCACAAATCTCCCTGTAAAGTTAATGGTAGGATTCCCCAGACATAATGTGATTTTCCGGTAGCAGCATGGCATTTTGAGCAAGTCTACACATTCATTTAAGTAAGAAGCCGTGTTTCTATTTGGGATTCATCTTGGGTCAGGCAAATGTGAAAAGCATAGTACTAGTAAGAATTCCATGCCCACATATCCATAATTGAGTTCTCTGTAGTAAAAATGATGCATTGTAGAGATCTGAAATTCACGTTTTGGTAACTTTTAGATATCTAAAATGTAATTGTAGAGCTCTGTAATAAAATTTTTACTAGTAGCAACTCAATTATGGATATGTGGGCCTGGAATTCTTACTAGTCAAAATGTATTTACAGATATCTACAATAGGAGTTCTTACTAGTAAGAACTGAATTACAGAGCTCTACAATATGAAAATTGAATGTAGGATATGTGAGGCAAAAATACAATGGAAGTCAATGGGAATATATGACTAGTAAAAATTTAATTATAGAGCTCTGTAATATGAATTCTTACTAGTAAAAATACAATTCTTACTAGTAAAAATTATAATTCTTACTAGTAAGAATTGCATTGTAGATATCTTGAACTCGTATTCTTATTAATAAGAATTACATTTTTACTAGTAAGAATGTTTTTTTTACTAGTAAGAATTAAGTTTCGACAAGTAAGCTTTTATGAATAAAAGACAATTTGGCTTGCCATAGTAGCCCTAAGCTGTATTTATTAATAAAGAATACGTCTTATTTGTATGTTTCTGCACCTCCCCAGCGAATGCATAAAAAGGTGGCGGCAGCAGTTAACAGTGAACCCGTTTAAATAAGCTGTAGTGTTCATTATAACATCTTGAGTTTGCTAAACTTAATACAATATTTTCTGGTATATCGATTCTGTAGTCATTTTACAATATACGAGGGGGATAATCCTCCCCGCCCCATCTCAACACTGGAAGGAGCGTGTCCCCCATCACCCCCCTAAATCTATGTATTGTTGAGGTCGCAGAGAAAACGTGGACAGTTTTCAGGCAAGCTGGAACGCATCCGCCATTTTTATTTGTTAACAACAGAGAGAGACAGCATAAAACCTATACGCACTTAAAGTGACCACAGTCACCCAGTGCACAGAAGCTTCTCTGCCCCCCATAACATGCATGAGGCACAGCACATCATGTTACTAATGCATATCCACCCTGAACTCAACTATGGTGAATTATGCCTGAACTGTACATATCACAAGTAGTGTTATTAATGTCCGCTACACATGTCCCCCCAGAATTCACCATAACAGAGACAACAAACATGGAGGGGGACGGATCCGCTGGACAAGGTCAGGGGCTAGCACTGGGTCAGCCCGTGGGCTGTAGGGGGCTCTGGTGAGCATCTTGTCAGACGAAAACATATTCCACTGAGCGCAGACTCGCAGGGACGTGAGAGGCTGGAATGCCGTGGTGTGAAATGGGCCAAGGGGCAAAACGGGTGGTGTTGTCTAGTAACAGGGTGCGTTGCTGCTGGGCAGACCAAGGGGCCATGCTGACGGGGGTGAACTCTCTCGGAACCCGTAAGGGTTGCCCATAAACCAGTTCAGCTGAGGAGGACTGCAGGTCGGCCTTAGGGGCAGTCCAAAGGCCCAACAGGCAGGCATACGAGCAGAAGGTCACGGCGTTGATCAAACGGCAGTTTCTGACGTCCACCAACAACCCATAGGCACAAAGGAAATCCACGCCGAGGAAGGGGACAGCCCCCTCTGCTGTGATGAAATCCCAGCCAAATTTTTGCCCACCGAAACACAACCCCACGTACCTCGTGCCATAGGTGCAGATGGGGGTACCATTGGCCGCCTCCATGGGGGGTCCATGTCCAGCAGCTAGGGAATCCACCTTCGACGCAGGCAGAGCGCTGCTTTGCGCGCTTGTGTCACACAGGAAACGTCGACCAAAGATCTCGTCCCGAATAAACAGCAGCCAGCCAGCACGGCCGACACTCATGGCTGCGACTGGACGCCAACCAGACCAAATCTTCTCATTCTCATTTTCAAAACACATTTATTGATTTTCATTTTTCATCAATAATCATGTGCATCAAATTTTGCTCAAAAATTGGCACTAAAACACAGGCTTCAAATATGCAGACCCAGCAAGAAACAGGTCAAGAAAGCAGACCAGCAAAAAGGTATACTACACACAGTAACTATAAAGTTTTTTTAGACTTTATCAGTTGGTATGCTAATCCTTATAATTATTTCTTTGTTCACTGAAACAGAAAGGAACCTGAAACTTCTCACAGTTGGTGTCTGTCTTGCTTGTCTTGCATTCAGAGCAGCGATGTCATTCCTTCTCTCTGACAGGCCAGTGGGCCACTTCATCGTGTCGAGCATCAGTGCTTCGATTGGCCCTCACCGTGCTTGGCAGCCTTGGATGGGTAGTACTGTCATCAGTATCTGTGGAAGGCCTTTTTTTTTGGCCGTCTCGACTTCAACACTTACCTCATCTAGGATCTGTTGTATGGTATAATGGCATTTATGGGAAGTGGAAGTCATTGTTTGCCAACTTACTAAAAAAGAAAACACAAAAACACACTCACATATACACCAGCATATATATATATATATATATATACACATGCAGTGGGCCGATATTTGGAAAAAAATTCAGTTAGTTCAGTTAGTTACCACTAGATGTCTGTATTTTTGGGTCGTATATGGTACACTGGGCTGTAAAGCAAAAAATAATTCTTTACTTTGATGAGTGGGTTGAATGTAAGGTAGAAATAAAAGGTGGGGTCGAATATGACCCCACGGAGTTCCCAGGGTTATCCAGTGTACCTCATGAAAAGATTGACTTACGTGTTTCCTGAAGTATTAGAAAAATTATAAATACAAAAGATATCGTAGTAAAGGTATTTCCAATAGACAGTAAATTAAGGGGACAACACAGAGGAAAAATATGGACTGATTGTTATTTCAATGGAGATGTCATTTCACTAGTTTCATTAGTTAGACCTATTCAAAGAGTACAGTATTCAGTATTACATTGCAGAGCCTTCATTAATTTCATTAAAAAATCCCTTAAAAACATTACACAAATATTCACGAAGAACGTGTACAGCATTTCAATATCTTGTGCATGTGCAGTGCACGCAACCCACAATGTGTATGTGTGCGACAAACTCGATCATTTACTGGTGACTTAGTTGTAAAAATATTGTTATGCTTTTGACTTGGCTGTGACATTCGCAAATTTTTTGTGTGATGAATTCTTATGTGTATGAACCGTTTGCCCATGTATACATGTGACTTTTTTCATTTTCCTTCCCACACGCTACTTCCCTGCACTTACTGACAGCCTCCATGCTGCTGGCAATTATCAGTAGAAAGTGGCGGCAGCAACACCACAGCGCCATCTAGGGACTGTTGGCAAAAATGCATCAGTTTCGCCTGGACCGATTGGAACTGATCGCGGTCGTACGTCGACCAGCAATGTTTAGTCAGCTTTATTCTATTGTTTCTATGAGAGGGACCCCTAACGCCGGGGGAGGAACTGCATCCCTGTGAGTCTACAATATTTGTAGGAGGACAAGACTGCCCCCTAGTGTCCAACTTCCTAAAGCTCTGCTCAATGCTTGATGGGCCGAATGGCCTCCTCTCGTTTGTATAGTTCAACTGTTTACCTGTCCACAGTTCCACATAAAAGGACACTATATTTATAATAGTTATGCAAATTTCATTTCTAAAAAAAATGTACAGGAGGAGTATTTGAAAACCAAACCTCATGGCACGTGAAGGACATTAGTCTCTGTGCTGCAGGTGGATTGACATAATGAGGTCACATGGTGAAGGAATATAATAACTTTGCGTGCATGTATACATCATTTTCTAATTAAAAAAAAATTGTTCAAGAGGAATATTTGAAAAACAAGCCTTGTGGCACGTGAAGGACATTAGTCTCTATGCTGCACAGTTTGACATCATGTACTGAAATGGTTGACGCGAGTAATAGGTTTGTATTTTGAATGTCAAATGAATGCTGAATATTAAACTAACTTAACCTCGGTCGGAACTATAGGCTTTGCCAAGGGCGTAACTTTGGACTGAACATTGGGGGGGGGATTCAGGTCCCCACCCATTCATCATGACAATATGATTATTGTAGGGGGGGTTGTATTGACTTGTTCTGATTTTTTTTTTTTGGGGGGGGGGGGGGCTAAATTTTTCATTTTCTGCAGACGCCACAGACTCCACTCCAGACCGACACAAATGCAAACAGACAGAAAGACAGGCCGCCAGTCCTCGGTTGTATGATGATCGTTTTATTAATATGTTCGTACAGAGTTCGTTTTTAAAAGTCTGCGGTGATCTGCGCACTCACAGAATTCTGTTACCTTCAAAGCACTTGATATGAGAAAGCATCAAAAGAGCATCGTAATAAAATAATGAAATCATAATTACTTTTCAATATAAAATAAATTAGTAAATAAAAAGGGAAATTCAAACAGTACTCCAAAATAGGACGTTTAGGATTTTATGGTTTTCTGCATGTGACCTCATTGGCACAAAGTTCTTTCATTCATTGAACTCGATCCCTCCTCATTCATCAGTGTGCAAAATCTGACAGACCGCCACCTTACAACCAGGTTTTGCCATCCCAGGACACATACAGCTCCTGAAGACCAGGTCAGGTGTGATATATTCCTTCTACGCTCCTTTCCTACTGGAAAGGATCCGGGAAGACACACCCCAATTGCCTTGGGATTTCCATGGCTCTTTCCCAGAAAACTAAAAGCCACACCCCCCCCTTCCCTGGAACCGCAAGAGAGACACACCCCCTTCTTTGGGACCGCAAGAGACATATCTTCTCTTCACTGCCATGACAGAAGATACATGCCCTCTCTCCCCAGGGCACCAAAATCAACACACCCCTCTCTCCTGGCATACCAGCAGACACATCCACACCCCTGCTCAACCAGACCATGATTAATCCTACATCACTTCTCTTGGACCATTGGAGACCTCGGCTTCTCTGAATACTGAAAGATACTCCCCCACTTGATTTCAGGAAGTGTGGGGCTGGAGATAGGAATTCATATGCAAATCCCAGCAAAGTCAGCAGTCTCTGTATCTGCTGTAGCACACTACAGATCTCCAGCCCTATGCTGCCAAGATCTGAGGTGAGATCATGTGACCCTTACTGTGCGTCTAGCTTCGATGCCATGTGCCCTGAAGCTGCCCCTATCCACACTCGGCGTACGGCTGGCTCTCTTTAACAACCTGCTGCTGAGCGTGAACACAGACCCCGTAGCGGATTCACAGAGATACATGACTGGGCAGCATTTCAAACAGGCTTCCGCTGCAAGGACACTGTCCACAGCGACAGGCAGTGGAGCCTATTCGTCACAAATAATTCTCAAATATCTTTGAAGGTACGTTCTTCACACAATTCAATGCACTTATTTTTGAGGGTGCCTTTTCATTTTTAGGGCCTTATAATAATTCTTGTTTTTAGTGACATTTCCTGTCATATTAAGCTCTTTCTAGAGAACAAACGAGAATTACCAGCCTTAAATGATCATACGGTGAGGAGTGCAATGGCGACAAGGTGTCAGGAGAACCCAGTCACAGCCCGCCACCCTCCAGCGCCATCAATGCAGGAGCATGATTCTCTGTTGGTCCACAAGATGGCAGCAGCACCCCATTTTCTCCCTTGGAATATGATTACCCTGTCAGATTGTTCTGTTCACAGGAACGGGCAGATGCCTGCCAAACACTCTCAATACAGTGTAGCACTGTGACAGCTCACAGTGGGGGCCTAACCCAGAAAAGTGCCGTTGCCGAGGTGCGTGCAGTAGATGGTTGGGGGCAGGGGGGTCCAGTTGGTGAACAGATTCAGAGCTTCTTTCAGTCATACAGACTGCTGGTGCTACGGTGCCACATCAAAAAAAAACAGAAAGATATGTATAAAAGGGGGGTCTGTGGTGGCCTGGGGGAGACCTGGGGAGAACAGAGGGGCGGAATTGAACCGGACCAGCAAGCCGGAATCCGCAGGCCAGAGACAGCAACAAAAAAAAAACAAATTTAGCTCATTATGAACAGATGTGTGCAAAACTGTGCGAAATAATAAAAGTCCCAGAGTAACCACCCTGGATACTGAGGCAGAAACCATCAGACTGAAAAAGGGAACAAAGACACGTCGTTTGCGAGCCAAGGCGGCCTGACGGGGTGCGGGCTCTGCGGCCGCCAGCACAGCCAGCGAAAAGCACAGCGGCAGAGACTGCTGCGTGGACTGGCTGAAGGCAGCTGCGTAACCACGGTTACCGTCTGCCGCGGTACTTCAGAGCGCGGGGGACGCATCGGCAAGCCGAGAACAAAATGTGCCACGGTAAAAGCCCCTCAGCTCGCCGACGGAAAGCGCCGCCTGTGATTACGCTCCGTGTTCTGGATGTATGGCGGCTAAACGGCCTGGGAGACTGTCGCCGTATGGGCCCCTGTACGCGGTACCGCAACCAGAACCGCATTCCGGATCTGAGTTGGAGCAAAACTTTGGTTTCCGTGAAAGAGGGTTTCTGTGCAGGAGAGAGAGAGGGGAAAGGAGCCGGGGAAGGTTTCAGAATCTGAAGATTCAACTTTGTCCCCTTCGTCTCAGCCTGTGACGTTCAGTCACTTCGGACATGTGTGACACATGCCGCGAGAGCGTCACAGAGCCCGATGCGAGGAGAGAGAGACCACCCTCCACCCTGCTGCTGCCCCCAATACCCTCACATTCAGTCTGAGGAGTTAAAGCATTCCGAATTTACGGCTCGCCCAGGACAAGGAGGCAGGAGCAAATCCCAAACCAAAAAAAAAAAAAGAAAACATCTTCCCTTGTACATCCTAGCAGGTTGGTCCAGAGCACAGGCCAGAGAGAAACTCAGCACACAGCAGTAATAAGCATGCGGGACGATGTCAGAGCACCCGAAGGCACGCCCATTTCACATACAGCACAGACTGGGCTAACAGGCAGTTTTACATTTTCCTTTTGTCGGTACAATAAAAAAAAAACAAAAAAAAACTGGAAGGCCAAATCTCAGCACCCTACCCCTGACCCCCCCCCCCCAGATTTCCCAGCAGCCGAGTGGAAAATCGCCAGACGTGAAAAATAAACCGCGTCCGGCTCACATCGGGACTCGAGAAATGGAAAACAACATGGCCGTCGGCCAATGCCGCTTACGTAACGCCGCCTCGCTAAGAAACATAGGTACGAGATCATCCGAATTGTTTTCCTGATATGCTTTGACCTGACATCCAAAATGGCTTCCCTGAAAGGATGCGCGCAATGAGTAACAGACATTCTAGAATTACAACAATTCCTATGGCAGATATATAAATACAGTGGAATTGAACGAAGATGATCTGACAGAATAATTCCTATTCAATATATTCTATGTATTCTATAAGGCTCAATTCCGTTAAGGAAGCTCACTCAACAAGTGTAACAAATCTATTCGGTTTATGTCTATGATACTGACGTCGCCAGAGAGACATTATAGCCATTCTCTCAAAATGGCCGCTGCCTTCCAACACAAGGTGTTCCTGCAGCAACATGAACACCCCCATCGCAGCAAAGCCCCCGTAACACCCGCAGCGGCTGCAGCAGAAAACGCGTAGCGTCACATTAAAAATTGTGCCAGTGTTCCAGTTGTTCATTTTAAACGTTTTAAAATCTGTCGCTCTCCTCCCTCACCCGGGTCCCCGATCCTGTCCCCTCTTAAACGCAGCCTTACCCAGTAGGCTTAGAAAACCGGGGAGAGAGTGAGTGAAAGCGAGAGAGAGGAACAGAATGAAAAGAGAAAGAAAGTGTGTCATTCAGGGTCACAAACTCCTACAATGTTTTTTTTTATTTTCTCTTTTGTCGTTAAGTTGCAATACAAGAAATTAGTCGTATATCTTCATATTTTAGTTACTTCTGTTGCTGCTTTTGTTAATTTGGTTCTTATTTACAACGATGGATTAGAGTAATAGGTGGACTAATCAGTTGTAACAATCAGAAACCCCTCCACCTTAACAGCACGCAGGCATCGTGTCCAACTTCACCTGAAAGTGTCCTGAAGCAGGACGTGGGCGTGGCTGAGGGGGCAAAGCCCCTCGTCTGCCCCGCAGATGAATTATGGGAAGGGTTTCCTTTATGTTCTATAGTTATCCAGAGCGGATAATAAACAGGAGAAAGACGGCTTTCTTTAAAGTTCTCCATCACTCCTCACTGGAGATGCTTCGCCCCATGAACCCTGACCTTTGCCCCCACCCCAGTGACTGCCCAATCAAGGCGCTTTTGCGTGCTTTCCCCATTTAGAGGGGATTCGGTCTGGCACAGGCCGTGAGCACAGGGTAATTGTGGGTAATCGTGTTGTCCTCTCCCCCGCGCCACCGTCCGACCGCTTCTCAGGCCGCTTTCGCCGTCCTTCCTCACTCTTCCTCCGCTGCTCTGCTCTCAGTTTCTGCGGAGATTTTGCTTGGAAATATTTCTTATTTTTTTGGCAACACCGAAGAGCATTTGGGGCACACCCGAAGCGTGACGTTGGCACATAGCAGGCCTCGTGGAGCGAGGGGAACGAAACGGCAGAGGAGGCTGCAGTGAGACTGAGGATAAGTTGCGTGAAGAGGGTGGAGGGAAGACCCAGATCAGAGTAGGTGGGGAGGGGTGGGGATCCAGACGTTTACAGGGATGCATGTAGGCTTTGGGGTGGGGGGGGGGTTGCTGAGCAGTCCAAAGATGGGGCACTGTGTGCAGAGCGAGGGAAGTAAGGATGAAAGGAAGTGTGGAAATAAGGAAGAAAATTGAGGCAGATCATTCCGTGTCACCGTGGGTCTGTCCTCTTGTCTTTCGGATAAAATTAAGGAACGGTAACAGAGATGAGAGGCGAGGAACGGGAAGCAGTGAGGACAGCCATGGGGATGTCCCGCCCACGACTCCCTATTCACCACTGTCTGAGTCACAGGCTGGTGACCAGCTGCATCTGCCCGTCGCCCTCGCTGTGCGGGGGCTCTGCGGCTGGCACGGGTGCCAGGTAGCCCTCCCCGCTGGGCCTCCTGGGGGTACCCTGGTAGAAGGTCTGCATGGCCGTGCCACGGGGGGCCAGTGCGGGCCGGCCCGAGCTGTAGTAGAGCTCCTCAGGTGGCTGGGCAGAGCGGGGTGCCACCTCCAGGGGTTCAGGGCTGCTGTCGGGGTAGGGCGAGTCCCGTAGGGCGGGTGAGCGGCTGCTAGCTCCGCCCCCGTCAGCCTCCAGGCTCTCGGTCAGGTCGGCGCCGTAGCTCTCGGACTCGTCGGCGTCGCTTTGGTAGAGCACGGACTGGGCGCGTTGCAGGAGCAGCGGTTCCTCCAGCGCTTTGTACAGCCGCTCCACGTCCCGCGGCGGCAGGGGCTCCTCCTCCCCGGATCCCACGTCCGCCCCTCCCCGCGAGGCCCCTCCCCCGCGGGCCCTCGCCAGAGTGCCTGCCCGCTCCCCTTGAGCCCCTCCCCCACGGAGGTTGTTGTGCACCAGCTCCGAAATAATCATCTTCTCGAACGCGGCGGCGTCGGACAGGTTGCGCCGGATGCCGCACCCGCCGAGGGTCTCTGAGCCTCTGGCGTGCAGGAGTGGGGGGGAGCCGTCCGAGCCCCCCACCCCGCCCCCTAGAAAGTCCCCGGAGCCGATGCTACGTAGGGAGTAGCTGTTGTTAAAGTTTCCATTGAGCGGTAGGGTCTCCATGCCACAGGAGTCCCGACTCTTGGAAAGAGTGCCCTCTAGAGGAGGAGAGAGGACAAGAGCAGCTCTTAGGTCTGACGGCCGGCTGAGATGACGGCCACTGGTATAATAAACAAGCAGAAACTCTTACTTGGGTCTCGGAAGGTCCCTGGTCCGCAGAGAGGAGTGGGGAAAAAAGGAAGAAAAGAAACATGAATGATGGTGCAAGTTGGGCGGATGCTCTCTCTCTCACACCTTCTTTGACACTCTCACTCTCTCCCATGCTGTCAGCGTCTGTCTGACACCTTTCTGCTCGGTCTCCCTCCCTCTCTTCCTCGCTCCCTGCCTCCCTCACCAGCAGTCTCAGAGGTCCCGACAGCTGTAAACTGTACACTCCGCCGACACATGACAGAAAATCGCGCGCTGGCGTTACGCACACACGCACGCGTGCCCGTCGCCGACGACCACATGTGCAGAAAAGCGGCGGGAGGCGCGGTTCGTCCCCGTCGACAAACACAGCTGTCTCTGCCGCATCTGTCAGCCGTGACGGCCCCACGCTTCATGATATGCCTCTAAAATAGAAAATCCTGCTTTTTTAAAAAAAAAAAAAAAAAATGACTATAGACGGATTAGCAAAGAGCATCAAACCGCGAATGAAAAGTATGCTGATTTAAATTTTAATGCCTAATACGATTTTAATCAACATTCATCACCCATGACGAGAGCAATTAGACATTCTAATGAAGTAGGCCTCCTGCTTCCTGTAAAAATGTGTCACTTAGAAGTGTGGGCTCATCATGCTGATGCATTATGTCGAAGCTCTTTCAATTATTCAACAGAAATAGCATCTGAAATCCAACCCCCCCTCCAACAGGGGACGGCGGCTACTGTTTTAGTCTTCAAATCAGGCCAGGGGTACCATGCTACCCTCTACATACTGCTGACACTCAGATACACTCAACCATTGCTAAGGGAAGCAGACACACATACATATAACGCCAGCGGATCAGGGGCATGCAGTCGCGGGTGACACACACGGAGACGCGCACGCCGGAACGTGACCCACACTGCAGGAGACACGCAGCCAAACGATTGGGCAGGCGGAGAGACGAGCAGGCGGGCTGACCAGTGGAGTTGAAGACGCCGGGCGAGGGCGGGTTGAAGCTCTCGGCCAGTAGGGTGTTGTAGGGGGAGGTGCCAGAGCGAGTCTGCAGCACCGGATTGGTCAGGAGGTGGTTGCCCATAGTCGCTGGAGAAAGGCGGGGGAGGAGAGGGACGTGAAGCGGAAAGGGAGTCGAGGGGGAGCATTAACAAACATTTCACAGGTTCAGAAAGGTTCATCCAGTAAATCGCTCAGCGAGGCGGCCAGTGCCACGGTTTTGTCAATACCCACGGTCGAAAGCTTAGGGGGTAATGACGAAGCCGCGGGGGACGCTGCCTATGAGAAACCAGGCACCTGCGAGGGTTTCAGGCAGACAGCAAGAGCACCTTGGCTTCAGCGGGAGATACAATCTCACGCGGGTGTCACGCGGAATCTAAAAGAGCCCTTACAGCAGGAGGGAGAGGCACTGGCACGCAGCATGCCGCGCCGGCGAATCGGGGCCGATCCCCATCCTGGGGAAGAGCGGTTCACGAAAAATGCAAAGAGGCAAACTGGAAAAGATGAGAGGATGTCTGATTGATAACGCCGGCTCTTCTCCCCGAGATAATGTCCGATTTAATTATCCTGCTTCACCGTGAAATCGCTTTGTGCAAATTTCTCCGCAGCTGTTCTCCCTCAGCCAATGATGAACAAAAGCAAAGATTTTATTTTCAACAAGCCTGTTTGTCTTTCTACTGTTTTTTTTTTCTTTGTTAAATCCCTCAATTTTCATTAACGCCCCCATCCCGGGCCGACCCCCTTATTAAATCCCCCGAAACCGGCTATCAGCTTATCCCATCACATGCTACTGTCACTCGCTGCAATTACGCTAATTGCCTCCTACTAGCCCACACAATAATTAGTTCATTAACAGTGAAAACGCGGGACGGAGGTCTAGAATGCGCCGGGTGATTTAGCATGCAGCTATCTCCGCTGCCGTGAAGCCCCGGATGCCGATGGTTACGGGCATCGCGGCTGGGAGACCGGCGGTGATGATGATGATGGTCATGACGATGGTGAGAGTGACAGCAATCGGGGTGCATTGGGAGCATTCGCACTGCAGCCTTTTCACTGAGTTTAGTGACGTTTGTGACAGAGGGAGAGAGAGAGAGAGAGAGAGAGAGAGAGTGAGTGAGAGGCAGAGGAGGGCGGTGTTGGAGAGATGGACGGAAAGGCGAGTATCTATAGGTCAGACGGCTCCACAGCGGCCTTCAGTGAGGCACAGACTCACCCCGGTTCAGCGTGGGGGTGCTGTTTATGTCCCCCGCCATGAAGGAGGACTCCGTCTGCTTGCGGACCGTGTCGTTCCACATCCTGCGGATGCGACTCTGGGGGGGGGATTCAGAGACAGGCGCGGGGCCCGATCAGGGGCCCTGTCAGTCACACGCGCAGAGCATAGCGGGGCCGTCGCGCGGAGACAGAGGGGTGGATGGGGCCCGGTCATCATTCGGAAAGGCCTGTCACGCGAGGACGGCTGGACCAGTGCTGCCTGCTGAGTACAAAGGGGCCACAAAGCCCTAGAGTATGTGCGAGGAGGCGTCATACAGCACACACATCAACGGCCTGTCTGTCACAGCCTAACGGCCCTCTTAAAGCCCCCGGAGAGCTATTATAGGGCATTATAATTCCTCACGTGGCAATATGTGTTTATGGACAGGCATGACCGCCTATGTCAGGTATGATAAGTTATTATTTATCTATCGCAGAGCATTATAGATGAAACGTTTCGTTTTACGACCACATTAATAATGAAGAGTGGACGGCCACGGGAAGCCAAATAAACGCAGACAGACGCTGTCGGGGAAGATGGATAAGCCTAGATGGGGCTAACGTGTCCGGCCGCGGAGCAGACGGGCCGTATCCCCGCCTGCCTCCAGGGGGCGCCCTCACCTGCCTGGTGGCGGAGGCGTGCCGCGCCTGGTTGCCTGTGTAGTAGCGGTTGTTGGCTCGCAGCGCCGAGGTCTTCAGGGAGCTGTGGGAGCCGGTAGTGGCAGAGCGGCTGCAGCAATAGGAGTGGCGCAGACACTTGCTGTACTCCTTATGGACCTGAGGGCAGACACAGGGGGTGACGCGCACGCGCACGCGCACGCACACACGCACGCGCACACGCACGCGCACGCGCACACGCACACGCACGCGCACGCGCACACGCACGCACACACGCACGCGCACACGCACGCACACACGCACGCGCACACGCACACGCACGCAGGCGCGCGCACACGCACGCACACTGACCTTCTTCTGCAGGGCGCAGTGGAAGATGAAGATGAACATGCCCTGGAAGGCGTTGAAGGTGGTGAAGAGGTAGGCCATGATGACCGTGTTCTCGTTAATGAAGAGGAGGCCGAATGCCCAGGTCAGGCCCAGGAGGAAGAGCAGGGCAATGGCCCCCAGAGCCCAGGACCTGTTGGCAGACACCGTCATCTTCTTACACGCTTCCCGAGTCGTCCACCTCGCCATCTCCCCCTTCTCTCACTCACTTTCATCCTCCTCCTGCTATCCCACCCTGCCCTGCCCTTAAGCCTGCGTATCCCAGCAACCCCTGGGCGACGGCGGCATGCAGGGCCTCACTTGATGTTGTCAAGGCGACTGGAGTCAGGTTTGAGAGCTGAGGAGCTGCGGACCATCTTGTGTAGGGTGATCAGCAGGAACATGAGGTTCAGCTGGAGCCAGAGGGAAAACCAGGGGCTCCATAAGCTCTACGCATTAACCAGCAGGTGGCGCCGTGGCTAAAGACACAGACTTTTTTTTCGTCTTTTCTTTCTCCCCTGTCCTGTCCAGATGCCCGAAGACGAGGACTCTTACACTGATTCAAGTAAAACATCTGGCTGTACAGTAAAACTCAAAGCTTCTCGGCGCGAATCGCATAACTGATGATCAATTCAATTCAGTTTATTTTTATATAGCGCCCTTCACAGCAGGGTTGTCCCAGGGCGCTTTACATGGGTGTAAAATACATTGATGTACATTGATAAAATACATAGAATTAAAGAAGACAAAACAGAGAGAAAAGACAGAAAAGCCAATTGACAACGGAGGAGAGGAACCAAAAACTCCCAAGTAGGGAGAAAAAAAACCTCTGGGGGTCCAAGGTCAACTGGCTGCCCAACCCCCCTGGGCATGCTCTACTGAGAATGATCAAGAGAGACTCACCACGATGACGAAAGAGACTGGCCCGATGAAGCTCCAGATAAAGTAGTTATCCACCCGCAGCCAGCACCTGTGTGGGGTCGATGTCATGTGAGAGGTGACATGATCACACGTGCATGCACATACACAGAGGCGGGAGAGCGTGCGGGAGAAAGGGGCGGGGCACGCACGCTTTTTTGGTGCCGTAGCTTCGGTAGTCGATGGCCGCCGAGATGCCCACCACCAGCGCGGGGAAGCAGTAGCCACACAGGTAGTAGTACTTCTTGCGGGAGCACTCGCCCTCAAAGACCTCCACCAGCATCAGGTAGAGCTGGACACCCTCCAGGCACATCCAGGAGAAGGTGGCCAGGAAGAAAAAGTGCAGCAGGCCGGCGAAGATGGGGCAAGCGATCTATATGGGGGGGCAACATGACAAGGAAGGGTGAAGGAGATGATACACAAGTCCTGCAATTACCCTGTTATTGTTGGATGCTGCTCTGTGACCTGGTGCCGTCATCTCTGCACTCGTTTACAGTGGTCTTGGCCGTGTACTATTATGCTGTGTTTGGCTACTTTGGTCTGGATCCCATAGTTTCTCAGTGAGGTGATTCATTTTTTTATATTTCTATTTCTTTTTGCAGATGCATTTATCTAAAGCGATGTGAAGTGACAAAAGCTTGAGGTCAGATAAGCCGGGTCAGCCAGCAATGCTAGAAGAGTTAGGTTAAGAGCCATTTTCAAGAGCTCAATGGTGATCGTACGCTGGCCAAGGGATTTGAACCCACAATCCACCTGGGAGGGTTATATACCTATCCCACTGAGCTAGACACAACCTAGCTCTTCCTGCTCTTCCTCCTGGGCCTGACCTGGGCATTCGGCCTCCTCTTCATTAACGAGAACACGGTCATCATGGCCCAGTACTTTGTGAGTGCTAAGCAATGCGGTCCTACAGAATCTGTTCCGGGACGTATCAGAGATCTCTCTGCTTCTCTCCGCAGGAACTCACGTGGTACTGCGTCTTGTCGATGCCGATGAGGAAGAGCAGCTCAGCGATGAAGAGGTTGATGCAGAGGTTCTTGTGGATGGTGTTGCGGTCGGTCTGCATGCCTCGCAGGCAGCAGAAGGTGGAGATGCAGATGGCTAGGCACACCAGGGAGATGACGATTCCCACCCAGGTAATCACAAAGAGGATGACCTCGTGCATGTGGCTGGGGTACTGGCAGGGACAGGGAGAGCCGGTGAAATCACCCCATTACAGTAATGAACATCACCACACCTAATTCAACTGCTGGGAAGAGACAGGCGAAAAACGACAGCTAACTCTAGCCTCAAAAACGATCAGACCGAACGAAAGAGGAAGAAAGCAAAGCCAAAATAATAATATATATTTTTTATTCTGCTGGATGGAACCTGCACACTTGCCCCTAATTTAATCAATTTGCTAAAAACACTTTTATACATTCCTCTACACATCGGTTGCGTTTGTAATCTAACCGTCTGTGGCCAGTCAACTTTTACATTTTTAAGCGAATAATTAGCAGCACATAAAACAGCTTGCGCTTCCTATTTCATCTCGCTAATACTTTATTTAGCAACTTTTGACGCGTTCCCTCACGTTTGGGCGCACGGAAAGGGTCATTTCAGAAGCAGCTGGGGTGGAGTGGATCTGGGACAGGTGTTCTGACAACAGCATAGCTATCAGAATGGCATACCTTGGGTTAATGCGCATGCGTAAACATAAATCGGCTGCGTTCTGCGTAACTCCATAAATTTATCATACCGTTGGCTGAAGGTGAGCAGTTGCATTTTGTTAGTGCTATTGTTGCAGTGCATCTGTTACATTAGTTTGGCTGGAGTGCAGTTCACTTAAAAATGGCAGTTGTACTGAATGGAGGCGTACTAATACGGAGCCCCGTAGGTGTCATAGTAGAGAAAAAGACTTTTCACACTTTTAAAACGTACTAGAATACAAAAACGATTTTAAATTGTTTCACATTAAGTATACTTTTATTTCTAGTATATCCCTACAAAAAGCATAAATTCAATATGATTATATATGATGTATTATACATAATGTTTGATTAGGATATTTAGAGATACTATATTTCCTATTCAGAACATCATACTACTGTATTAAACTACATGCATGTTATTATGTCAGCGTAAATCAGAACATCATACCTTACGTAGGCATGTTATTTTGATAAAGTATGGACTGATACATATACCAATAAATTGGCACTACCGATATGCTATTCGGATAATGTATACGCGCGTCTGCGCCTTCACGCGTCTAATTTCAGCTTGGCGTCTTTATCGATAGGGCGATGCCACTGACTTTCTTTCCGAGCCAAGTAATACCAAGATTGGTGTCCCGATGCCAAGACCAAAAACAATATTCAATATATAGCTGAATTAAGTTTGCTGAGCGGGGAGGTGGTTGATGGTAGTATTTTAATTTTAGGGTAAAATAACGCTACAATATAGTAAATTATAATAAATTACGAAATTATTTAAATGCTATAACCGATCTACAAAATTAAACATTCAAGAGAGAGAGACTATTTCAATCAATGCGTGCGTCCGCATTTCTCTGTATTCTGGAGCGAGTATAATAAGGAATAAGAAGGAATGTGCGTCCCCGTAAATTCTCCAGTTTGAATTTGGTTGTACGCCTCGCGTTCCCATTTTCACGTATAAATGTGTTTAGGCATGCACCGTATAGCTGAACGGTCTCCTGGCTGGCGGGAGTGAGACCTTCACTTTAAATCTGCGCACACATATGCACACGCATTTACATGTACGTAACAGTTGTATTATCCTGTAAATAGTGGGTAGGGTTTGCAAACGACCCCCACGCTAATAGCCAATTTTAGGTTTGTAATGGAATAATACACATTCGGCGCGAGATCTCTCGCGCCAGATGCGTGCGAGCCGGCAGCTGTGCACGGTGCGTAACGCCAGGCGTCTCCGCGCATGCGCGCGTGCGCGCGGCACCTACGGCTGGCTCGCGGTGCGCCATGAGCACGGCGAAGTTGGTGAGGTGGCTGCAGGAGCAGGTGGTGTGCGTGCCGTTGGCGTCCAGCAGCTTGCAGCCCTGCGAGGACCACTGGCCCGTCATGGTGCGCTCCGAGTAGTTCCAGAAGGAGCAGTTTGGGCTGAAGTGGTTCTCCAGCTGCGAAAACACACGTGCACTCTCAGCACACAGACATGCGCCTCGGATGTGCAGGCACCAGACCCATTCTACGCGCCTCTCATTTACATGTTAGTAGTGGTTTCCTTAGACAGTTAAAAACGAATGTACATAAATTAAATGTAGATTAACTAAATGCGCGTGTTTTATGAAGATAACACACTCTCTTATAATGGGATTTTACTCCGCCCGTATTATCCGTTCTCTTCTGAGATTCCAGCGGCATAGTTTGTCTCTGATAAAGGTACATCTCCTACCTCTATCCAAAATTTTTATTTTCTTCAAATATGGGCATTATGAAGCTTATTAAACTTCTACTTCCAGGACGGTATTATCGCTGGTAACGATCTTGGGAGGACCCGTCGTGCTTCGCAAGAGAAGCGGCGTTACACGTCGGCGCCGAGCAATTTTACAATTTGCACAGAGGACGTGTTAAAGGCATCTACTCGCTTTTGTACTGACAAGCAGTCTCTTCCTATGATACCATCTTAAACCAAATGTAATTAAAAAAAAATAAAAGGTGGCATGTGTGTTAGGGTGTGTGTGTACCTTTTTTTGAGACTTTTCGCTGATCAATCGTGAGAAACGGACACTGTAGAGACTGGTTCCTGCTTTTCCATAACTTACGTTTATGAACTGTGCTGAAAAGACTTATATATTATATATTGACAGCCTAAAAACATTGAAAACCTGTAACTTTTTACCTTTCGGGGACATTTTTTGGTCCCCACAAGGATAACTTAAATGTTATTTTGAAAAATGCAATAAGAAAATTACAAAAGCCTTGTAATTTGTTTGGTTACTTATGGTTAGGGGTTAAGGGTGTCATAGTTGGGGTTAGGATTATGCCCATAGAAAAGAATGGAGAGTCCCCATGAAGATAGGATTTAGTGGACTGTGCACGCGCGCATGTGTCAGTGTATCCTAGTCTGTGTGTGTGTGTGTGAGCAGCATGCCCACCTGCAAGTGCCTCATGGTATACACCACAGGCTCAGTCAGAAACACCCGGCTTGACTCCTTGTTGATTGAGGCAGCGATGACGTGCGAATTGACCACCAGGCTCCGCCCACCAGACACAGGCTCCACCTCCATCTTGATGGTGGCGTTTTCGGTGGAGAGGAAGGAGCCCAGGTTCTTGTAAAGCATGAAGACCACCTTCACCTGACCTGCTGGCCAAGACAGAACCCAGGGGAAGTGCGTTACTCCCAAGGTAGGTTAGAATGAATGTCGTTTAATGAGGCAGTGTACATCGCGATCTCTACCTGACTGCATAGGAAGAAAAAACGAGAAAAAATAAACGATGAGACAGATATCTGAAAAAATGATGAGATAGGGTGATCAGGAGGAGTCATCACAACCTTGTGAATGTGAAAAAGGTTTAGCATTAAACGCCTACCCAGCGAATTTAACATGAAGAATGTCAAGTTAATTTTGTTCGTCAGTGAGCAATTCCTGATCCAAGGGAAATTGTATTACACGCCCTGTGAACAGTGAACTCGCACTTCGCTTCTGGATAAACTTCACCCGTTGGTATCAGCAGGTGAGATCTGTCCCGGCTAGGTCTTTGAACGAGCGCGATTTGCATTCTTGAGATCAGATTTTCTGACCACAGTGTCATGTCTTCTTGATAATCTTCTCTACAGTTGAGTTCACTGCGCTAGAACAATATCCTTTAATCGTGATATTTATATTTGAAAAATGCATCCCCTTGTCCTTTTCCAGTTTTTAATTTTCAAATCATGCTTTAATCATTTGACTCCCAAGGGCCTTTGGTGTGATGAAAAGGACAATCAAGGTTATAGTGAAATTCTCACTGGGAACAGTAGGGAAATGCCAAGTACTGACTGTGATGGGCACATCCAGAAGACGAATTATAAAAAGGCATCGTTATCGGGAGCAACAAAATAAGAGTCGTTTGATGATGATTTCTGATACATTGTGATGATTTCGTATGTTTTTTTTCGAATTCAGTTCATTGCTAAATTAATGCCCACTAATTTTTAATCGAGTCTATTTTTCTCAAAAATGAATTCACTGTGAAGTCCTGTACACTCATTTACATCAAAAACCGACTTTTTCTAGGGGACATAAAAAGCTCTCGACAGGAAGCAGATGCCAGGCTGCCCCGGGCTTATGGATGGCGGCCAGCGCGCGAGCAGGCCGACCTCAGCACGCGGCCGCGCGAGACGCCACTGACCGTTACGGCTGTACTGCTTGATGGTGGAGGCGGAGAGCTGTATGCGGCTGTCGCTGGCGTGGGACTTGGGGAAGGACAGGTCCTGGAAATCCATCTCCGTGTTCAGCACGTACACTTCCAGCTCTGAGACACGCACATGAGGGTTTTCCTTTACGTTTTCAGATACTGGGAGTCACGTGGGTACCACGCACACACACACACATGCATTCACACAGACAGGAGTCACATACACAGGTGTCACACACACACACACACAGCCTCACCGATGTTGGTGCCGCGGTCCGAGAAGCGCCCGTCGTACAGGTTGTTGGCCAGCAGGAAGGCGCCCTTCTCCATGACATCGAGCAGCATGGTGGCCGTGTGGGCCTGCTCCGTGCTGTTCATGTCCTGCCAAGACTCCAGCGCCTCAGACCGGAGCAGGTTGTCCACTGTCTGAACTACAGCCTGAAGAAGAAAAATGGAGAGACAGTGTGGAAGAGGGCAGAAGACAGAGAAAGCGAGTGTGAGGCCAGTATACAGCCATTACACATTACACACCCCAACCAAGACCCACACGCAACGAAGCGGAGTGGAAGCTACAAGAGATGTCATGGCTTGAAGGGGCAGGCGGACATCCATTCCTCCTCTAGTGCGAAAGTGTAGTGCGAGCGATCCAGCCTGCTCTTTTTCACCCATAGAGAATTCCACAGTATTTAATTACCCATCGCCACCTGTAGATGGCGCTTTGGAGCTGCTGTGTGATTTACCGTCACACTTTGCACTAACTAGGTAAATCACCACGGTGACGAGCCAGTTCCCCTCCGCTGGTCTGCTCTGTGGAGGCTTAAATGTGGCTCAGTTCAGGGCCCTGAGACTGCCATGTCCAGAATAAGGCAGTGTGTGTTTCTTAGTGACATTTTTGTCAAGCCTAAGCTGATATATGCCAGCACTGCATTTTCCCCTCTACAGTGTATTAAAGGCATTAATATTTCATAGAGAGAATGTAAAATAAAAGGAGAGCAAGATACTAATTTAATTAAAATTAAAAAATGAAATAAAAACCAATTTTAGTTCCTAAACTGATGGGCCTAGCTACATAATGATTTCATCCAATTACAAAGGGGCATTTGTGATAGTCAGCCAATCAGGGCACAGCTATCCAGAAAGCAGCTATTTTTGTGTTTCCTCTTGTTTCCTCGACGCTACCCGCGATAACAGGCTCCCGCCTCAAAACCTGCAGTGTTCAGCAGATTTCAGGTCATATACAGGTTTTTCCTCACAACGTGCCGAGATGTTACATGGCCAAACGTTGCGTGGAAAAAAAAGACTTTGCAACACAAAAATGCTTGCAGGAGCATAGATCAATAATAATTTAAATGCAGATATCGGTGAGCTGAATTCTGCGTTTAATTATGCTTTTGATTATGGAATATATACAGGCACGGAAAACACTACCCCCGCCATTTCATTCAGCATAATTCTGAGCTTTTTTCCCCACCAGCTCTCCTGGGACCATTCCGGCCACTTGTCATTATATATAGCTAATGAGATTTCTGCAGTATAAATTCCGCGCAAGTTATTTATGGCTAATTGTGCGTTACTAAGTCGGCGAAGGGGGAACGGCGCCCTCTATCCTAAAGTAAGGGGTTTGCTTTTATCTTACCGGCTGCTAATTGGGTACTAATTAGTCATTTCATTAAAGACACATTTTCTGCAATTATTTTTGATAAGAACTGCTAAACACCGAAATTACACAATTAATGTGCTGGTATGTGTGGTTAGGAGCTGGAAGTGGGAGGTGGCAGTCCCGGAGGGGAGGTGATGGGCTGGAGAGGGTACCTGGATGTAGGCGCGGCAGGTTCTCTCTCTCTTCTGCAGCTGGAAGGGAAAGAGCTGAATGAGCGGCAGGGCGGATGAGTGCGTGGTACTGTCACCGCGGCTCGTGGGAGCCGCGCATCTCCGTGCGAGTGCTCGGGAGGGCCTGCGCGGGCGGCTGTCACACCTTGTTGTAGTTACGTGCCGCTGACTCCTTGTTGCCAGGCCGCAGGGCCTGGAGCTGTGCGTCCAGGATGTCCAGCAGCTGCTCCATGAGCCGCACCGACGAGCTGACGTCGCCGGCGTGGATGCGTCCCCGCGTGTGGTTCACCAGCTCCCCCGCGATGTTTGCCGCATTCTCCCCACTCTTGATCTGCGGGGGCCACAAATGTTACCTTCAGGGCTGGATCTTGGCTGCCTAGGGCCCCGTGGCGATGTATATAGAGGGGACCCCTCCACAATTGTGCCCCTGTAATCCATATTGGCAATAAAAATCTAGAGGGAGGGATTTATACGTACATACCAAGAGCTGATAGGCTTAGCAGTATGATGGGGGTGGGGTTTAATTCCAAGCCACTTCCACATGTCACATTCTATTGGTCATTTTAAAAGGGGGGAGGTGAGGTACTATATATACAATTTTTGGCAGCAGAGGATATCAGTGACGCAGAAGATGACCGAAATGGGCTGGAGGCCCAGGGCAGAGCTGGATGCACATCCGGCTGGTACCTTCTGGGCCACCTGGCTGACCCAGGGCGAGGTGCAGTTACTGAGGTCGGGGCCGCGGGGGTTCCACATTGCCGGGGAGACCAAGCACTGGAAGGAGGCGATGCCTGGATGCGGATAGAGGAAAGGATGGAGAAGATGGTTCAGACGGAGAGCAGGTATTGCGCTGTGGAGAGTTTGGTGGGAGGGGAAGGAGAGTGAAAGCGGGCTGGCTAAAAAAAAAAAGGGGAAAATGAGAGCGGGCATCACGGCCAAATAACAACCTAATCACACAGCAGTGTGGCACAAAGAAAGGACCAGGGGGAGGCCCTGTCCCACTGCAACGTGTCCTCCGGAAAAGTTATGCGTTTACGCAGGTGAGTTCAGAGAGAGGACACAGGCCCGGGATCTGACGAAGCTGAGCCAGCGAGCGGCTCCATGCGCACAAATAAAAAACAGCAGACCGGAGGCTTCCAGCGGAGCGAGAGAGAGAGGGAGAGCGGGGGCAGAGGGAGAGTGGGGGTGCTGGGAGAAAAGTGAGGAGAGAGGAAGGAGAAGTTAGACAGCGAAAGAGAGGAAGAGGATGGGCAGAGGACGAGGGTGGGGGGGGGGGGGGAGTCGGGGGG
>JAODKM010000043.1:14873316-14890968 GCA_026780845.1 Petrocephalus sullivani
AAGCCACAATCTTTGTTTTTGAGCTGCAGGAGTCTCTCCCCCCCATAAGCTCCGGGAACGAGGGATCCGCAGTCTTTTCCAAACAGCTCAATTCTCTGCCAGCGGATCAATCGCATCTGCCGGATCCAGTCGCACCCCACGCCCCGGCATTGCGGGAAGGGCCCTGGCAGACGTGGGAAACCTCTTAATCAGGGAGCGAAACATAGGAATAAGGCGTGGGGGGGGTGGCTGCGGGGAACGTTGACATGGCACAGGAGTGTTACTCTTCCCTCTGATATTCTTATTCTTGCTGATGCTTAATAATTTTTTAAATATGCAAATGAATACAAAAAAATAAAAGCACATCTACAGCAGTGAGAAATCTAAACGGCGTGCATATCACAAGGGGAACTGAGCTCTTTGCACAGTGCGAGTCTCTCTCTCAATCCACCTCCCTCATTCCCTTCCTTCCTGCCTTCCGTCCCGCCACCCTCCGCCTGGCCCCACCCCTCGGCTCTCTGCAGCAGGGCTGACGACCGTGAGCTCGCCTCCCCCTAAGCAGTAAAAACGGCCGAGGGGACACCGAGAGGGAGGGATGTGACATTTCGACGCCTGGAACACTATTGGCTGAAGGCGGCAGATTAAGGAAACGCAGCAAATCTTGGATCCCCCCCGGGGCGAGTCCCGGTGAGGCCGTGGACACACGAACCCCCCCACCCATAACACACATGTACACACACCTGCAGCACTCGGCACGGTCCCATCCAGGCAAACACGCATGCTGCCCGGGGATGATCCTCACGAACCGCGCAAAATCCGCTGCGAAAATTTCACCCCACGATAAACAAATTCGTTCATTCATTCATTTAATCCCAGAGGATTAGTGGCTCGCTTTTAAATATTTAGGAATATTTACCCGGCTGCGTCACGCGGCCAGGAAACATGCAGACAGCCGCAGCAGACGGGTCCCATGCCCTGCGGCTCAAGCACACGCGTGACCAATGCATCCCACGCTGCCCTGCGGCTACGCCATGATGCAGGGCGGTCGCTATGCGGCCCAGACCCCGACGAGACCCCCCCCACGCCAAGCTCCCGCCAGAGAGACGCCAGCGCACTCTGTCTTACTGCCGCCCGCCCACACATTGCCCTGAGACAAATCACAATCCCCGCACCCCCCACCCCCCAGGCTCTCCCGTCCCCCCGGAGTGTCTGCAAGGCAGACAGGCTTCGGAGACAGAGAGACGGAGATGGTGAAAATTAAATTCCATTTAAGCCTAATCCCATTTAAAACCTGTATGGGCTCCCGCTGCTATTGTGACAGCCTGGGAGATCCATCACCATCGTTACTTTGTAGCAATCAATGGCGAAACGTGATACAATGTAAATAATGGACCTTCTGGCACGCCACTGGCGTGTGCGTGTTTGGGTGCATATGCGTGTGCTGGGCTATGTGCATATGTGTGGAAATGGGTGTGTATATGTGTGTCGTGTTTGCGTAGGCTATGTATATAGTACCTAATATCCCCACAATGCGATAAAAACCTGTTATTCTGACATTGTGAAGACTATTTTTTGTGGAAACTCATTTTTATAAAAATCTGTGATGGCATTCATACTAAAAATGTCAAAAGTCTTGTATTTTGCTTGTTTATTTATGGTTAAGGATAGGGCCAGGTAGGGGTTAAGGGTGTCGCGATTGGGATTAGGGTTAGGGTTTTCCCATAGAAAGGACGGCCCTCAATAAGATAGGAATACAAAAATGTTTGTGTATGGCTGAGTGTTGTGGGGTAGAAAGTGGATCCACGATTAGCACAGAGGATACCCCCCTACAGGGATCTCCACGGTGATACGTGTCACTGAACACATGACACTCAGGGTCATGTTTTGTTTTACACGCAGTGCTCTCGCCCCCATGCAGTGAACACGTAGCGCTCTCCATCACCGTGATTTTACGTCGCTTGTTTCCGGTGTTGCTATGGCAGTAAATGGCTCTCCTTGCAACACATGTGCCTGGTGATAAGGTTTCATGACTCTCCACAGTCGGCATTACAGGGAGAGGCTGGGGTCCATATTCTTAGGGGCTGGTGCCACAAGGAACTCAGGGGCTCCTCTGCAATTTGGCGGTATGGGACATTCCTCTGCTCTTCTGCAGTACAGTTACGTTCCTCTGCTTTTGTGCTGTACAGGGATGTTCCTCTGCTCCTTGGCGGTACAGGGACATTCCTCTGCAACTCGGCAGAATGGGGACGTTCCTCTGCTCTTCAGTGGTATAGGGACGTTCCTCTGCTCTTCAGTGGTACAGGGACGTTCCTCTACAACTCGGCAGTACAGGGATGTTCCTCTGCAATTCGGAGGTATGGGGACGTTCCTCTACAACTCGGCAGTACAGGGACATTCCTCTGCAATTCGGAGGTATGGGGACGTTCCTCTGCTGTTCAGTGGTACAGGGACATTCCTCTGCTTGTCAGTGGTACAGGGACGTTCCTTTGCAACTCGGCAGAATGGGGACGTTCCTCTGCTCTTCAGTGGTACAGGGACGTTCCTCTGCAACTCGGCAGTATGGGGACGTTCCTCTGCTCTTCAGTGGTATAGGGACATTCCTCTGCTCTTCAGTGGTACAGGGACGATCCTCTGCAATTCGGCGGTATGGGGACGTTCCTCTGCTCTTCAGTGGTACAGGGACGTTCCTCTGCAATTCGGCGGTATGGGGATGACCCTCTGCTTTTCAGTGGTACAGGGATATTCCTCTGCTCCCCCTCTTTGCCATGCCTGCTGGCTCGCATCCATTCCTGTGTTCCACCGGGAAAAAGCGTGAGCGGCGAGACCTCAGAGGTGCTCCAGAATCTTCCGATTTAATAGTGGCGGTTTAATTTTATGGCTTCCCGGAGGCAGCTTGCAAATAAAAAAGAACCAAATGTGACCCCTGCACAAAGGGTCAGCCGGGCTCCTGCCTGCTGTCCTCGCAGAGCCAGAAACAGAGCTTCGTTCGGCCTAATTAAAGAGCCGCTGTGCTTGGGGTCTGGATTTCCCCGGAAGCTCACTCCCACACCCTGCTCACCCCTCTCACCCCACTGGCTCATCTGCCTTCCAGTTCGTTTCCCCTCATGCCGTTCACAAGGCTGCTCATCATATCCGGCATTGAGACACCTAAACAGAGATATACATCCCCCAGTAGGCAATAGAGGGCCTCCAATATGGTCTCCTCTCCTGCCATCTCCCTCTCCTCTCCTCCACCCCCCAGGCACTAATCAGGTCGTCAGTCATGCGGCCAAAATCGGCCCAATAAATAAATACTCAGCATAAGCTCCCCTGTTGGCACCAGAGTTTAAATAAGTGATGTTGGGGCGAATTACAAATGCGCGAGATCGATCCGCACTCCTCCCTTTTCCCGGCACCTCGGAGCATGGCGAGGCGCCCCCTGCTGGATGCTACTGGACTGCCCGTTTCCTGTGAGAGACCTGGTCCCCCCCCCCCCACCCGGCCAGTTCCATCGGTTGCCCGACCCGGTGGAGCGGCAAGGCCCAGCAATCTGTCGCTCGATCCCCGAGCCACCCTCAGTGGCTAAGTCGACAAAGTCGCGTTATCTGTGCCAACGCAGACACGTCGCCGTTGGCAACAAGCGGCTCGTCGACGTGCCACTGCCCCCGGCCAACATTTTGCCGGTCGTGCCAAAAGCAGAGTCAACAACGGGCTCTGACCCACCCAAACACGAAGACAAACAGCAGCAGATTATTGGTTCTGACCCAGAGATGGTGACACCGTGTCCCACCCCCCCCCCACTGCGGCTGGTCTACGGCCAAAAGTAACACTGGCGCTGTGGGCTTCCTGGGCACCGGCTGACATCTCCTGTATTTTTATCACACCGACCCCACACCGTGTACAGATGTAACAGTGTTGAGAAGCAGGCCCCGACACCACGGCGATGTCCTGCACAACACCCTCGAGGATATCGTTGTACCATGCACCGTGTGCAGAAACTCGGAACACAA
This sequence comes from Petrocephalus sullivani, assembly GCA_026780845.1. Classification (NCBI taxonomy): domain Eukaryota; kingdom Metazoa; phylum Chordata; class Actinopteri; order Osteoglossiformes; family Mormyridae; genus Petrocephalus; species Petrocephalus sullivani. The sequence goes on from JAODKM010000043.1 coordinate 14,877,285, forward strand.
GAAAATGCACAAGGAATTCACCCCCAAAAGGTGTGCTGTTCACACCTCACATTGGCAGTGCTCACACTATTGATGCGCTAATTACGCATTATTGACGCATCGAACCCAAGCTGACCACCCATGCCTGCGGTCACCCGCACTGCAGAGGCGATGACGGGCCACAGTTCACGTATCTAATCTAACCGAGCCGCAGCGTACACGTGCGCCGGGCGCACGCCGGGGAGCACTCCATGCTCACGCAGCAGCTACGCTCCGCATTAATCCTTCATCCGCCGTCCATGAAGGTGGGCTGCCTGGCTCTGGGTCATCCATCACTTCACCCGTCCATCCTGTCAATGGCATCATCCTCCAATCCATCTTCCACGGGGCGGGGAATAGTGTTTGGAGGGTAGGAGGAGTTTGGGGAGGGGGGGGGGGGCTTGGGGGCCGTTTGCACTGTGGCTCCCCCAAGGCGACACCCTCCCCAGCCACCCTCAATGCAGTGACAAGCTGCTCCAACACACTTGGCACCCATGAAGTATGTTCCCTCACCTCTGTAGCGCAGCCAATCGGAGAGGACGGGGTGAGGAGGGGACAGTAAAGCCTGTAAACAACCTTCCCCCTCCCCACACTCCACCACGACTCCTTGACTGCGGGGAAGATGGATCGCGGGTCGTAAGCATCCTTCTCGCCTCCGCTCTCCGAAACGCTCTTCGTGGTTTCGGCCCGCCCCATTTAGCGTGCGCTGCCTGTCGGAGGGGCCTCGCTCCACACCTCAGCTCCCAGAAGCCATTTCCCAATGTGCCATTTTCACTTTCACTTTCAATTCGGCTTCACCTTTAATGGGAACAATTGCATATGTGGTGGTCCTGTTTAATTACAGCAATGGGATTGATGCATTGATGCCGTGGTGACGGATGGTTCTCTATGTGTGTGTGTGTGCGCATGTGCCCTTACAGAGGCACACTGTGGGCCTTAGAGGTCCCAGCTCGATCTCTGCCCAACACCATAGATCGTCGGAGATCCCCAAAAGAGAATGACTGACACTAATCTAATCTCACTTTACAGTAATCGTGTTTTTATTTAGCCATATTGGTGACATTTTAGTGCAGCTCTATGATTTTATTTTTCACTTAATTGAATTAACAAATTGATTGCTTCACTGATGCTGCTTTGGCCATAGCTTTTGTTATCAATAATAAATAATAATAATAATAATAATAATAATAAATGCACCATGCTACACATTTAACCCTCCGTCCCACAGACACCCTTTCACATGCCCCACCACTGCCGACGTACCAGAAGCACAGCATATCGCATATGTGTGCCTGTATAATTGTACATCCCATAATAAGCAGCTCTCCTTTCTCCCACACGAGTGCCTCCCCTTAGCAGTTTGAGCCATGTGTGGATTTTGCGTATCTATGTGTGTGCGCATGTGAGGGTTTTGAAAATGAGTGTGTGTGTGTTCTGCCTATATCATATTCTTTTCTCTTTGGATTTAAATGTAAAGTCTGACATTTATTGCATTAATTCTACATGCCTCCAAAACCACCAGAGGAAATCAAACTGTCCCCTCCTCTCTCCCGCCACACACACACACACACACACACACACAGATCACACACATGTTTGTATTCATATCGTTGTGGGGACCATCCATTCATTTCTATGGGAAAAACCCTAATCCCAATTATGACATCTTTAATAAAATGGAGTTTCCCCTGGTGTGAACCAAAAAAATGGTCCCCAAAACAGTTTTTATCACATTGTAACAAGTATATTCATACATATACATGACCACACACACATACGCATGCAACCATGTTGGATCATCAGTGCCTTTTTTCATCATTCAGTATTATATCATGTTTACATATGTGCATTTTTGTAAATATATCCATCCATCCTTTTTCCATAACTGCTTATCTGGCTCAGGGGCAGACTTAGCGTGCAGTCCGTCCCCAACAGCAGAGGCCACAGGGGGCACCGTGTCCCTCACAGGACACACCCTCGCACACTATGGAGATTTTAAGGGCGACAAATGGGCTAACTGCATGTTTCTGGAGAACAGGTGGAAAGCCACAGAAACACAAGGTGAACGTGCAAACTGCCGACCCTCACACGCACAGGCCCCCTGACGCGGCACAGTCAGCGTGAAGCCGAGACACCATAGACTTCATCTGCCCGTCTTTGCTGGTGCGGCCTCCGAGCTGTAAAAGGACACCACGTGACGAAGCGCGCCCGGCGTAGTCCATGGCGGTCACCTTGCGGTCGAGGTCAGAGCCGGCTCCGTGCTGATCGCTGGCATGCTCCGCCGTAGCCAGGAGTGACCGCGTTTCCATCGGGGAGACACAGGATAGGAGGAGGCGACGGATAGGGTATAGCGGCCAGTCAGAGGAGAAAAGACTACAGTCCCACCTTAATTATCACTCTTAATTAATCCACTCCGGACCCGGCTCCATCCATCCCCTCTCTCCCTTTCTCTCCCCCTCCTATCTCCCTTCCAAATTCAAATCGAAACGAATAACTCCGGCACGTGACGATGCAACAAAAGCGTTGCTAAATTTAAAGCACCGCTTATTAAGCATATAAAAAAGATTAAAATAAAACCAACATTTTCCTCCTCTCTGCTGTAGCGAAGACTGACACTTCTGCATTGAAAAGCACCGCGACGGTCGGATTTTGGCTCCACCGAGCGTCTTAAATGACAGATATTAGGGCCCTGGAAATAGGGCATGGCCCCCGTATTCCCATCCCCAAGCTCTGACTCATTGGCTCCATTTCTCCTTCTGTGTTGAAATAAGTAAAACAAAGTAATAACTAAGATGACAGTCACCAAGGAACCAGGTGGCCTCACCGGGCGGGTGAAGCGGCAGTCCGCCACACCGTGACGTTGCCATTTGTTGTTTAAAAAACAAAAAATGCACATAATTGTGTCGGCCAAGTTCATTTCTCCACTGCGGCTGTAATATTTTCCTTATCGTTGTTTCTAATTTTGTGCTTCAGGGCTGTCCGTCTCGGGGGGAGGGGGGATGTTTCTGGGTACAGCTGATTAGGCTCGGGAGACCTGAACCCCAGCGGGGACCTGGATCTCACCGCTTTAGAGGATATCCGTGTATCTTGTTGCTGAGGGTAGTGCGGGCAGCCTAATTCGGCCCATATTTGGGCCCGGCGAAGGACATCTCCAAATTCGAGGCGGGGAACCGGAATGTTCTAATTGGCATTCGTCTTCGTTTTTATTTGTCCTAGAGGAGGTGCCTCCCTCACTCTCTCTCACTCCCCCTCGCCATTGTTTTTCCCCTCCCTCTCTGCCTTTCCATCTATCTCTTCCTCTTCTTTGGACTCGTCTCTTTCCATCCGATCCCCCCCCCCCCACCAAGTTGCTCCATCTCTGTGAAGATTAGCGAGTGAGTAAGCAAGCTGCTCGTCTGTGTCCCAGGGCAGGGCTCCCCGTGGAATCTCCCCTTCCTGCCCTTTACCCCGGGACACAGAGGACTCCGGAGGGGAACCTGCTGTCATGAATAACAGCTCCCTCCCCCGCCACCGCAGCACAGGGCTTGCCTGAACAGAAGTTTCCAACGGGGCTCCCCTCGGCGGACCGAGCTGCATGTAGACAGGAGCGAAGAGAAGCAAGCGAGAGTGGGCGGGACGAACAAGGACAGATGGAGAAAGGATTGGATGGCAGGCAAACGAAGAGGGCTGGGTCAAATTAAGATAGCAGGGCAAAGAATGGCCAGGCAAATAAAAATAGGCGGGCCCGAGAAAAAAAAACACATGGCAGGGAAAAGTATTAAGTGGTCAATTAATTGTGGTGGAAATGGGGGTGTGGTTAACTGGTGGGTGGGGCAAGTGATGGGGGTGTGGTTAATGTTGGTGGGTGGGGCATGTGACAGGCAGGGTGACCATTGCTGGGAGGGGCAAAAAATACAGCCAGAGCAGATGGATGTGGACAACACAGAGAGCCAGCTGACAAACAGGCTGGAGCGTGTTAGTCGAGTCACACCTCGAAGGTCCCGCCCAGAGTGGTCACAGACAGGGGGCAAAATGCTTAAAAAATGTTTCTTACATCAGAGGAACTCCCACACCCCCCACATGATCCCTGCCTTATCTGATGTTAAAAATACATCAGAGAATCAGGATGACTCATCCTTAACAGCTCAAATACCCCCCACCCATAATCCCCCACTCCCTCCATTCCTCCTTACATCATTCATACACATCCGCCCCTCGGTCCCACTTTCTTTCCTCACCTCCCTCTCTTGCTACCTCCATTCCTCGCTCCCTTCTCTGTCTTCCGCTCCTTCCCGCATTCTTTACTACCCGCTCCCCAGTGTTCAGGTTTTTTCATTATGGCCTTTCGTCGTTTCCCTCCATCCACCACCTCCTGCTCCATCTCTCCCTCCATTCGCCACCTCCCGCTCCATCTCACCCTCCATCCGCCACCTCCCGCTCCATCTCACCCTCCATCCGCCACCTCCCGCTCCATCTCTCCCTCCATCCGTCACCTCCTGCTCCATCTCACCCTCCATCCGCCACCTCCCGCTCCATCTCACCCTCCATCCGCCACCTCCCGCTCCATTTCTCTCTCCATCCGCCCTCCAGCCCCATGGCCACTGGGGGCTCCACCCTTACCGGTTCACTGGACCACACAGTGGGCCCATCCACCCACGCCCATGGCAAACATCGCCCTCATGGGGGGCACCCTTCAGGGCACCGCAACTCCAGCACGCTTCAGACACCGAGGGGATGTCACAATGACCCCCCCCCCACATACGGAGTATCCCCCCAACACAGTTACACTGACCCCTAACTCACATAGCTAGGATGACCCCCCTCACACAGTTACACTGACCCCCCCCACACACACACACACACCTGTCGCACACAGTTACACCAACTGCAGCTCCACACGGTTACAGCACATGCGCAGAAACTCCCCCACTGCAGCTGAGAACCCCCCAGTTACCGCTAAACACGAGGGCCCCTTCTGCGTAACACTGCAGCACATCATTATAAAATCATTCCTCAGGCCAGTACTGCATTCCTAAAAATTAACAGCAGTGTTATCTGTGGTATTAGTAACAATAGTTCCAGTACCAGAAGTAGTTTCACAGTCTTTTCTACTAATAATTGAAATATTTCAAATATGGTTCAGAAACCAAACTGAGTGGGATTAGCGTGTGCTGTCAATCACTCCCTGCATCCTGTACCGTTCACCATTGAGAATTCCATACTTCTACCCACAGCTGGTCCGTAAACTTGACTCCCCGCTTTGTTATTATTCACCCTCATGTCAAGTGTTCATTGGAGAAACTGCAAAATACAAAGGTTAGAATGTCATAGGTTATAATACTGCTGTGTTCACGTGGCTGGTGGAACCTTTGAGGATGCTTCATTCTCCGATTGTAGTCTGTAATCGGTAAATAAGCAGCTGAAGGGGTGATCTGCCTTTGGCTGAGAGTACAGAAAATGAAGTATAGCTCCACCCCAACATAACTGAAGCATGGCTTCACCTCAAAATAACTGAAGCTTGGCTTCACCCCAGCATATCTCAAGCGTGGTTTCACCCCAACATAACTGAAGCACGGCTCTGTCTTCACTGAACTGATTCTTCCGTCACAGCGCTCCCAAGGTAAATTAAGCATGGCTGCACCCTAACAGGACTGAAGCATGGCTTCACCTTTATGGTACTTAAGCATGGCTTCACTTTCACACACACCCAAAAGGTCTGAAGCATGGCTTCATGATCACAATCCACCCCCAGCCCATCATGGCATCAGCTTAATCTTGTTCCTGGATGCCTCAGCCCTCACACACCTTCACATTTAGATCCTCGCTGAGCCTGTCGAATCCCCTCCATCTGATTTTTTAATTTTGTGCTTGGCCTTCTTTGGTTCTGATCCATCGCCAGGTACGAAGACAGAAATCACACGGCCGCACGGTCAGAATTTTCCGGGCTAGCGCTTCGCCACAAAGCCACGTCTGGGAATAAAATAAGTGCCATCATTAGGGCCGCCTTTCAGCAACCTGAACAATCGCCGCCTTTTTCACACTACTTACCGTTCTAATAATGTCTAGGTTATGGGAGGAAGCAAAACAGCCCTTATCTGCAGGCCCATTTATTAAAAACACCCTCATTTGACAAGCTACAAACAGCAGACAGCAGCTGGGCCACCAGGAGCCGCACGCAGTCGGAGACGAAAGAGAGCAATGCAAAATAAATATTATTATATATCGTATATGTACTGCCGGGTCTATTATTTAGCTACTTTGCAGAACACATACAACCACAAACACACACTGACATTCGCAAACGGACTGACACTGCAGTATAAAAATCACCTACAGGTTATGTGCTTGCAAGAGGCATTGTTTTAGGTTTCGACTAGACATGAAAAAGTGAATTGTGACAGTTATCTGTAACTTTGCCGTCAATGCATTTCATAATGACGCACAGATTCTGGTATACAAACTAGTAAATGATTTCCCTGTTTTGGTACAAGCCTGTCTATCGGGGTTCCTTACATTGTCAGCAAGATAATGCTTCTGTTATCTAATTTTTTGTTCATCCGTTTTCTGACCGCTTATCCAGTCCAGGGTGGCGGGGAGCTTGGAACCTGTCCCAGGAAGGACAGGGCAGAAGGTGGGAAACACCCAGAACGGGATGCCAGTCCTTTGCAGGGCTCACACGCCCGCACACACACACACACACACACACACACACTATGTGCAGTGTTAGAAATGTCCATCCTCCCCCACCAAGACTGGTCCATCTTTCAATAAGGCCCATTTAACCCAAAAGGAACAGCACGGATGCATGTAGCAGTTACACACAGCCACCGCTTTGGGACAAGAGGGAGGCATTTGCTGTCATATCCGTAGGATAGATACCCAGTCTCGCTGTAGAAATGGATGAGGTGTAAAATTTGGAATTGCAGAGAACGGAGGCTGTCTGTTAAAGTAAGCAAACTCGTTGGAAATGAGAGGCGTTTAATGGCCCGTTCACAACACGCTGGTAAATGTTTGCTCAATCCATTAAAACATTTTTTTTTGGTGATGTTTCAAACAGCTTTTCTTCATACTTCCCCCAATCAACAAGTAGATGGTGTGACTAAATCTCACCAAACAACCCTTCTTTCCATCAACTGGACAACCTGCCTCCGACATCGGATGTTTTTTTCCTACGGCACAGATGTAAATCCTAATTGGCCCAATAAAAATAGTAATGAACACAGCTCATCCTACACATGTCCCTGCCTGTCTAATAGACGCCCTCCGATGAGAATAAGCTTTCACCAGCCATTCATTTGGTAATGTGACATTGCACATCCGACGTCTTTCTTTTTTTCATTCATGCTGCCACCACACTACAATGTCTACTGTGGGTTGGGCATTATGCTACGGCTGGAAAAAAAATGAATAATTCAAAATCGATTATTTGTGCATCGATAGCACTGGCTTTTGTAATAACTGCCATGGAAATATGTTTCAGTCAAGTCAAGTCAAGTCAAGGTACTGCAGTCAAAAACAAACAAGAAATGTACTGGAAACACACGGTGCTGTAAATCTCCCAAGTTGTAAAAGTGTCTACTGTTCCATCTTTCGGAGAATTAGAATGTTAATCGGCCTATTACTGCCATAAAGAAAAACTACTTTTGGGATCGCGTTGTATTAACTGTGCAAAGAAAAAAAACTGTGGACATTTGGTACTAAAAGTCTGAAAGTGAGACTTATTACGCAACTCCGTGGTGGGGCACGGCTCCGATCTGCGTGTCGGCGCATCTCCTTCGGGGCTGGGGGCTGCGCTTTAACGGTAATAATAACAAAAAGCAGCACCCAGTTCGTTTAATGCGGAATTTCTCACACAGCACACAACGATCCAGGCCGAGATAAAGAGGTGGACGTTGTGAAAAGGGGGCTGGATGCGCTGATGCTGGCAATCAATGGGTCCCCCCCCATCCACCGCCGCCGCCGCCGCCTCACTCGGGTACCTTAGAGGCGCTTTGACGCTCCATCCGCGGCTGTTGCTCTGCCGGCCTGACCATTAGTTCGGGGATGACCATTATGGGACTTCATTACCCGCTCGTTTATATGTATTACACAAAAACACAGCCGCCCTTGCCTGTCCCTTGACATTTCTGCACGCGCGGCTCCATGATCAATGGCGCCATAGCTTTTCTGATTATCGGCGCTAAGTGTCACGGCGCGCGCACACACGCGAGCGAGCGCGCGAAAGGGCCCGGCCGCGCGGGCGAGGGCGCCTAATGAAAAACGTACGTGCCCCGGGAAGCTAGAAGTCATTGCGGCTCATCTGCCCTCGCGATTCCGCGCACTCTTTTTACGGCGCCGGCTTTCGCGCGACTCGCGGGCATTATGCAATAGCCCGGGAGCGCGTGTGTCCGCGCTCCCGTCCGATCGTGCGCGCGCTTTGTGTGAATGAAATGCCCAGAATTAACCCCCCCCCCCCAAACGACGGTTTATTTCCCTCCGAACGAACGAGATGTAGAAGTATAAGAGCCGTCCATCAGAAATAAAAAATAAAAAAATAATAAAATATGAGGGAAAGAACACGAAGCGGACGTCGTTAAAAACGACGGCGGCTAAACGGCGTTAGAGAAACGACCTGGGCGCGCGGACGCCAGCCGCATACTTATGCGCTCGTGTAAATGCGCGTGTGCCCGCGTGCGCCCGCGTGTGTGGATGGTACATACATATTAAAGAGGGCGGATCGTGCGCCGGTGGCTCATTATTACATTTTCATGCTCCGTATATCTGTCCGTCGAGGAGAAAAACAGTAAATTAATCATGTTACACGCCTGTCCACCCACTGTTACGAAGCCCACGGCGGCATGGGCGTCCCACGGCCGTGTCCAGCGCAGCACCCCGTCCCTCGGAATAGCCTCGATAAAACCCCCATTCGTGTCCTACCTTGATTTCCTCCAATCTCCTTCCACCGCCGCGTCTCACTGCGTCTCATTCATTCTTCCCTCTCGTTTCACTCCGGCTCCCTTCTCCCCTCCGGTTATCCGCTGTTTTCGCCTTTTCGCTCTCTTCGTGCGGATGCATAAAGATTAAAAATTAATACACTGACATCTACAAGGCAGAACGCCGAGCGTGGGGTGGGAAAAAAACGCCCCGGTGAAATGAGACCGAATCGCTGGAATAATATCCCTCATAGTAGGTTAATGTTCGCAGAAATAAACAGACGACGTATAAAACGGGTGGCTACCGCTGTGAGGATTATTTACAGATTAACAACAACAATAATGCTTCGGGCAAATTAATACATAATGCCTCCAGAATATATATTTTTTTCCCCCGCAGTCCCTTTTAGTGCTATGCTGATGACAACGTACCGAAAAGCGTCTCCTGCGATCAGTTGGCCCATAATAAAGGGATATTATGCTGATGAAATGTCTACATGTACGTGAGGCAGTGCTGATGGTGATATCTGGGAACACCATAACCAGCAACCATGAGGCTGATGGTTTCACACACACAAAAAAAGAAAAGTCTCTTGTCTTCAGGAACCGTTTAGCATATAAGAGGTCCGCTTTTTCGATCCATGTTCCGGCGCCAAGGAAAGATGTGCCGATCTGTCGTCCTCCAGTCTGAAGGTAAAAATGTGTTTCCCCACAAATTTCTTACAAATTCGTCTTAATTTTTCGTCCAGTATGGCAATTTGTTTTTCAGCAGAGGAAAAAAAAAAGTTACCATAATAGTCAAATGACCGCCACGGTCGTGTGTATTAATTTGCAAAAAAAAGAGAAACGATTAGGCGAATGTAGCTGATCTTAAATAAATAATCAGCGCTTAATATGCATAAATTAATTAGCCGCCTCTTTAAGTCCACATCAGAAACATCCTTCTTCGCCTGAAAACGGGAGACATTTTTTACCTATAGATTGACTGGCTGACTGATTGATTGATTGGTTGATTGATTGATTACAGTTCAATAGTAAGTGCCAAAGAGACAAAAAACACACAAGGCGTTCCCAGGGTTCATCATTTCTCCCCGTCTACTAATACGCACACTTAATCGAAAAACGCAATCAATAGGGTGCAAAAGCAAATGATGTAAATTGTCTGATTGTGCACCCTATAGTGCATAATAGTGAGCCGTGCGGCGGTGACGGAGCGGACACCGGGGTCCGCACGGCGCGCTTTCCCGCCCGCTATTCAGCCCGAGCATGGAGGTGTGCATTAAAAACCAGTCTAATTCAGGTGTAGCGCCGAGGTGATAATTAGATTCCCAAGCCAATGCTCAGTCCCAGAAGACACGGGAGCTCTTGCACAAAAACAGGCATCTTCGTCCAGAGTTTATCCTTTATATATTCATTCGTATTATTATTGTTATATTTTTTTGCGGCGTGGACCGAAGTAGAAACAGCCGGGAGGGGAAAAAAATGCAACGACTTATGGTAGCTGCCGTACTGAGAAGCCTGGCGCTCGAATTCAGTCTTTGCTTCCAGCTTGATCTTTTTTCACGTATAACCTCCGTAGTTTATGAGATTCACCAGCGTCGATTCCAGATGAGAAACTGAGATCATGGAGGTGATGGGAGGGGCGCTGATCATCGCCGTCCAGACCCCGTGGCCCGACGACCTCAGAATTTGTACCGTTTCCTAATAATTATTCAGTCAGCCCTTTCGAGTCCTTCATCTGATCCCGGTACTTTCCGCAATACTACACTACAGCACGGCTAATATTGCAGTCGGCAATCCAACCGAGCCTAGTGCGTAGACTTCCACTAAAAGGGCTGGCTCTCTCTCTCTCTCTCTCTCTCTCTCTCCTCTTCTCTTTCTGGCACCAGTGCACTGAACCGCACAAAACACGGCATGGATTTCCCAATTTGTTTTAGTCATATCCACCACACACAGCTTCGGGCTTATAAAAAAAAGCTCTCTCATACACGTACATGGGTAAGAATACAGGGGGACTGAGATTTGAAAAATGCTAATACCAAGAAGAGGGCTTCTACTGAGTAACAATTTCCCTGTAGAAAAAAAAGAGTATTAAAATGAATATAACATAGACGTTGTTTTGACTGACACCAAAGTAGTCAGGGCTTAAACTTTCATGAAGTTCATGTCTGACTATCGCCAGAGTAGCATATTTTGAAATTCTGAACTAAGTGCAATTCACAGAGGTCATTAATCTGTATTGCATTTCATTTAACAGAACAGCAATAAGTTTACCCATTATTATAGTATGTATGTTCCACAGTGGAGGCAAACAAAGGAGATTAACCCATCGCTGTCATGGACTCAGAACTTGTTAACCCATGATCTTTAGGTCCTTACTGTTCTGTTGTGGATATTCTGCATGAAAACCTGCGATCCTCGTGTCAAAGTTCCCCAATAAAATAATACCACATGAACCGAATATCCGCGACAGTCATGTGGTAATCAATCATAGAGTGTCAGGTATGATGGGAATACCATGGTATATATAGCAGGCTTTTATAATTCTTTACCAGCTCCTACAGATGCCTTTGATCAGGTTCAGGGACATGGAGTTCACCAAGAGAACCTTTTTCTGACTAATCTCAGCGAAGAGATTGAGATAAAGTGGCTCGAAGATCCCCTGCCATTGTTTTCCATGTGTGAAGGACAAAAGGCTTCAGATAGTCTGCGGTCACGCGGACAGCCGGAGAAGGATGGTGTCACTCGGGTCCAGGGAATGGGAATGACGACAGCACAGTGTCCATGCAAGGTCGAGAAGGCAGTGCCTCGTCACCAAGAACCGGGGGGGGGGGTAAATCTTATAGACCACCCAGTAATCTTCTTGAGGGGCGGAAAATTTCCACATAACACCGGATGGTCACTGGGTTCTCCAACACGGGCATTCGCCGGACGACTAGGCGTGGGTCCATCCGACGGTCATACAGGAACTTCCACACCTCCGAACGTACAGGGTTCAGGTGGGGACATAGGAGGGGATGCCGATAAGCCAGCCCAGGAAGACGAGGGGCAGGGAAGGCAGGGTTAAAAAGAAAAAAAAAACAGGGAAACAGAGAGGAGCGCTGATTAGGGCAAGCAGACTGTGAAAGGACTAATTCAAATTCATTTCATCCAAATGAATAGGCCGACATCTGAATCCATTACCCACGAATGCAAGAGCACAGTCTTACATCCCCGATCCCATTTGAAGGCCCCCGTCGTCTGGCTCTGACAGGAGAAGTATCCCGTTCAAGGACGTGGCGACAGCATTCGCCCCCCCCCCCGCCTGGACCACTGCGCGGGTCTCTGTGGTTCTTATCTAGCCACGTTCTGCCCACACGCTGCCCCCCCAGCAGTCAGGCAATTACAGTATTAAGCACGGCCTGGCTGCGCCTTGAGCCCACCCCAGGACGGTCATCTGCTGTGGCTTGGAGCCGGGAGAAGGGCCAGGGCTCACGGCGCCTGGTGCCGCCGCCCGTTTCACCGGTGATGCCAGGACAGCCCCTGGCGACAGGAAGCGCACAGGAAGTAGCTACCACCCCCGCCCCCACCATCCCAGCTTCTCCTGTGGCTCATCCTGATTAAACTAGGAGAAGCTGACAATGGGAGTAATGGTCCTGCTTAAAGAAGTGTTACGATCCCCCCCGCCCCCCCGGCCAACCCACGTTCCAGGGTTAATTGGCTTCCAGCACAGCCGCATAGGCTGAGAACCGCCTACGGTCCTCGGAACTTGTCACATCTCACGGAGACGGGCCGGGCCGGTGGTCGGGATCCTCTGGGATTTTCTCCGGAGTCGGCACGGAACGCAGCCGGCAGGAAAGCGCGGCACGTCCGGGGAACAAAGCCAACCACTTTGTCCCCCATGACAACCTCTCCCTTCGGTGTCCTCACCTTCCGAGAGATTACATTTCCAAGACAGGAACCCCCTCGCTTGGGGAAAGGGTGAGGGGGTGGGGGTTTCAGTGGATTACAGAAATTCAAGGCATTTTAAAAGGTCACCCTGTCAATGGTAGAGTTTGGTCCTGACATCACAACGATCCCAGGTATTAACCATGCGTCACTGACGTTAGTGATTTCATCTGCGGGCCGGGTGGGGCCACCCCTCAGGATTACCCAAGGACTCACTTAAGTCGTCTGTCAGTCACCAGCTAGGTTTTTCTGCGAGACACGTCCTCAATGCCAACGTGCCAGGAGATGGCAGGCTAAAAATTGGAGACGGGGAAACTGGCCCCAAAAAATTGCAAGTGACCAGCGACCAACAGTGAAGAAGCAGGGAAAGCAGCAGGCCTCCGAGGAAGACACTGTGCTCACAAATTTCAACACGACAGGCAAGGAAAACCCAATAAGGAACCTATTTATTAAGTATTGTCTCTCGTTGCCAGCTGACGCTCCCTAATTCTCCCGTAAACTCTGCTCCTGCCCTGCAGAAAGGGTACCAGAGACAATGAAGTTTGGGAAGTACAATAAGACATCTCAGGCAAACAGACACACAGGATGTAGGAAGAACACGGAAAGTGAGGGGGGGTGTTCAAAGTGATTTTGGGGCTTGAGTATTAACTCGGGGGGGGGGGTCATTGGCTCCATGTCCGAGCCCTGTTTTAATATCGCGACTCCCAACATTACACAGGAAAAAAAAACAGAGCCATCTGAAAGCGAAGGGGAACCGTGACAAATAATTTTCAAAATTAAATTTCCTGCCTGTTTCCTCCGACCATCACGAGCTGGGGAAAGTGTTTACCCTGCGGGGGCGGGGCGGG
>JAODKM010000043.1:14954451-14973240 GCA_026780845.1 Petrocephalus sullivani
TGCGAGCGTCAGTGTTTTGAATCTGATGCGGGCAGCTACAGGAAGCCAGTGTAGAGAGCGCAGTAAAGGAGTGGTGTAGGAGAACTTGGGAAGGTCTCTGCCTGCAGGCCTCAGTGTAGTATACCGAGTTCAGCAGTGTAGTATACCAAGTTCAGCAGTAAGTATACCGAGTTCAGCAGTAACAGGTCCAGCAATGCACAGGTAGACACACACACACACGCACACATTGCTACAAGGACTGTGATAACTCACACTCTTTCAAAAGCGCACGTAGAGTAATTACCAGATGGACACAGTTTATTCACATTAGACAGTAACACATACCTATTGCCTGAAAAGTCGTATATGAAGAGTCAAAAGAATGCATGAATAGCCACACAGTCCCATATTTCTTACTGTTCAAATTTGGAACCGCTCCAAACACTAACTGCGGGACCTTTTCTTTCCCGTTATAGGAAAGAAGCTCTGGTTCTACAGGACCATCGAAGATCTGAGGGATTTTTAACTGTTGTAGCTACGGTTCCAGTTTCCAGTTTCTCTGCATCTCTCCGCTTCCCCTTTTCTGAGCTCAGAAAACCTCGTGCCTGGACTCTGACTGAAGCATGACCACAAAATGGCCACCCCTGAAGCTGTCGGTTTTTTATTTTTTTGTTTTTTGTTTTAGGAAATCGCACTTCTGTTGGCAGACAGCCAGCCGACCTCAGTGCTGTTCCTCAGCCGGTTAGATCCGCTCTCCTACGCAGAGTATCGTGGGAGAGTTGGGACGAATGAGAGAGATCTGCTCTGCCAGCAAGCACACGTTCACAGTGCGCTCAGCTCTGCCGTGGTCAATATGCCTCCTTTCTGCACTCTGCTGGCCAACATGTGTGGCCTGAATCTTTTGACCGTACGGCAGGTAATTAACTTGCTGCTGTTTAGAAGGACTAACTAGTCTCGGGACCAAACGCAGGTCTGGGGGGTGACAAGGGGTGGCCGTGGGCACCCGAAACGAACCCCTGCCGAATTTGCATTCCCTTATTTTCTAGATGCCTTAAATACATATTTAGGTCTATGTGCCACCCCAAAATGACCTCTGGTCCCACCCTGGCTGTGCCACTGCTCAAGACGCATCACTCTCTTTTAATATAGAAGGTGTGTCACAACTTGTAAAATGCTTTCCGTCATGCTGTCTTGCACAGTGACTTTTAAAAGGAGGAAAGCAGAAGTAGAAATTTGAGGTCCAGAAAGTAAAAATCCAGCCCAAGATTTTGTATCTAAGTGATTGTTGTATTTTTCCAATTGGGTTGGAAAATCAATACCCAGGATTGGAAATCGGGGAATGTATTTTTTTATTTTGCACTGTAATTCATTATGTAATATAACTTGCATGAAATTTATAGCACAGAACTCTAGGTTATGAGACTTGAATAAACCAAATCCGCCAATTGCTACCATTAAGTTCACAAAGAGAATTCTCAGGAGCAATGACCAAGAACATCCATTGTAAGTTTATTAATAAGATCTGTGCTGTTCCGGGACGACCGACAGCCTCGAGGGCAGGATCCTCAGGGGGTGGAGCTTACAGGCCGTGCAGAAGTAAGGGACTACCCTGGAGGCCGTGATGTCTGTGAAGGTGAAGAGGGCCGTCCTCTCCCGGTCCTTATAGAAGGACACCTTTCCGCGGTCCATGTCCAGCTGGACACGGATGACCTGAGGCTCCTGGGTCACGTCAAGGGGCGTCCACGGGGCGGAGCAGGCCTTGTACTCGCCATTGCGCAGCCGTATGCTCCAGAAGCCCTCGGCCGGTGTCAGCACGTGCTTCCCCTTCCTGTTGATGGAGTCCTTGGCCACGCCGAGGACCCAGTACGTGTTGTCGCGCACTTCCACCTCCCAGCTGTGGCGGCCGGAGCTGAAGCTCTCGGAGCCCAGCATCTCGGCACTGATGTCGAAGCGCTCGGGGTTATTGGGCAACTGGAACTGCTCCGTGCAGCACTGCACCCTGCACAGGTCCTCCGAGACCAGAAAGCAGTTGGCGGCAGTGTTGGGGTCTATGACCACGGGGGCTGCAAGGCGAAGCCGTAAGACCCGTCACGCAAATAGCATGTCATACACATGCTAAGTCAATTCCAGAAGTACTCACCGTAATGGACGATCTCCATCATCTTCTCCCACACATTATACTTCAGGGAACCTATGTGTTTGGCCACATCGATTAGAGCCCCTGAAGGCAGCTCTGGTTCCAGAAATGAGCCCCAGGTTCTGTAATGATATAGAAACATCCCTACTGGTGTGGCTTCAGATTAAAGACCACAGGACAGTAATGAGCAAACACCTCCGGGCTCACCTACCTCTTTATAATGTTTTCGTAGTTCTGCAAAACAAAAATAAGGACATCAGTCCGATTTGTCTAGCCATGCAGAATTTTATCTAACGGTCGTGTAGTCAGGTAGATCAGCCCAGATTTCTTCACCGTCTAAGGTGGTTTTTTATGGGCTCTCAAATATGAAAAGTCGGGTCGGGTCCTTGGTTTCCTCTAATGGAAAATGTTAAGTTTAAAGGGAAGTACTCATCAGTTCATTATTTGCTGCATCATTCATTATTCACTACATCTTATATATCCATAAATGAATAGAAGAACTTCTGTATAAAATGAGCTCCTCTAGCACGTCCTGGCAGGTCAAGTTTACAATAGTTTTTTTTTTTTTGGATCAAATTTTTATTAAGGAATTTTCAACGAAAGTTTACAATAGTTTTTAAAAAAATTTACCAGCCACTGCTATTCACGATTTTCAAGGTAGAACTTCCATAGCACAGCCTAGCAGTGGAGAACACGTGACCAGCATCTTGGTCAGGGATGTGATGGGGTGGGCGCTCTTAAGGTGACCTGATCCCACCCCCAAATGCAAATTTTACTGGCCGAACACCTGCCCCTCGGAATGCCTGACCTAGGCGATGGACAAGTACCACAACAGGAATAGTCTTACCTGCAGAAACAGGATGTCTTTGGCCCCCATTTCTTGTTCTATAGATCGGATAGTGTCCGACAGAGATGAGATGTCCAGTGTCAGATCTTCAATCTTGTCCCGGATCATCACACTCTTCAGCTCCTCCTCATCCCTCAGCAGCGCCAATCGAGCCACCTCTTCATCTCGCAGGAATTGGTGAAGTTCCTCAAAATGCTCCTTTAGCTGCCTCTCCGTGTTCTGAGCCTGGCGCTGCAAGTAGAGATCAGTCACCCACAACTCAATCTTGACCGCTTCTCGGTTGGAGCTTTAACATGCTTCTAAGGAGCTACTAAAGATACCTTCATGTGCTCTTCAGATTCCTCGCAGGTGCTCTTAGCCTTTTTGAAGGTGTTCAGCTTTTCCTTCAGAGGCTTCAGCGCATTCTTGAGTTCCGCCTGCCATCAAATAGTTACTCATCAGAGTCTGGTTTCAGCCCCCCTGCTGGCCATTACTGTGGGTAACATAATCACCCTTACTGAGAAGATATAAATATCTCCATGAGTTGCAGACTTGCGTCAAGCATGGGGCTGCTTTGTTAACTGTTAACAGAGTTCCTCTGTCAATAGGCAACTCAAGAAAGACAACTAATTTTGCCCTTGAGTTGGTGCAAAGCTAATCCATTTTATTGCCATGAGACTCTTTGATTTAAAGACTATAAATGAGTAAAGCAGTCCTGTTGGTCAACTGAATGAGAGGAAGGGAGAAGATAAAGTCTTGGGTGATCTTCCCATTCCCAGACCCTGGGGCAGTCGGTTGGGACACCACTGACATATGAAGGTTCCAGACCTACCTTACAGTCCTGCAAGGCTTCGGCAATGGGGTACAGCCTGTGCCCTCGGTGGGCCCCAGAGACACGGCACCCTCCGCAGATTGGTCGGAGCTCCTCCAAGCAGAAGAATTCCAGCGGCTCGCCATGTTCAGAGCATGCCGTGGGGTCCGAGCGCGCCCTTTCTCGCCGCAGGGCCTGGCAGGCTCTCTGCAGGGTGGCGCTGACCGGCGGCATGTCCAAGGAGGAACGCCGGAAGCAGAGAGGGCAGTCGCGGCCGGCACCGACGCCCCCTTCGCTCCAGTTGCGCTCCAAGCAAGGCCGGCAGAAGTGGTGCCGGCAGGAGAGCGCCACCGGCTCCCGGAAGATATCCCCGCAGATGGGGCAGGACAGGTCCTCCAGCTCCTCCTGCAGCGAGACCTTGGATGCCATTCCTGCTTCTGGGGCTGGAAAGCTGACCCTGTGGCAGCCCACCCCGGCAGCAGGCTAGATAAAGTTACGCTGTGTGCCCCTCCTCTCGGGGAGTCACTGGCACAAAAAGGGGCGCAGAAAATGCCAATATTCATACCTACCGTAGCGAAGAGCCTCACGATGGAAAAAGGAAACGCTGGGTGTGTGTATAAATATCCCTCTTCCTTGACGACTCAGAGCTTGAGTATCTGCAAGGCGAGATCAGAAGCTCAGTAGGTGGCTTATCTGTGAGGTACCAGGCGCGTGGAGGTTCTGCAAAGTGGGGACGTCACAAGAGGACAGGCTTGATGCGGAAACTCAACAAGGCAGCGACCAGGCTGAGAGTTTCACTGTCCTCCCCCATAACTGGGACTAAATTTTATGGGCTGTTCCGAAGGTATATGGTGAATTTTCCCTCGTGCAGTACAAACTATGAAACTATTTTTTTCAGTCAAGGTTATAATGTATGGTGCTGAAATGGGGTGGCGTGGGGGTGCCTGTTGTTGCCTCGCAGATGTGAGACCCAGGTTTGAGTCTCCATGTGTGTGGAGCTTGCATGTTCTCCCCGTCACTGCGGTATTCTCCAGTTCCCCCCCCCCCCCCCAGTCCAAAAATACGCTGCGGTGAATTGGAGTGGTGTGCCTGGGTGAATGGCTATTCTGTGATAACTGTTGGTCTCTGTGCCCTGACTAAGTAACGTCATATAGGTGTTTAAGATTTGCACAGTCGCTCCTGGAAAAGTACCGCCATTTTTTCAGATTCCTTCACTGAGTCTCACTTGAACTGCTGGCTACACTGCCCACACAATTTCTGGGGGTGCTGCTCCGTTTTCAAATATGGCCGTAAGTTTCCAGAAAATGTCCGCAAATATGGACGAGACAAATGCAGAGTATGGAGAGAAGGCTCCGTCCGTATCCGTGAGCTAAAATGAGCCTTAACTTTCTCATAGTGTGCCCTGTGTGTATTTGTGTGTGTGTGTGTGTGCCCTGTGATGGACTGCTGAAACAGACTGTGAACACGCGAGGAGCCATCGAAGCTTGTAGTGACTGAACTAACAGCTAAACCTCTCCCAGCCCATCCCCCGGGTCCACACCCCCCTCTTTAATGGGGAAACTGTGCTGTGTTAATAAAATAACCAACACCACTCAGATTTTCTTATTAATTACTATTTTATTAAACAGAGGCCCAAAGAGCGGTCTCCCGAACAGTCCTTAAAACAGTCATGACTAATTTATTTAAGGCTCGGCTTGTGCCCAATTCAGTCTAAACGTCCCAACTGCCGCATGGCAGATGTACAGGAAACAGACAGGAAGCCGTGAATCTCCAGATAGGCTCAGGTCAGAGCCAGCAAACCACAGCATAAATCACGCAAACGGCTGGCTGTTGTGTCGTGTTGTCGCACACTTCCACCTCCCAGCTGTGGCGGGAACGAACATTACCAATGAACATTACAAACGGCGAAACGACGGGAACGAGTCCAAAGCCGAAGCGCAGCCTTTGGAAGGTAACGCCGTGACTAATTAGCTATCTGAGGCGTGCTTCGGAAAACGGCGTTAATTAGCACAGGCAGTGTTTGCCGTGCGTTAGGAGCAGACTCCTTGATACCCCCATATAAAGCTGCCATAAGAGGAGAATGGATGGACAAATTTACAAAATGATGGATGGACTTTGGGCAAGATCTGCTGGTCAGTCAATAAACAGAAACCTTGGTAAAAAAAAAAAAAAGTCAGGAATTGGCATAAATAAAACTGGCATAAAATCAAATGTAAAATATAAAATGTCTTATTAGATGTAATGGTATATGGATGAATCCAAGCATTTTCAGGCAGACGCCCCCCTCTGGCCGTACAGTGGTATGACATGTGAATACACTCCGGGAGACCAGGACGATATACCAAAGTTAGCATTTCGTTACTGCTCTCTGTTATTGCAGATACAGGAGGATATGTTTGATGCTTAACATGTTAAAACCATAGAACTCCAAACCAAAAGTCACTCACCGTCAGACACAGGGGCTGTCAAATGTACGCTCCGAAATTAACAAAGTACATTGCACATACAGTAATAAATCTTTACATTTAAATTAAGATATTTACAAGATTAATGCTATTTGATTTGTTGTACAAAACAGATATTTACAAGATTAACAGTTTTACATTTTGTTATACAAAACATATTTAGAAGATTAACTTCTTTGTGTTATACAAACTTTTGGGGTATATTGTTTAATACGTTAATATTTTATTTGGTTATTTACACCAAGTTGGTGTTTCTCCAGCTGCTGTCCACACACTGGTGCACGTTGAGGCCATGTTTGTATGCGTAGCTCTTACCGCACTCTGCGCAGCTGTACGGCTTCTCGCCGGTGTGGCTGCGCAGATGTGAGTTGAGCGAGCTCTTCTGCGAGAAGCTCTTGCCGCACTCAGCGCAGCTGTAGGGCTTCTCGCCGGTGTGCGTGCGCTGGTGCAGCGTCAGGTACGCCTTCTGGGCGAAGCTCTTTCCGCACACGGTGCAACTGTATGGCTTCTCCCCCGAGTGGCGTCTCTGGTGTATCTTCAGGTAGCTCAGGTAGGCAAAGCTCTTCCCACAGATCGAGCAGATGAAGTACTTCCCCTCGCCAGCAGAGTGGCTGGATTTCCCGACCCCCACGTCAGCACCGAACCCGCCAAAGCCGAGGAAATGTCCGCTGGAGTCGTCAGCATCCTCGCCGGGCTCGTCGACCATTGCTGGGGCCGTGGTCTCCATGTCCTGCTCGCCGTGACTGACGTCAGCGACGTGCTGAAGGTCCTCCTGCTCAGGAGGGTCCAGAAGTAAGGCCCCGGTGCCACACAGCTCCTCGGTGATGTCGCCCTCGGGACGAGACCCCTCTGCAGAACTGTCACCAAACTCATCCTGTCCTGTTTGGGAACATCAGGACATATCTGACACTGACAGACAGGGCCGGACTACGGGCATACTCACACCAGGCGATCTGTACCATTCCCGAGCACGCTTGACCCCCAAACTCCAGTCCTTATGACAGGTGTGGATCACACTAGATGCGTACTATGCCTGGGTCCAGCACATCATGCGGGCCTGGGCATGGTTCAGTTGGACTTGTGCACAGTATGCATCGATTGTGACCGCTAATCGTGCACAAGCACGGAACGCAGATATGACGTCAATGACGCGACTGGCCATTTGTGAAACATGGCAGCAAAGGGCTCACTTTGGCTTTGTCTATGGCTTAGATGCAGCGTTTGCTGGAGATTTGCACTGACGAAAGTATCCAGGAAAAGCTGGACGCCAAAACACAAAAACTCAGATACGTTAAGCGCAATGCGAGAGCTGATTGGTGGGGGGAGTGGGGGCAATCGTGCCCGGGCACGGTACGAGGCACATGGGCTAAGTGAGAGTACGGTCTCAGACATGGCTGGGGCCCTGAAACTCCAAGCCAAAGCCACCATTAATGTTATAATTACGCCATTATTTTTTTTACACTTTCCATATTTATACTGTATTGCATTACATTGCTTTGATGACATTATACATTTATTTTTTTTTATTTATATTTATGTTACCACCACAGTGGGGCCAAGGAAAATGGTGTTTCAATGCACTGTGAATTTGCACATGGACATAATGACAATTTGATTTTCAGATTCTGTTTGTCAAATAAATAAACATAAAAATGAAGAAATGACGACTGATGGGAAATAAAATCCTTCTGACTAAGGTAACAAAGATAAAGTCTTTAAAAGGCGGTCAGTCTACATTTCTGCAGCCACATTCTTGCCAAAGAGATGCCACCCGCACTGCGTCTCGCTGTACACCTGTGACGAGATGCTGGCCCGTCGCCATGGCAGCCACACTGTGGTCAGGGGGCTGCCAGATTCCCACACTACAGTGATACGCTTATTATGGCAGTTGCCTTTCACACGAACAGGCACAACCGACATGCTTTTTAAAATACAAATAGACACTTTGGTGAATTAGATCATTTTTACCCGAGAAAAGGGGTGTATAAAACAAAAGAAACACCCTATACCTTATTTTCCTCTAAGCACAGCCTTTCCACTTGCAGTAAGCTGCGTTCTATTTTTACTTCAGATAAAAAGCTGAATTTTATTTTTATTTTAGAAAAAGAAGGTCATAGAACCATGGTGTACTCAGCCTTGTGCCCTGTGCTGCCTGGGACTGGATCCACCCCCCCAAATCCCAACCCCAACCCTGTCCAGGGAGATGGATGGATGGATGATAGATGGATAGACAAAATATGGTTGCAAACTTATTTAAGTTCAGAATGTGTTAAATGTAAATGGAACTATACACATCTTGCTTTCTAATGTGTCATTCTTGTTTTTGGAGGTCACCCATGCTGATAACCACACCACACCCCTTTCCTGCCCAAGGGGTACAGCAACCTGAACCCAACAATCCAGACCCAAAGGGAGGCATCCAGCTGACATTCCCAAAAGCTCACCACAGCATGGCTTGAGAACAGTCTGGAGAGTCTCCTCAGAGAGCCCCAGAAGGGAACTTACTCACTTTTCTACAGTTAAACATTTTTTTGTCCAAAGATGGACATTTCCGTCCAAAAAAACAAATCCAGTCCACAAAATTATTTCAACCAATTAGTTGGGTTCTCTGTGACTGTGACTTTTTTGAGTGAAACAAAATATTGGTCTGGATCCTTTCTGGGCCAGAAATGACCAACTCCAACCATTTTTACAGTCCAAACAACAAAAAAACTAGAGTCCACTCACTGTCTTGTGTGACGTTCAGGCCTCCCTTGGATTCAGTAACCCAGCGGTCCTTTTCCACGGACGTTTCTGTCACTTCAGAAATCGCAGGCTTGTCCGTAAACTATACCAGAGAAACAAGGCAGACGGAACCAGATGGGCCAGAGGCAGGCCGAGTCCATCCAGACAAACTGACATCACAGGCCTGATTTATATATATTTTTCAGGCTGGCACCACTGAGAGACCACACTCCCCAAAGAAGAACCTTAACCCGAAAGAGTGAGTAGATTTTACCACCATTGCAAGCCATTTCACCTTAAAAAAAGACTTTAAACTGTTCGTTGGTGGGCACTCATGGTATGTAAATTTAGTTGTTTTTATGTCTGAGACATTCTTAAATAATGCAAATTTGCAAATTCACAAAAATAGACAGAAATATAAGAGTCCAAATACTTTTCCAGAGGCAGCACCTCAGTATTAAGTCGAGGATGGCTGGTTACGCGTTACAGCAAGTTTATAACAATGGACGATCGGACATGTGTGTTTTCAGGTAAGGGTCCCCAATCGGGGAGTACAGAAAGCAAGCATCAGGAATTTTGGGGGAGAAACCTTAGTAACGGACCTTGCGCTTCCTGTAACCAGCTGGCAGAGCGTCCTCCTCTTCTGCAGCCGACGGCTCTCCATCACTCCACAGGCTGAAGCACCACTCCTTCCCAAAGACACCCTCTATGGTGGGACAGCGCTCCTTCCCTGAAACGAGCCGGCACACTCCGTAAACCGCCCGCACTAAGGCGATCGCTGATTAGTACATGCAAAAAAAAGCACACCTAGCAGTCACAGTTCGTGTTGCGGGTCAATCATTGTGAGTAATTCAGATCATGACAGATGCTGGAGACCCCTGCATCTCCTGGGCGGCTTATGAACATGTCAGCAAAGGGGAACTGCAGGCTGGGGTTACAGGACATCTGACGATGGTGTGCAAACAGCTTTTATGAAGTTTGGGCGCTGCTCTGCCCCCCTGCATGCATGCATGCGTACGCACTCTCGGGACCCTTCTCCACCGCCACCATTTCGTCGCCTGTCTGCACCCCGACCGAGCACCGGCCGAGGGCGCAGCCGTTGGTCCTGCCCACCACCCGCTGCTGGGCGATCTTCAGCTCGGTCTCCATCAGGCGCAGCTTCCTCCTCAGCTCCTCATTCTCCGTCTGGCTCCGGCGCATCTCCAGCCGCAGCACGGCGGATCCCTCCTCCACAAGTTTGATAATCTCTGCCACGGCCGCTTTGGATAACACCCCCATGATCGAGGAGAGCTGCGCCTGAAAAGAGAGGCAGTTCAACATCTTTTTTTTTATCACGAAATCGCCACCTGCTTTCTTTCTAACCAGATACCGCTTATTTTCTGCTTATATTAACTGTTATACGACTTCTGCCGTCTGGCCACAAGTAGCTGAGCGCACATTGGCTATTTTCGGGAGCGAGGCAGCGGGTGCTGATGGGATGCATTACCGTAAACCCCAGGGAATAGCCGCACGTGATTTTGACGAGACGCATTCACTCTTCAATATACCGGTTTCGCAGTCCGTGGGAGACGAGGCATTGCGTTCGTGGCACTAGTGCATTTCAGATTAAGAGGCTCAGTCAAAAGACATTTTCGACATCTGGGGAGTTACAACTATTTTGCTCCGAATAATTAACAGGATTCTCATGCTTTGATACACGCGTCTCTCTTGGGTAACGTAAATCACCACAGGAACTTCCGAGGGGGAAAATGACTTGATTAGCATATATTTCCTCCTCGCAAATATAAACACATGCGCTGCTTGCATAGCAACAAATGTGTCAAAGTAGAAATTAGATTGTGACATCCATCCTTCTTCTAACGGTTTATCCAGTCTTTGCACTACAGGAGGAAACCAGAGTGCAAGGCGTACAACATCTGGAAATCTCAATGGGGTGCATGGAACCAAATAACTAAACAATCCAAAACCAGACTCTGAAAATGTAAGAGTTACTTTAATTATCTGCAAACTTGAAGCCCAAACTGCAGCAGAAAGGTCAGTGTTGTGGAGGATGACAAACACCAGTTCTTGCACACGGTACATGTGCACACATTATCCCACACCTCATTTGGGAGGTTGTGGTCCTGGTCAAACGTGACTTAGATCCATTTCCTGCTCTCTGCCCTCTAACTCAGCTCTTTGCAGCTGAAAGGCTTCTCTCCACCGTGGGTGCTGCACATAAAGACCACATTTCAGAGAGAATCTCTCTGAATACATCATTTCTCTTCTGTATGAATGCTTATATGTGAACTTCCTACACACTGGAAGAGTTCTTTCCTATGTGAGTAAACCAGTAGACTTCTCTGCCTGGTAGAGAAATGATCACCACACTAATGGTTTGGTTTTTCTCTCATGTATGAGTGTTTGTTTGTCTTCAAAGGAGGTCTCTGACAGAAGTCCCTCCCACACACTGTGCAGCAAAGGTTTTTCTGTGTCAATGTGTACGTGTGAATTCAGATCACTTTTCTTCAAAAAAAAAAAACCCTTGGCACAGATAAACCCTTCACACAGATGAATGATTTCTCTCCCCTGTAAACAAACTGGTTCTCTTATCTTTACCAAATCGCTCCTTCTGAGACTGCCTCTGCAGCTGTACTTTTATATTAATAAGATGCTTGAAATGCATCCCACACAGTGTTGAAATAAACTGTGTTTCCCTCCAGTCAGCATCCTCAACCACCTTTTTGCTGTATGTACAGCTCTTGCTAATAAAGAAACTAATACACTCTATCTGACTCTGTTTCATCTTCTGCAGGAATGAGGGGCCCATTCAGTCCCTCTGGGTCTTCTGCAGGTGTGAATGCTTCATCTTATCCCTTTGGACCGTCTTCGTACCCAAAACATCTGTGCATTCTGCAGCTTCATTCCCTGTGTTAGACCTATATCTCACAGATGACGAACCTCCACTGACAAACCGTCTTCAGCTCTGTGTTAATGAGAATGCAAAAAAATGTGTTAGCCATCCTTTTGTAATAGCTTATCTTAGTGAGAGTTTGGGGGGGGTAGAAGCTGGCTTACACCCTGGATGTGATGCCAGTAATTCTGTTAACTATCTTGTTAATTACAAAGAAAAAGTTGCACATTAAAACCATGCTACATGAGATATTTTTGTGGGTGCAATGGCACCTAATTTGATATTGTTCTCCACATGTTAAGCGATAATAATAACTCTTATTGACTAAACAAGTTTGTTTATGCATTACTTTTACTATTACTAAATGTCCATGGAATGTCGTCTGTTTGTGTTCATTCCCCCGAGGGCATCAATCAGTCATTCCGCTTATCATGATCACTCGACTCCTTCTTCCACCCCGCTGTGTGTCGGAAGGCTGTGAAGGAACAGGTGATCACCAAGGGCTGGTATTCCGTATCCACTGGCCTCTAACCACATCGACTGGGAGAACAGTGCAGCAAACTGATGGTGGAGAAGGACTTCACCTGCAGAATAACAACTTCTTCCCTGTAACAGTGTCAGGACCTCCTTCCTCATAGTACCACCGGGAAAATGTCCTCATTCATGAGGGATAGGTCCTCATCTCCGGGGCACCAGTCTTTGCCACCATGGTGGCATAACGTTCCACCGCTGAGATGGAACCCAAACTGTCAGCCTGATAAATACAAAGTCACATTACACATTAGAGGGGTGTTATGCCGTCTCTTAGCACACAGCATTGGTATCTTTAAATACGTAATACGTAAATATATTATGTTCATAAATGGCAAAGGAAGACTGTATCTTTATATTTGTTCAGAACAGTCATATGATTATTGAATGTTTACTTTAACATAATGTAATGGTAGGCATAGATGATTTGTTTAATTGATTGATAGTCAAATTAGGTTTCAAAATTAGGAAATTGAGGGAACCAATTATGAAGGTCAAAGAAAGGGAGTTTACAGTAGTATGTGGGAATACTGCCTAGAGAATCATCTCCCAGCTCCCTACCAGACAGTCTTACGTTTCCCTCCCAGCTCCCAGCAAAAAATGTGGGCTGTCTGGTAGGGAGCTGGGAGGGAGCAAAAACATGGACCGACTGTGGGTTCCCCATGGACCGGTTTGGGAAACACTGAATTAGTGTATTGGGGTTCCTGGCAACATCTACAATTTTTGAATGCCCAGATTAAAAATACTCATGAGTATAAATATGTGAACAGTTTAGGATCAAAGAGATTATCTGAGGGTAATGAAATTTACTTAGAAACTACAATTAACATTTTCTGCAAGCAGTCCGTTTCATTTTCTAGGTTTCAAACAGGCTGAAATGCTTCGTTTTACTGTTGCTCCCCTGGTGTTCTGAAGGGCAACAGAAGGACTGAAGGCAAAACTTCTCATCTGCACTTTGGCCAGATTCTCTTGGGCAGTTTTCAGCCCCATCTCCATGAGACACAATTTCCACTTCAGGGTTTCCATCTCCCTTTGGCTCCCATGCATCTCCAGCCTGCAGGCAGTACGGCTGTCATTCATTAGTCTGCCAATGTCTGCCACAACTGCCAACAATAAAACCCTCATAATTAGCACCAACTGTGTCTGTAAAACTCACACAAGTCAGCATTTTTGTTAAATAATTCAGCTTCCCTCTCACTAGCTTGATACCTCTGCTTCTAATTGGATACCAGGTCTTCAGGTATGCGTTAACGCAGAGGTTAATTGTCTTTGGGGATTTCTTTGAAGGATGCCACCGCATACCGTATATTATCTATAATGGCAGCCCTGGCCTATTTCTGAGTGAGCCTTCTTTACATGATCCCCTTCTCCTACCCCTCACCCATCAGCTCAGTGACAACAACTCCAGCAGAACTCCCTACAGACAGATTATTTTCAGAAGCGTGGAAGGGGCGTGATGGGGCCAAGTTATCGGGCAATGGAAATTGCAGTTTAGGTTTTAGATTTGTCTAATATGTACATTTTTAATTGTTTTTACAATTGAACTGGATTCTGTTCTGTGACCTCAATAGAACTAGGCTGTAAAAGAGAAAGGGAGTCATTATAAAGCACTTATGCTGGTGTTTCCCAATCCGGTCCTCGGGGTCCCGCAGACAGTCCATAGAGGTGGAAACCTCCCAAGGTGTTGCCTCCTGGAATTCCTCCTCTCCACTTTGCATATTCCCTTCAGCAATGAGTTTCTGCAGACCAGCAGTGGAGAGGTCCTCTGAGCCAAACTCAAGCAGCTCCTCAACATCGTCCCACTCCACCTCTTCAAATCCTACTTCCCTCGCAAGAGCAACACAACTTATTTTTATTGCTTCCAAAATTCAAGAACAGTGTGCCAATCCACCAGCCCCCCCCCCTTCCCCTGCAGCTGCAATCAAGGAATCAACATCTAGAATGTGCGCCTTAAATAACTGGCTTTACAAGCTGAAACCACACCTTGGTCAATGGGCTGGCGTAGAGGAAGTTGTATTTGGAGGCAAAAACAGGTTTGAGAGGTCTGAAAGTTAAGCAATCATGGGTGGTTTGGCACAAGATCCAGAATGAGAAGAATCTTAAAATCCAAATTTCAAGCTTCTCTTCATTTATGTTCAACGAAGGATTTTTTTATCGCCAGAACATTTCACAGGCACTTTCACTTACCTTGTTCTGTCATACTTACAGCAATGGACTTGATTTCGTGACAAGTACAGCAACAATAAAATAGCAATTCTCCCTCCCAAAACTCTTATTGGACAATCATGGCTCTTAACTTAAATTAACCCAGCTAACAGAGAAATCCTGCTTCGCGAAACACCCTCCAGAGTTAATAAGCATTAAGACTATTCTTTTGTGGTCCAGCATTTTCATATGCAAAATATGTCGAGGATGAAATCGCGTATAAGCCAACTAAAGATTCGCTTTAAGCAGGCATCTGCTCCGTATAAGAATCCTGTAATAGCAGTACTATGTTACCGAGGCTACCAACTTCGGACGATAAACTTCAAGTCCCATAATGCAACACGACGGATGACATTCCGGTCATACACGGAAATTTGGGGGCGTTTTATCCGATTTTGTGGAAGTGGAGTGGTAGAAGTCATTCTGGCTCGGTTAGCTTATTATTAGAACAAGGTACCTGCAGATACCTCTGTAAATCAGGACGTCAGTATAAAATAACCAGATATATAGCTACTTACTACAATCCGCTGGTAGGATCGCATATTACGCCTCGTATCAATATGAATGGGGAAACTCACATTAACACGTTACAGTTTAGTCAAGTGTAGAAGAACTCCGGGATTGCATAAGTATAGTTTTACCATTTATTAACCTGTGCAGTCTTCATAGTTTAATCCATTTGTGTTCTTATATATGCCGATCTGTCAGATAATAGTTCACGTGCTTCACTGCCTAAAATTGCAGACAGGCATTTAGCGATGTTTATTATTATTATAAATAAAGATTCTGCCATCTGCTGCCTAATTAGATGAGTATGCGCTGCGGGAGCTTGCAATAACACGCTAAGCGCCCTCCTCTGCTGTCCTCTCATTCTCCTTTCAGTTATGTGCAGCAGAAAGGTTCTGGTCTTCCCCTCGGCGGCCGAACTGGGCCCGGCGCTGGCTCGCCTGGTGACCTCCCGTGCAAAGCAAGCCTGCAGCTCGCAGCGCGGCCGCTTCACCCTCGGCCTGTCGGGGGGCAGCCTGGTCTCCATGCTGAGCCGAGAGCTCCTAGCCCTTCCAGACCTCGACAGCAGCGCTTGGGTCGTGGGCTTCTGTGACGAGAGGCTGGTTCCATTCGACAATGAGGAAAGCACCTACGGACTGTATAAGGTGCAAAGCAAACCCCCAGATCCAGTGCAGGATGAGTGACCCGGAAAGGAGTTATTAAGTAACACATTAGACAGAAGGCCGGTAGTTGTAACAGGCTTTGTTCTGTGTATATGTTCATCGGTGGTTCCAAGTCTTGACCATCCACATCTCAGCCAGACATACCAAGTAACGTTTCATCCCTTTCTGTGTTTCAGAATCAGCTTCTCTCCAAAATAAATATTCCCAAAGATGCAGTTCTAGCTATTGACCCTTTGCTACCCGTGGAAGAGTGTGCAGAAGACTATGCCCGCAAGCTGGCCAAGGTGAGCACACAGACACACACACCAGCTCACGGACGCGTGGATGATTGTGTACAAGTAGCCCTTCTCCTATGTGTCTGTGTGTTGTGATGCTGATTGCTTGCCCATACAGTATGATTATAGTAAGTTCACAACTTCTGGCTGTCTACTTATAGCGTTGGAGTTCCTCACCATCCTCTGTGTTGTTTTAGCAGGAGAGGCTTTGGTTATCATAATCACTACAGCTCTATGCCCTTGTCTTGTAGTCCATCCTACTGTTGTAAGCTGGACAGATGGGCTAATTTTTCTCATACCCAGGGAATAATTGGTTGTGTACTTGTGTGCATATAGGAGAATCTGTTCTGGAACAATGCTTAGGAGCAGGAGCAGGATTAACTGTGTAATTGGGTTGTCTGTAGACCTTCCCTGATGAGGAGGTCCCGGTCTTTGACCTCTTGTTGTTGGGTATGGGGCCTGATGGACATACCTGCTCACTTTTCCCAGATCACCCCCTACTGGAGGTAAGACTTAACTTCATTCTCAAACTTGAAGGTGCTTGACAGATTCTTTTCAGGTGAATCCATGACGTAAGCAAACATTCCAGTAATGATTGGTTACAGATTTGGTGTGACTTATGGTTATCAGTATTGACATAGAACCTATTGTCCTATCATGGACACAAGAACCGGTCTGATGTAGAAATAATATGGAACTAGAATGGCAATCATAATAACTGGCAATAGAGTGATAGCTGCTGCTTGCAGCTTAGGACACCGAAAATGACCTCAGTTATTAATTTTAATAAGGAAAGTTCTTTCAATTTCCAAGTGCAGAAATGCTGTTAAAAGCAAGCATTTGGTGTTCCTGTCCATGGTAAAAAGTTTCTTGCTCGTCTCCGAATAAGAGTTGCCATGATCTGTGATCTGTATTGTGCGCCAGATCTACAGCACAGTCATGTGTACACAAAGCATGGGCACAAACTTCATTCAGGACACCGCTTTCTCTCCAGGAGACCAAAAAGACAGTGGCCCCCATCAGCGACTCGCCGAAGCCCCCTCCCGAGCGCGTTACCATGACGCTGCCAGTGGTCAACGCTGCCCGTTGTGTTGCCTTTGTGTCGGCTGGTGCCAGTAAGGCCTCCGTGTTAAAGGTGGGATCCAATATTAATCCAGCTCAGGGCCTCTGAGGTCTGGTCCTCAGCCTCCATTTACCTGTGAGCCAGGTGTGAAGCCTCCTGCCACTCACAATAAGTAATTATTAAAATAAGTGCCTGGAAGAACTGAAAACGTGGCCTGGATTTGGAATCGAGATCCAGATTTGGGGGGGGGAATCTAGTTCAACAACTAGAGCATTGTGTTAACCATGCAAAGAATACAATCTGGGTTACTATCCCAGAGTGTGGACATAAATTGTAACCGTTCCCTGTACTACGGTAAGTTACTTTGGATCAAAGAAAAAATTAAGGTCAGGTGTCAAAACAACCAGTATACATTTGCAGTGCTTGACTGTGGTTCTTTGGCTTCTTCAGCAAGTCCTGGAGGGAGGAGAAGGCCTGCCACTTCCTGCGGCCCTAGTTTCTCCCAGCCAAGGAGAGCTGCTGTGGCTGCTGGACGAGCCTGCTGCAGCTTCTCTCTCTCTTCAAGTTGAAAGGCCTGCCCCTGGTGCAGAGCTTTAACCCTACTGCAAGGGGGCGCCATCGATACACAACGAGGCCCAACGTGGGTTGGGAGTGTTAAGTGGAAAGTGTCAGCCAGGCACAAACGTCTCCGAATTATGTTTCCAGCACCCATGTAGGATGTGTGAATCTGTGCAATTTACACAGTCTGAATTTAATTACATAATTTACTTCCTTTACCTGTTCTTTTGGGATTCACTATTGAACAATGTGTCCTTGTTTTGTAGTTAATTTCCAAACCAAGATACCTCTGTGGAAATAGGTACTGGGGCTTCTAAGAGACATAAGAAACCAGTATAAGATGTTTAAAGTCCATGTTGTTAACCAGACTGTATCCAGTTAAACTGTTAAAGGTTCTCTATACGCAAGACATTTTCCTTGGGAAAGTTCTGAGTCATGTGATGTCACCAGCTGTAACCAATTCTCTTTCGATAAATGAAATTAAATGCAGCTGTGGAAAAATCCACCAACAGATCTGAGGAGCACTGGTAACTGGACAGACCCTGTCTAGCGGGCCCTGTGGTTGGCTTGCTGATTATTGCGACCCAACTATAATTTTTAGATCAAGTGGGGACCATAATAAAAGGATCAAGATGATTTTGTGGACTGAAACTTTGTTATGCGTGTATATACTTGTCTTTGGCACTGCTTGGCTGTTTTTGCACACTGAAATATTCATTTGTGCGCTTGCTGCATCTAACAAGGAAAATGTTGTCTGAGAACTGGTAAAAAGTCCTACAACATGCACGCTAATCGCTGATGTATTTTTCGGTCACGGCGTGCAGTAGCCTATTTATACTCTTTGAAGTGTATCGAACTGCAATGTTAATTTCGTTTCACTACTGATACCGCCGGGGGGCGCTAGAAGTCCAGCAGTCATAAAACGTTAAATAAAAACCTTAGGTGCTTTGGGTTGAACCAGGAGCACAGTGTATCATTGTACGTGTTTGCAGATTTATTTGGATTCAGAGAATTAGATGGGGGAAAACTGAAACTTTTGAATGGGTTAGAGCAGTGGTTCCCAACCTTTTTTTGCTCTTTTCCCCCGGAAAATATTGTAAGGCCCCCCTCTACATTTAATGATATTATCGCCCATATAAGTTTGCAGTAAGGA
>JAODKM010000043.1:14982741-14995763 GCA_026780845.1 Petrocephalus sullivani
CAACGACCCAGGATACGGGGGGGGCTCGGGGGGAGGAAGGTGAGGAGGAAACGCCTAGAGGGAGAGAGGGTAGGAGCGCCGGGGGGGGGGGGGGGGGGGGGGGGGGCTTCTTCACACAAGCAGTGTCCCATCTGTTCTTGATGCATATTGTCAAAAAAGTGAAATTAAGTTACATAAAAGTGCCAAATCAAATTTATCCAAAGTAACATACAATTGAGGGAGCGGGGTCGGCCAGGCCCTGAAACAAGTGGGGGTTTAGGGCCCAGCAGTGAAATTATTCTGCCAGTCGTGAGATTTGAACCGGCACTTTTCTGCTCATAGACATAGAGACTTAACCCACAAAGCCACACTATGCTTTAGTTCCAACAAAACAAAAAAGTCTCAGTTCTTCTATAAAATGTTATTTCTTTAAAAATCAATATTTTCCATCTATTCTCATGGTAGATATGTATTATGCATACAAAAGTGCTGTTTAGCTATGCTGTAATTAACTTGGGGGCAATTAGGTGTTTTTTTGATTGTAACATAGTCACCCTGCGAGATGTACAGCATTGTGATGTTGGCAAACGCTTATGGTCTCTGCCTCCTGTAGAAGTCCAGATGTTCCTGTGTAACAAAGAGACTTACGGGTTCCTGCCCATCCCCCTACGTTCCCACAGTTCCCTGCAGGACGAGGCTGACAGTTTCCTGCACACAGTTCTGGAGGTCATGGGTAGGCCTGCGTGGAAGGGTTAGGGTACAGGAACAGTCTGTGGTCTGCCTGACGTTACTCAGTGGGTTTAATGGGTTTGTTCCCTCTGCCCCAAACAGTGCGGAATCCCCCCTTAGAACCTTCTAGATTCACACTTGTTCCTCAGAAAAATCCGGACAAGATGGGCTTTGACGAGGTGAAGCAAAAAAAACCCCAGATAATCGAAACCATTACTTTTTTTTGCCTTTCCATTGAATGTGGGCGTGGCTTTAGTGTGCATACCTCCACAGGTGTTCATGATCAACCTGGAGCGCCGTCCTGATCGGCGGAAACGCATGCTGAGGTCCCTCTATGAGCAGGAGATTGACTGCAAGGTCTTCGCCGCGGTGGACGGCAAGTAGGTCGCCGGATCGGTGAGCCTTTATCTTGAGCGGCGTGCCAGATTGGGAAGCCTCTCTCACCGGCTTGCTCTCTCGCTCAGGGCCTTGAACGAGAGCCAGATCAAAGCCATGGGAATCCAAATGCTGCCCGGCTACAGCGACCCCTATCATGGCCGGCCCCTCACACGAGGGGAGCTAGGCTGCTTCCTCTCGCACTACGCCGTCTGGCAGGAGGTACGCGGGGCGCCCTGCCGGAGAGCCCAACCTTCCTGTGTCTCCTGTCCTCTGAGCTGATCTTTTTCCCGTAGATCGTGGATCGGGGGCTGGAGGTGTCGCTGGTGATCGAGGACGACTTGCGCTTTGAGGTTTTCTTCAAGCGACGCCTCCAGAACCTGATGTTGGAGGTGAAGAACGAGGGACTGGACTGGGACCTCATGTAAGCGCACTAAGGGGTTCCCTACTGTGGAGTTTATGAAAACCATGAACTTGTCTTGGTAGCTTGTCCGACACTATGGCTGATTTTTCCGTTACTCCTCCCACACCTTTCTCCATCTCCTCTCCTTTTCTTCTACCTTCTTTCCATCTTCTTCCTGCCTCCCCCCCATTCTCAGTTACATAGGGAGAAAGAGAATGCAGGTTGATCGTCCAGAGAAGGCCGTTCCCAACATCCATAACCTGGTGGAGGCCGACTACTCTTATTGGACGCTGGGATATGTGATGTCATTACAAGGCGCCAAGAAGCTGCTGGAGGCCGAACCATTGAAGAGGATCCTGCCGGTGGACGAGTTCCTCCCCATCATGTTCAATAAACACCCAGTGTAGGTATCCCTTAGCTGGCTTATCTGCCCTACCTTGGAGTTTGTGAATTCTTCAAGTAGCGTGTCACTGTGCTGCGTCCATCAGCCGTTGTCTTCGATCCATTCCGCCCCGCCCCAGGTCGGACTACATGGAGGAGTTTGAAACTCGGGACCTGAAGGCGTTCTCTGCAGAGCCCCTCCTGGTGTTTCCCACCCACTACACAGGAGACCCGGGTTACATCAGCGACACAGAGACTTCCACCGTCTGGGACAACGAGACGGTGCCCACGGACTGGGACCGTGCGCGGGCAGGCAGCAAGACGCACGAGCAGGCGGAAATCAGCAGCGAAGCCCAGAACACAGACGTCCTCCAGTCGTCCTTGCACCGTGCTGCTAAGGAAGAGCTCTGATTTTGGTTATTTCACACGTGTGGCCAGCCACTGAGAACAGGGAACCGCCCACCCAGGGTCAGCCTGCCACATTCTGTTCATGTCCTCCTGAAAATTGCCTCTATCTTCACATCTTTCCTGGGATGATGTTAAGGAGGCAAGGAGTCTGAGATGTGTGATTTGACTATTACAGTGGTTTCTGACGGTCATCATGGGATCATCACATCTGGTGCAAGTGAGGGAGGAACACCTGCTTTTAGAATTTATTATTATTATTTTTTTAAAGCACATTTTTGTTTTTTTCTCTCACCTGGGTCAATTGCCATATAGGACATTGCTGACTCGTGGGTCAGCACCAATCCAGCTGAACTTAAGGGCACAAATTGTGGTCCAGCTGCAACGTCAGGTTCGAGGACAGAGCTCCGATTTAAATATTCAGTAGATATTATTGACAGACAAGGCAAGGATCTGCATTCACCTCCAAAACTCCTCCTCCTTATTTCGGGGTCTTTCGAGAAAACGCTCTCAATCCTAGAGTGGCTGCCAGATGCACTTGAATACCGGAATGTACAGAACACGCTCATTTTTTGTACATTACACACTAGCAGTGACTTTACGGGGGAAAATTGGCAAAATGTGTGGGGAGGTGTAGAGATGGTACCCCACAGCTAGGATTATGTGAACGGTTATTGGTTTAAGTTCCAGAAGGAATCCTGGTGTTTTCTTTTCCACTTTGCAAGGTACTTAAACTTGAGCTGATTACTGTAAAAAGTCAAATCATAAGCTGCTTTAGATAAGTTCATCCTGAAAAAGCGGCCGGTGTCTCTCTCTCACACACACACACACACACCTTCACCCTGCTTCACTTGTGCCCTTCAAAACTGCTGTTGGCTGTGAATTCTTCACCATGACAGATTCAATGTAATTGAATTGTAATTGAATGATTTTTTTTTTTTGGTGGCGGTGGTGGGGGGGGGGCCTTAAGGCACATCAGGCTTCAGAACCCAGACCCTGGGCCTGTGAACCAGATTCCATTCGACCACAACAAAGCCTGAAGCCAGTTGTTAAGGGGTAATTATGGAGTCTAGCCTTTAAGGATTGTCTAACTGTGCAGCATTGGAAAAAATGTACCATAATAAAAGCATTTTTTTTCCTTTCCTAACTCACGGTAACTTTAGTTTCAATTACCAGTTCTTCTGTGAACCTGATTAAGGATGAGCCTGACCTGACAATGACCAGTTTAGTCTGTTCCCCATTTCTGTAAGTGGCTTTATACCAAAGAATAAAATCGTTGTTTTAATCCTGTCTTTGCACACTGCGTGTTTTTTTTTTTAATGTGGCAAAGATGTTGAGTCAGTTGACTTGAATTTACATGTTCCTGTTGCACTAGAAAAGCCAGCCTAAATGAGGCCGCCACGTTACGTCGATGGGCATCCCTCCACAGTAATGACACACTCAGTTTGCGACTCTGTGTTTTTTATGGTTTAACAGCTGTGTATATCCAATTGCGGACATGTACTTATGCCTAATGAGAGAGACGGCCCCTTGGCAAGGTCACTCTAGCCATCTCCTCTGCGCACGCCGCTGACTTCAAAGGGCCACGTCGGCTTTTGGCTATTCCCGGCACTTAATCACATCTCTATCCATCTTTTTTGTGCAACACGGCGCATTTTCATATTCACTTTGTTTTGACTCTGATAAAAGTGCTATTGAACTTGTGAACTTCAATTCAAATGCACAAAAACATCAAGACCAGATAACTTTTAGCTCCCATATACCTAATGCTAACTATTCAAAGCATGCTCTTGTCTTTTAAATACATTTTCTGCACGCTATAGCTCACCTGCTATCAAAGATACCTAGGCCTATAGTGTTTTATATATTTAAACTACATGGAGGATATTTATTTTATATACTCACTTAAACAATGAAGTTTTCACTTGTGCATTTTTAGCGGTATCCGATAACAGTGACATGAAATGCGCTTAAGCGGGCTTGACCGGGCCGACCCGGGGCATGCAGACCACCAAGATTATACTTCTCTGTTATCCCGTGTGAACCCGACTCAGTCCCAGGAAAAGAACACATAGCTGTCAAATCATAAGGAGGCACGATTTCTGGAATTGTAGCAGCTGGGAAATAACAGCTCATCATTGAGAATCCCGTTGCGGAACTCTGTAATGAAGTTATGTCTAATCTCTGATCAGTGAGCTGCCTGTGAATAATGAGCGATAACCCGTAAAAATGCTGATTTGCGTATGTGGTGACGCGATGGGGCGTTATTTCTAAGTCGGGTGAGTTAACGAAGGAAAAGTAGACCTAATAGGAGCTAGTCATGAACGATCATCCATCCGAACAGTGGAATCACCGACGTATCACGAGCCATTCCCACCTCCTTGCACCTTCTTACCTCTCCTCCATGACTACTGTTATTTTAGCTGTGCTCGAAAGCGATCACAATCATCTTGGGGAGATGAATGAAGGTTGCGGATGTGCTGGAATGGGTCGGAATGCGGCCGAGCAACATGCGTAGCTTCAGCCAGGCAGAGTTCAGCCTCCTTAACAGTGACTCATGTGTTCATGGGGAGTCATAAGGCACGGAGTCCGCACCTGACGCAGCACCTGCTGCTCGAAGTACGCTCCTAATGGATGGTGATTGACGATCGTGTTTTAATCCTAGAAAACTGACTCCATCCTTCATCCCGAAGTACAGGAGATCTTAGGACTACACGGGACAGAGTGTTTCTGAGTAGGTCGGACCGGTTGAAATGTTCCCCGTCTGAAATCGCACCAGTCGGGCATAAAACAGTCGACTGTTTTGTGATGATGGTAAAAGGAGAAACTGGCGAAGAAGGATAATGCGAAACATGGCGCATATCTGTAGCCTTGGAAGTGCAAGGATGGACTCGCCGCAGAACCTTCTCCCGGCGATGGACAGCACCGAGTCTGCATGGCTCGGTGACCGCTTACAAGATATACCGCAGATGGTGGCTGAACTTCGGCTTGTGGGGGACAGCATCAAACAGCTGAAAAAGCTCCTCCTGGATTTCCGTGGTAAACTATTATTATTATTATTATTATTAGTAGTAGTAGTAGTAGTAGTAAGTAGTAGTAGTATTGTAATTTATTAGTATTTACGACAACAACAATGGGAATTATCGGTACAATGTTTATGTCGTTACAATTTTTGTCATATAAGTGATGGCCGGTGCCACGCTTTATTAGTCATCGAGAAGTCTTAAGCAACCCAGTACGTTATCTGTCCCGTCTGTTTACCCTCACATTCCAAACATGTTTTACAGTGGTTGGCCTCAAATGGACCACGTAACTGAGACCATGCCTAGTTCTGGAACATCAGGGTGATGGAATTCAATAACATTAGAAATCATGGTTGTCTCTGTTATGCCAGTCATAAACAGGCCTGGGCTGGTGTGTTGCAAAAATTATACCCCCCCAGCAAAATTTTCCCCAAAATCAGGGCAAGAACCCAGTCCAGCCCTGTTCACAAAACCATTCCATCCAGTAGTAAAGTGCTCTGTTAATGTTGTCTTATTTGACTCTTTCCATAACCCCCCCCCCACCCCAGATTCATGCAGACCCCCCCACCAGGAGGCGGATGCTGCACTTGAGGGTTTTATGGCCTCTCTCCAGCCCTTGAGGGACCGCCACCCCTCCATGGCTAATTCCCCTTTGAGCCATGCCATCTCAGCCCTTCTGGACTCCCTCAGAGGTCAGTACCCCTCTATGACATGTAGGACTAATGAGTGGCAGCAGGGGGCGCTAGAGTCGTCTCTGAAACCACCTATTGCTTCTGAGTAGGAGGTTTAAAGTTCATGAACGGCCAAAACTCTTACACTTGTATACTATAAGCCTCATGATAAATATTGCTGATGCGCAGAATGGTTAAATAGTTTTAATTGATGTGACATAAATTGATGTGGCATAAATTAAAGCATGTGTAGCTGCAAGGGTAGATTGGTGGGCGTGTCTTCTTCAGAGAATGAGACTCACTTCCTGCACTCAAAGGTGAAAAAGCATTGGCCAATCTCCTCAGCATCGGGGGGGGGGGGGTTCTTTCTTTGACAAATACACACACAGTGAGAAAGAGAGAGAGAGCGAGGGAGAGAGAGAGAGAAAAGGAGAACAAAATCTTTAAAACGCCTCAAAGTTTTTTTCCTGTTAGTTTTCACTGAATGCACAGGGTCGGTGAAAGAGTGTGTCCGTGTGTGTGTGCCTCTGTGTGTGCGTGCGTGTGTGTGTGTCTCCGTGTGCCTGTACACGCGAGTACCGAGCGAGTACCGCGGCAAGCGTGTCGGCGAATGGGGCCTCTCGCGCGGATTGGCTGAGCGGCGTGAGGTACCGGGGTCTGTCCGTCCGGGGGGATTTCGGGAGGCGAGGAAGCGGGAGGCGCACCGATGGAGGAAACGACGAAGAGTGTCGCAACGGCGGATTGCGATGCCCAGGGTGAGTGTGCGGGCCCGGGTGAGGGCGGGTGGGACAACCTGCCAGAGCTCCGTCGAGAGTCGGCCATCTCCGCCCAAAAACATACACAGCACATTGCCTCGCTGGCGCGGTTGCTGACTTCATTTGACTTCCCTCCTTTTAGCCGCGCGCATGCTTTCTTAAACCGCCCATCAGTCTTCCATCGGCTTGGTATTAGTGAACCTGGAGACATCTCCAGGCAGCATCGGGCACAAAACCATGGGCCGTTGGAATGAACTGTGAGTGAAGTAACTGCACAACTACAGAGTTGGGGGCGGGAGTGAGGGGATTCAGACCGCTAACCCTGAGGTGTGAGGTAATAAGCATAGCCACTGAGCCACCCGCTATGTATATTTTTAGTCTTGTACATTTGCTGTTTTTTGGTGCCCTTCATTTCCTGTGGAAACATCTAACACCTCATACTTGCTCCTTCCACCTTTTGCTTTGACTCCAGGTCCATTTGTCCTGTGGGCTTCTTGCATTTGTACAAACTGAACATTTTATTTGGCATTATGTAGTCCCAGCTTGTTGAGTTGACTGTAATAATACCTCAACCCTAGACCTCACCGTAGGAATAGGTGCCATGAGACTATGGTGTAATTTGGTCTTCTCTGAGTGGATAGTTATAGGATAGTTATACAATTTTACACTGTCAAGAAAAAAGGGTACCAGTTTGGACCTTTTGAGTACCCATTTATTAACCCTATTTGATTAGTAGAAGCCGTGTGTGAAGTAGGTATAGAAATCCTACAAGGCTTTCAGTTCTGTTTTTGGAAGGCCTAAGGCCCTTCTCTACTTTATTGTCCCCTCGGAACACTTCCTAGCCCGTCCTGTAAGTGGCGCTGTTGATGCACTTCATTTGCACAGATCTCAGTCTTGCTAGCGGGCAATCTGGTCCAGGGTGTGCCCTGGCCTTGTGTCCTGTGCTGTCTAGGTAGGCTCCTGGGCTTCCCGCGAAAATGATTATGATAAGTGGTTTGAAGATGGATGATTGGGTGGGTGGGTACAAATGGCAAACTGGCAGCATAGCATCAGCGTGCTGAGAAATGGGCTGTCCCTCAGAACAGTGTGACTTGGAGGCAGGATGTGGTTGACCTAAATGGAACATGAGAGAGCGAGGGAGAGAGAGAAACACTGTGAAATGTCTCTTCAGCTTGTCTGAGAGAACCCGGCCCTGCAGGACCCGGCAGGATTCTGCAAAGGGCTTGACAGTGTTAGGAACTGTGAAAGTACACACAAGTACTCGCAGTCAGAAACACCTTTAATTCTCATCAAGTCACAGCAGCGGCCATTTTGCATGTGTCAGTTCCATTTGGTGCCAAAAGGGAGAAGTGTCCCAATCTGCTACCTTATCACCCTTGCCGTGTTTGCATGGCTTAATACTCGTATCTTCATCCGTCGCCGCTGTGCTAGCCTGGCTTGTTTCTTGCTTCAGTTCAGAAGGGACTTCCTGTCTTGGTTCCCTTGTTTGCCCTTCTGCCATTTTGGTTCCTATATTTCAGGCATGAAATCGGCCGCCCTGTACCTGTCTTTGCTTAAATAATCCCCGCCCCCATGAAATGAAAAAATAAAGTTTTTTTGCTGGTTTCTCTTTAATACTGTGACGTCATTCAGATGGTAAAAGGGAAATGGCACTGAAAGTTAGGTCACGGCAAATAATTATTTTCGACGAGTTTATTGTGGACAGTGTACAGAGGTATGGGTATGAGCTATTCATTTCTCGCATCCGTCATGCAGTTAGTTCCTTTTTTGGCCATCGGGGTTTTTCTGGGGTAGGGGCCTGTTTTACGGAGACTGATAGGTCACTTAGCCTGAGAAATCTCACCCCTTGCAAGACACGACACGTCGTGAATGTCCCAGCGGCGGGGCTTAGAAAGGAGCTCAGCAGAATCGACACTTTCCCTGGATGGGATTGGACATGATGATGATTTAAGTCCCTCCCTTCCACCAGGGGCAATGCCAGGATTTTTGGATTGATATACTTGGTGTGTGGCCTGCTGTGCCTTGCCTGTTTCATACATCTTCTGATCATCTCGGCCTAGGCGTCGAACTCGAGTAAGACGTGGGGGCAGAAAGGCATCTCGGGAAGGGGGGGGGGTCTAATTCCCCCACCTCCTAGGGAATGGTATGAGTCACCAAGAGTCCCAATGTCATCTGTGTAGCCATTTGCACAACCGTATTTTTTGAAGCTGTCATTTTCAGTGTGTATCGCGTCTGTTTACGTGAAACCTCCTACATTTTTCGATGCTACTTATTACTATTTCTTTGTACTATGACCAACTCCACCGAAATGTCATCTCAGCGTGCGACCCGTGCATCGTTTGGCTTTCACGTGATTGTCAGTGTTGGGGAACGCAGGCCACTTGGATAAGTACAGTTTTCTAGATCTTTGCTTTGTCGGGGCCCTCTTTGCACTGCACTTAAGGGCACTTTTTCAACCCTGCTCCCAAGTTTCGACCTCACAGCACTTTGGCTATGAGTAAGTGTCAAGCCTCTGTCAAATGAGAAGTCAGCACTTTTGATTTAAGCAGTGCCCCCCCCCCCCTCCCACACACACACTTTTCCTGTAGCATTGCAGCTGGCTGTGCGGCAGCGTGCGGTCGTCAGTGGACCCTGTTTTCTTCCGAGTTGTTCGGGGGGGGGGATGGGTAGCGCGTTGCGTGGCAAAGACCTGGTACGTTGCCTGTTGTTTTTAGGAAGTGGGCACCCCTAACTTCCTCGCATTCTGCGCGATACAACTCTGTGTGCTGCAGCAGCGCCGTGTCGGCCCATCCTGACCTGGCCCACTCTCCTCTCTCTCTTTCGGCCCCCTTTTAGAAGCACTGCGTCCGAGCAGGGCCTCCGAGACGAAGCGCTACAGCGAGATCTTCCGCGATTTCGACAACCTGGAGCTGTCGCTCATCCATGAGTACGTATCCCGTGCCGGGACCCGCCCGCGACTCCGTCTCTCCATCCAGCCTGCTCACGTTTCCCTCTTTCTGTTCGATTTGGCTCTGCTTTTGTGGGGGGGAAATGAAAACGCCAGGACTGTGGACGACCTGCTACCAGACGCTGAGACCATCTCCATCGCAGAGACGGAAACCACAGAGATCACGGAGCCGGAAGAACTGACGGTTGATTTCATTGTTTCATTTTTACCCCATGATATTATTTACAACATGTTCATTCACGCTCGCATTTCAGCTAATCAAGATGCAGCCTTGAGGTTTGCAT
Source organism: Petrocephalus sullivani (assembly GCA_026780845.1). Lineage (NCBI taxonomy): Eukaryota > Metazoa > Chordata > Actinopteri > Osteoglossiformes > Mormyridae > Petrocephalus > Petrocephalus sullivani. The sequence continues at coordinate 14,992,694 of JAODKM010000043.1, forward strand.
TGTACCATTATACTTTTCAATTCTATTATTCTATTTTACACTTGCTGCACCTTCTCTAGGAGTCACAAGACACTTCACGTTATATGTCGGCCTCAGTGGAGTTGAACTGAGCTTATGACATCACACAATAACATGCCGGCTCCTCGCTGGATCCGCCTCAAAGTCATTGTCTCCTTCTGCAGCCCGAAGAAGGCCTCGCCATTGAGATTCGGCCTGATGAAGATCAAAAAGAAGGACCTTCATCAGGTAGGTACTTCAAGCTGTGTGACTGTGGGCCCCCCACCTAGATGGAGCTGCAAGCAGATTGTTTGGGTGAGAGTGATTGTAGTTTTTTGTGGACCAGCAGGGCTGCATGGGCTCTTACCGGGCCCTAGCCTGGGTTGTGAGGTTCATCTGTGACACCACACTCTGACCTCTGCCCTGGTTCTAAATGAGTTCCCATCTCCCCTGTTTTTGGGCAGCTAGCCATGCATGCTGATTGCCTGATGCTAATCAGATTAGCAGGAGAAGGGGGTAGATTAGCCCAGGAGAGAGTGGTGGGGGACGGTTCCCCTTCCAAGCCAGACATGTTGGGGGAGAAGTGGGAATGTTTGGAGCCTCCAGGAGCGTGCGGGCTGGTGACTCTGGGCTGCCAGGCCCCGCCCTGGAGTGGACAGTATCTGCCCCGGGGAGTGTCCAGGAGCGTGCAGGCTGGTGACTCTGGGCTGCCAGGCCCCGCCCTGGGGTGGACAGTATCTGCCCCGGGGAGTGTCTCACCAGGAGGAATGATGGCATTATGGCGATAAAATAAGGCAGCACCCTGTTAGCGGGAACACGGAACTGATCTATATCTCTACATGAGCACAGCGTGAAAGAAGGCGGCCCAGTCACTGAAGAGTCTGTGTGTGTGTGTGTGTGTGTGTGTGTGTGAGAGAGAGAGAGAGAGAGAGTCATACATTTTTGTGTGTGTTTGATCACTCAAACAGTGTAAACACATTGTTGGTGTTATTATAGTGATGCATCTTCTGGGTTATTGTATGGATGTGTGTGTGCGTGTGTGTGTGCGTGTGTGCGCATGCGTGTCCCCACAATGTGGCAAAACCTGTTACTTTCTAGCTTGAGGGGACATTTTTTTAGATCCCCATAAAAGTCTGTAACTGCAATAAAAAAACTAAACATGCCTAAAGTCTTGTATTTTGTTTGGCTACTTATGGTTAAGGTTAGGGTTAGGGTTGGGGTTAAGGTTGTCATCCTGGGATTAAGAAAGCCTATGAGGATTTTCTCATAGAAATGAATGAAGAGTCCCCACAATGATAGGAATGCAAACGTGTGTGTGTGTGTGTGTGTGTGTGTGTGTGTGCGTGTGCATGCATACATGCATGTATGTGTGTTTTTGGGTGGCAGATTGCTCGGTGTTAGTACCACCATTTCCCGGTGTGGTTTTTTCGGTCCAGAAGGGGAACCAGGAGCCTCTGTAATGCCTGTCAGCACCCGGGATAATCCCCAGGCTGAGCTGCCATGACAGGAGGGCGGAGTCACCAAGGGAAGCCGGTGATGCCACACAACACCACCACCCCCACCCCCCCTCTGCGCCAGGCACATGCTGTGTGGTGGTGCTCAGATGAAGCTGAACATCGAGCTCGGTTTTATTTTTATTTTTTTTTGCAAGTTTCCTCTAAGCCCCGGAGCTGAGGATAGGTGGATGTGGCACTGAGCAACCTCATCTGCAGGACCCCATCATGGACGCCTGATCTCCTCAAACGAGACAGAAGTGACAGCTACAGGTTCCAAGCAAGAATCCGAGCAAGAACTTTGGGGGAGAAGTCATTTTCCATCAGAAATCCAGCTCCCACGTTATTTTTGGAAAATTAGAAGTGGCACTGGAGTTTGAATGCTAAGAACCAACACGGAGAAGTGAAAGCTGGAGGGAGGAGGATTTATCTATTTGATCGGTACATGAATAAGGAAGCAGTAAGGGACGGAGTCGCAGAGACAGAGAAGGGGACCTGATTGGCTGTTTGTGTGCATGGTGACTGCTTCCGAGATTTTGGAATACGGGCGTGTGTCGCGGCAGGTTAAATGTGGCCCCACCTGCAGCCTTGGTAGACGCCCTGCGGTCCTTCTCCATTCCGGTTGTGGCATTGGAAGAACTGCTGGTTAGTCTGTCATTTCTGTGACCAAGAGAGCACTCAGAGTGGGCGTGGTCAAGAATGAGGTGAGGGGCCAATCAGCAAAGCCAGCTCCTTGAGTGCCCGCCCCCTGGCCTTATTTCAGATCCTCCGTCTATCCGCTATAGGGCAGCTTGGCATGAATTTTTGTTTGGCTATCTGACCCCCCCCCCCAGCATCCTGAAGAGGACTCGGTGCTGATCCGAGTCTGTCGCTGCCGCCACTGAGGGGATTTCCCTCCTCAAAGCCGTTCAGAAGCCAGTGCCGTTTAGCAGCCTGTTCCTTCTGGAGGAAGCTCAAGACTCTTCCCAGACCCATCTTGTCACTTGGCACCGAGGAAAAGACAGGATTAAGCTTCCATTCCTCAACTCGGCTCTGCTTTTTCTCCTCCCTGGAACATGGCAATTGCTTTGCTTCTGATAGCCATGTAGGATCCTCAGCAGTGACCTCTGTTGGCATTTGGAGGACATCGCTTTATTGTTTTCTGAACCCCTATGGGTGTGTGAGACAGAACCCTGCCACAGAAAGGAAACAACTTTTAGGATCTGCGTTGTGGGGTGTGTGTATGTGGGCAGAGTGAGGGGTTGGACGAGCAGGACCCGCAGTCATGCTAATACATTCCTTCTCAGCCCCGGATGCAGACTGGGCACTTTGCCGCTGCGAGGGTGGGGTGGATCTGGCCCTGCAGTACGCCAAGATGTGGTGTCGCTATGCCAAGGATCTGCTCACCTGGATGGAGAAAAGATTCAGCATGGGTAAGGGCCTCAGCCTTTGTTTTTCTGGCTGTGAGCCTGTCCTCTGTCAGTCCATCTCCCCTTGTCCTTTCAGTCTGTCCATCTGTACATGTGTCTGACTGTGGACCTGTCCTTTCAGTCTGTCTGTCTATCCATGTGTCTGACTGTGGACCTGTCCTTTCAGTCTGT
>JAODKM010000043.1:14995863-15014289 GCA_026780845.1 Petrocephalus sullivani
GTCCATCTGTCCATATGTCTGACTGTGGACCTGTCCTTTCAGTCTGTCTGTCTATCCATGTGTCTGACTGTGGACCTTTCCTTTCAGTCTGTCCATCTGTCCATGTGTCTGATCGTGGACTTGTCCTCTTAGTCTCTCCATGTGTCTCACTGTGGACCTACCCTCTCTTCATGTGTCTGATTGTGGTCCTGTCCTTCTCTCAGTCTCTCGTGTGTTTAATTGTAAACCTGTCCTCTTAGTCTCTCGATGTGTTGGATGGTGGACTTCTCTCAGTCTGTTTATCTGTGCTCGGTGTACAGCCATAGTCAGTAAGCAGTAACCCTCTATCTGAGCCTCCTATTGCACCATTTTCCTCATCCCCCCAGAGCTTTGCTGTGTGTTCAGCAGCTTTGGACATTACACAGTGGTACCTCTGGGCGTGTGCATGAGCGGTTTAGCTTCCTGTCCGGGAAGCCGAACAGAAACCTTTCCCCCCGAGGTTCCTTAATCACGCTACCGGGGTGTGGCTTTGTCTGCACCTCTTGGGCAGGATTTTGCCCTCTCGCTGTGCCCCCTGCAGGGTCACTGCTCATTGCACCACCCCTCCATAACCATGTTCCTCTTCACACGCAGAGCAAGAGTTTGCCAAGAACGTCACCAAGGCAGCAGAAGCAGCCAGGTCCTGCATCTCCCAGCAGGTTCGAAATTCTCTCTCTTCCACTCCCTGCAAGGGGTCACGTCCCACCCCGACTGGGGTAGATTTTCCATGCTTTCCCCAAGATTGTGTGGGTTCCCGACTACTTTCCCCCTTAGACCAAAGCAATCAATTGTAGACAAACCGATGGGTTTACAATCATCCCAAAAGTGTGATCTTCCTGCTATAGATTGCCAGTCGTTTTTTACTGTTTTATTGTGTTTATTTCCTGAGAAAGCTTCTAGATCTAGTTAGGATGTTTCTTGTCCTCACCTTTAACTGTATGCCTGTGTATGTGGGACCCCGTTAGGATTCTATGCCTCTGCAGTACTTCTACGTCATGGTTATGGAGCGTGACATGAAGAATAGTCAAGAAGCCAAAAAGACAGGAGAGAATCTACATCAGCGGTGCTACCAGGTAACTCACCGACAGGGGGCCAGAGAGAGAGCCAGCAGCTTTTCCACTGCCACCCAGAACCGAGCTGTACCCGAGCTGTACTGCAAACTGACGGCTTTCCGTTGTAAATTATCCGAGCCGTACCCGTGCCGTACCCGAGCCATACCCATGCCGTACCCGAGCCATGCCGCAAACTGACGGCTTTCCGTTGTAAATTATCCGAGCCGTACCCGTTCCATACCCGAGCCGTACCCGAGCGGTACTGCAAACTGATGGCTTTCTGTTGTAAATTATCCGAGCCGTACCCGTGCCGTACCCGAGTCGTACCCAAGCTGTACCCGTGCCATACCCGAGCCGTACCTGAGCCGTACCGCAAACTGACGGCTTTCCGTTGTAAATTATCCGAGCTGCACCCATGCCGACGTGGCCCTGCTTACTAGCAGAACCGAATGCATGACAAAACTAAGCTGGCTATGCCGCTGTGCTTGTGGGTGAGAGGGCATTGGTCAGAGCCCGGCCTCAGCAGAATGGCCACGTCTGTGGGCCCGTAGGCAAGGCCCTTAACTCGAATCTCCATGGGAGCTGCTGCAAGTGGCTGCCCTTTGCCGCCAAGCTCGTGCTCAACTATATATGCGTCTGTGTGTCATGGAGAACAAGATGGCGAAAAGAGAATCTCCCCACGAGGGGTTGATAAAGTGTCAGTAAGAAAGGGCATATATTAAAGATTATTTATATCGTGATGTATTCCCAATAACTAGGACATTTCCAGCCTCCTACTTAAAAAAGTACTATAGTACAGCTGAACGGAATGGAATAGCCATGCAAATTTGCACAAGCAAATGCCAATTCTGCTAGCGTTTGATGCTGACATAACATGATATCCTAGCTGAAATTAGAACAAGGTAAAAAAAAAAAACGAATAATAATAATGATGGTGACGTAAATAGTAAATAAGTAAATAAGCATCTCTACGGTGTCCTTCTCCAAACTTCTTTACCAAGGCAAACCATCTGCAGTGGAAAGCCGAAGTGAGCTGGAACCGCGTTGTAACTAGCGCTGTAAGGCGCAGTGTCACATAGCTAATCTTCCTTTTCCCTCCCACCTCTCCATTCCTAGGCTCTCGCAGCCAAGAAGAACGAGATAGACAAGTGGCGCCGGGAGTTCAAAGAGCAGTGGGCGAAGGAGCAGAAGAAGATGGTAAGGCCTGTGCATTCCGGCCGGCGGCCCGGCTAGGCGCCCGTTAGCCAGCACGTTTGCCCCATGACCTCAGCCCCCCCCGCCACGCCTTCCCTAGCACGAGACGGTGTCAGCGCTGAAGAAAGCCCGGCAGCAGTACATCCAGCGCTGTGAGGACCTGGAGAAGGCCAAGGCCATGAGCAGCAAGGCCGAGGAGGAGATGGGCTACAAGACTCTGGATAAGCGCAGGAAGTCCCGGGACGAGGCGCAGACAAAGGCAGGCGAATGAACGACACGGCCCTGTGACACCCACAAGGGGGCACAGAAGAACAATAAAGGGACCCCCCCCCCAACCCCGCACTTTTTAAGTTATTGGATATGACCTGCACACTAATTGCTAAATGCAATTCTACTGCATTTAGCGCCATATGCAGAATTGGGCCGTAATGATGATGCACTCAGCCACCGTGCGTCCAAAAGAGGCACAGCTTCAAAAATCAAGAACATGATGTTCGGAGATGCTCTCTTGTCTGGGTACTTAGAGAAGGTCAGTTAGGAGCTGCAGAAGTGGGAACCACAGTGTGTGTTCATGTATTTTTTCCGTGTGTGTGTGCATGTGTCAGATGAAGGAGGCGGAGGTGCAGTACAGACAGAGTGTGACCGAAGCCAATGTTCACCAGGAGGTTCTGGAGAAGGTGAAGGGGAAGATTGTCGCCCACATCCGCAAGCTCATCCACCAGGGCGACACCGTCCTGAAGGAGGTGGGCACAGTGCAGGGGAACTGGGCAGGTGGGGGCACAGTCACATCCGGAGGAGCTGTGGTATAAACGGACCACTGAGCTTAGCATACCGTTTAGTTGTCATTCAGAGCCATCAGGAGCACAGTCCACAGTAAAGCTTGCGAGATGTGTGAAAAATCATCATCAATCTGATAGCATTAGGCTGAAAAATCATCATCAATCTGATAGCATTAGGCTGACGATACTGGTTTTTATCCATGATGTGTGACACTCATCTGGCTCCTCCCTCCCGCACCCAGGCCACGGTGAATATGTTTCACTATCTGCGGCAGCACACAGAGGCCATCCCCCAGGGCTATTTCAGCCTGGAGCAGGCCTGCCGTCCCTACGAGCCCGGCGAGCCCTACCTAACCTACATCCTGAAGCAGCAGCGCCGTCCTCTGCCCCTCCAGGCCTTCATCTTCCAAGAGTTCGCCCCACAGGGCAGGAGGTGAGTGGGCAGCCCCAGGATAAGGGAACAGGAGGAAGAAGGGTGTGCCTTGGCAGCAGAGGTGGGGAATCCAGGGCCAAAGATTAACAATCCAGACCAGACTTTTGTTTCAACCAACTAGTTTTGCACTCTGTGACTGAGACTCTTAATACTTAACTGGTTCGTTGAAACAAAATCCTGGTCTGGATTGATACTCTTTGGACCTGGATTACCCACCTTGCTTAGCACGTTCCTAGCACTGGCATCAGAGGAACATACAGGTTTACGCCAATGTATGTGCAGGCTGGCAACCAATCTTCAGTGCATATTGCAATCGACACCACATAATGGGAGACATATCAGAGTTCAAAAGAGGACAAATTGTTGGGCTCATTGGCACATCTGTGACCAGGACACCAAGTCTTTATGGTGTATCGAGAGCCATAGTATCTAGGGTCATGTCAGCATGCCACCATTAAGAACCTGGGATGCGTACCCAGAGTGCAGCCCAGGGGTGGATCACTGATGGTTTGGGCTGTAATATTATGGCATCATTGCCAAGGTCTACTGAACCATTCTGGAGGACCTTGTTCACCTGGTGGTTCAAACATTGTGCCCTGAAGATGGTTCTGTGTATCAAGGTGATAATGCACCAATACACACAGCACGGCTGGTGACACAGTGGCTTGATGAACGTGAATGTGAAGCTGAACATCTCCCAGGACCTGCACAGTCACCAGACGTGAATATTACTGAGCCACTTTTTGGTATTTTGGAGGAGCAGGTCAGGAAACATCTTCCTCCACCAGCATCACATGGTGTCCTGGCCCCTGTTCTGCAAGAGGGATGGCTCAGAGTCCCTCTGGCTATTGGACTGATGTCTGTCATTGCCAAGACAAGTTGATGATGTATTGCCGAAAATATTAGTAAATATTAATAAATTATTGTGGTATAAAACCAGTTGTTTCAATTCCAGTTGAAGGCCATGGGAGGCAATGGGTAAGCTTCGCGGCAAGTGCCCCCATCCACGGGTTGACTGGCTCTGAATGTGGCCTATTGTAATTGAGACAGAGATTGCAGGTGATGGAGTGGGGGTATTTCCCAGAATGCATTGCAGGTTGTGTCATGGAAATGGCAGAAGTAAACTGTAGATGTCAACTTAAGACACATGCATGCTCTCCACCCGCAGGTCGCCCCCTAGCAGCCGGCGCAAGACCAGCAACCCTATAGGACCCGACACAGATGAACGGTCCGGCAGCCATGGAGACAGCAGTGAGTGGATCATCCTGTGAGGGCGGGGCAATTCAATGCTCATGTCTGATTGGTTGGGAAGCTGTGTTTGTTATATGTTATGTGATGTGTATCCACAGGGAAGGCCGGCTGCAGCGACTCTGATAGCTTCGGGGGGAGTATGGAGTCTCTGACCAGCCCAGGTGAGGGTCTCTCTCTCTCACATATCCGGCTGCACTTAGGTGAAATGAGCAGCACCCAAAAAGCCCTCGCTAGCCAATGGGCAGTCATTAATAGCCCAGCCTATATGAGCACTGGTGCAGCCTTTCTGGTGATATGACTTGCGTGGGCATTTGCCTATCAGCCCGGAAGCTCCTGAAAGCACCCTCCACCGGCACCATGTCGTCCGATGACCTGGAGGACAAGGAGGCGGGGAATCCGTATGAAATAGGTGAGTGACAGCTGTATCTACCAATGAAAATGCATTTACATGGTGGGATGAAAGTAAGCGTATACGAACATGTTACGTGTGCAAAGTTCAGTATTAATTGGTACGTCATATACCTCAAATAACAAATAACAATATATTTTGGATAAATTTAATAGCTAGTACATTGATGTCCTGTGCCCTCTGGCTCAGATCCCGCTGAAGACGGCAATGGGACAGTAGGGCCCACGTGCAAAATGCGCACCCCGTCCAGAGCCGCGCTGACACACAAGCTCAAGAAGACAAAGAGTAAGATGTCCAAGTGCAAGCAGTGTGACAACTACATCCTGGTGAACGGCGTAGAGTGCGAGGAGGTGAGCGAGAGAGGAGGGCAGGACGGGGAGGGCGAGGAGCGGGGATACGCATATCCTCTGACGGTGCATCCATAATCCGCTTTAATCCGATAGTGCGGCCTGGTAGTGCACAGGAAGTGCCTGGAGGTGTGCCAGGTGGAGTGCGATCACAAGAAAGGCTCAGTGTTCGGGGTCAAATTCTCCTTGGTCCAAAGTGATGGCTCAGGGGGGGTGCCTTTCCTCGTGCGGCGCTGCACCACGGAGATTGAGAGCCGGGCGCTGACGGTACAGGTAAGGGCTGTGGGCTTGGGGGGCTGTTTGCTGTCACTCTCAAACTGCTTGGCTTCTTCTAGGAATCACAGGCGATGAGACTTTCATTGTACAATGAGCTGTGTAGGCATTGAAATATCATGGCCTGGAAAAGACACAAAGACTTTACTTGAAAAAATAATCCAGAATGGACCTTTCTCATTCAGAACTCCACCCATCTGATCTCAGTTTATTTCTGGCCCGGTAATCTGTCCAGTCAAAGTCAGCTGGGTGCCTTAACCGAGTTATCCATTGGCATGGGGTGGGGGGGGGGCAGATGGTCTGTTGCCATGGCAATGCAAAATAACTGTAATCCGACTGTAATTGTTGCTCTGCCTCCTGCTTGCTATGTTTCTGGGTTCAATCCCCAGAATCTCCATTTAGACACCACATGCAGCCTAAAAGTTTCCAAGATTTTCCCACTGGGATAGATGAGGTTTATTTAATCTAACTGCATGTTAATTGGAAAGAACCACATTATAAGTTGGCCCCACGGGCCTCGTCCCCGTGTTTCAGGGTGTGTACCGCGTCAGCGGCTCCAAACCTCGCATCCAGAAGCTCTGCCAGGCCTTTGAGACGCAGAAGGACCAGGTCGACCTCTCCGACGTCTCGCCCCATGACATCACGTCCGTCCTCAAGCACTTCTTCATGGAGGTAAGAGGCCGACTAAAGAACCCACATACTAATTAAGGAACTGCTGTAGCTCTTAACCGTGTCTGGATGCCCTGTGCCCCCAGCTTCCGGAGCCGCTGATGACCAGTGACCTGAACGATGACTTCATCATAGTGGGCAGGGCCCTCCAAGGCCTGGCCGAGAAGGAACCCACTCCAGAACGTGGCCAGGGTGGCCAAACAGCAGAGGATGTCATGCAGAGCCTGCAGGAGCTTCTAAAGAAACTGCCCATGTATAACTACAGCACGCTACATCACATGATCACACACCTGCACAGGTAACACACCCGGTCACATGATCTCACACCTGCACAGGTAACACACCCGGTCACATGATCACACACCTGCACAGGTAACACACCCGGTCACATGATCTCACACCTATATAATATATATAATATATAATTTATATGTATAAGAACAATGAAAATTCTATGAAAATTTTGCAAATTTTTGGTTTTCATAACATGTTCTATTGACAAGCAATACTTTACAAATCAGCACGTATCATCTGCACAGACATTTTCTTTTCATTAATTGTCATCATTTTTGTTTAGGGTAACAATTGAACTCATTCAGTTCTGATCTTCCCATATTCCTTTTAATTGAAATTATAGCCACTGGACCGCAAAGGAATACTAAATACAAATTGGCATTATATGTTATTGCAAAGGTGTTACTAATTAAAAGCACCTAATCAGACTGCTTGCCAACGAACCTGTTTAACTCAATAATTTGGGTTTTAATTTATTACTACTGTAACAAATGAAATGTATGTTTTAATAATGTAACATATATTTTGTAAACAAATTTTTATAAATTTGCAATATTTTTTACTGAATTGAGCAAGCATCCCAGAACTTTCTATAAACACTGTATCTTGAAACCTGATATTTAGCTGAACACTGCCCCCCCCCCCAAAAGGATAGCAGAACATGATGAGGAAAACAAGATGTCCCCTGCCAACCTGGGCATCGTGTTTGGCCCCACCCTCCTGGGCCCCCTGGATCCCGGGGACATGAGCGAGATGACCTCCATGACGAACTCCCAGTCCCAGATCGTGGAGTTCCTCATCTCGCACCACGACCAGGTCTTCAACTCCCAGTCGGGGGTCAGCCCTCAGCCTCCCATGCCCACGTCCCTCCCCGAAACTCCGGACAGCATGACCTCCACCCCCTTGCATAACAGCGCCCCCCAGGACGCAAAGCCCTCAGCCCAGGAACGACCACGGTCCTTAGAGGTGAGATACTGACTACAGCAACGAAGACCCACTTTATTCACACCAACTTCCATGGCTGGATATGCTATTGGAGCGATTCAGCTTAAGTACCTCATTTAATGGTACAACAGCATAGACCTTCTTGGGATTTGAACCTATAAGAGCCAGAAGCCTGAATCACTATACTGCTGATTCCAGCCCAAGCATAGCTTAACGATACATACGTGTCCTGCTCTTTAACATTTTACTTTCATAGCTCTATCAACCTCCCCCCGATTAAGGTAAGTACTGGTTACCATCTGGTCACTAGCTGATTGATTTGAGCAGGAGGTGTCACCTGGCAGCCAATAATAATAATCTCATTTTCGAGACTGCTCTGGAGCTGTTCCTTTCCTCTCTGTCACGCGTGGCTTTGGAGGTAGCGGAGACCTTGGCGGATTAGCTCGGATTAGCGCCGCTTAGCACCATTAGGCCCTGTCGTCTTGCTGCTTGCCCGGGGCCAACCTGTCGCTCCTACTCCTCTCCATCTCTCACCTGCAGGCCACTCAGCCCTGTCTACCTCTGGTTCTGGAAAATGTAGCTAGGGTTTTTAATTCATTTATATACAGACACATGCACAACGAATGGACCCACTGGCCATTGTCTCACTGGGAGAGTATCATGGTGTTCTAGATCAGACTGTAGGCACAATAATACCTCACCCCATCCCCATGGAGTCCACTATAGTTTTACCCCTGATAAACCTCCATTGAGTCTCTATAACCATTTCTAAATGGTGTCTACATAGCCCTAGCCATAAAGTGGCCGGCACCGTGGTGTTCGCCATGGTTATCCAGGCTTTGTGTCTTTCTGACAGAATCACACGCTCAAGAGAGACTCGAGTGAGGGCTATATATCGGACAAGTCTTCGTCCAATGAGGCGGTGGACCAGCTCAGCCCTGAGACCAATGAGGGAGCAGGTAGGCGGGGCTTGTAGACTAGGAGAGGCGGGCATTTATTTTTGAACGGCGAGGTAGGAGGTTGCTGGAGAGGCCTGCTTGCTGGGTATATCTTTGGTCTGTCTGTCATTCAGCGGTCTTTAAAGGGGATACAGCGAGCCAAAGAGTGTCAACAAATCATGGCACCTTTGCTTCTCCTTTTTAGTAGTCACTTGCTTGTTTCTGGTCCTTGCACTCTTTCACTCTAGTCTTCCTCTCCATCCCTCCCCAGTCCTGGCTCTGAGGATGTCGGCGACCCCTTCCCCAAGCGACCCAGCCCCAACCCCGGACACCCTCCCCGGGCAGCCTCAGGAACACTTCAGCCGGCAGTCAGTCAAGTACCAGCTCCCTCCCTCTGCGATCGGCGCTCACCTGCGCGCTGCTGTCCTGCGAATGAGTCAGGGAGCCGGGGAGGAGAGGCGCACAGGCCAGGAGAGCGGGGAGACGGGCCAGCCCAGGAGCACCGACAGCAGCCGCAGCTCGTCCCCAGAGCACGGAATTATGAGGCACACCCGGCGGAGGCTGGAGATCACCCCTGAGACGGCGCGGCTGCTCAACAAAGCCGGACACGCCCCCAACCTCCAGGCTCACTCACACCTGTCTCCAGTCAAGCATGAGGCGGGGCCGGATGCATCTAACGGGACGCTGGGCGAAGTGGAGCCGAAGGATAAAAGGCACTCGTTGACCAAACTGAACAGCAATCAGTCCAATAACAAGCCAGGAGACTTGGGGCGGGGCTCAGATCGACAAATCAAGAGGCACCCAGCGGATGAGAGGACCGCCCAAAAGATCCTGTCTGGACTGAAGCTGAAACGTAATGACTCGGAAGAGGGAGAGCGGGTGCAGTTTGTGTGAGGGGAAATGAACCTGGAGTTGGGTGGGGGGCAGTCGGGAGTACTTCCATCACATCCATCCTACTGGCAAAAATATATAAACATACAGAGACTCTCACACGGGAATACAGAACTGGACACATGTACTCTGTCCCCAAAGACGGCAAATACTGAGAAGGAGCATGGCACATATTTCTCACGTAGACGGAAGGGATGTCCCAGCCTATATAAAGAAGCCAGAGTACACTGGCTAGACTGTTAACAGAGCAGCCTACTGTAGACAGGAAATGACATAGTAGGTAGGCAGCACCTAAAATATCTGCCCAAACCTTCCAGGGACCCTGGGCATATTTCCTAGATGTGTAGTTCGAGCCAAATAAAGACTTGTGACGTGCTGTAAGTTCTTTTTTATTTTTTAACTGTGATTGTACTTGGTTCCCAGCTGAGTCTGTTCATCTTGAGATATAAATTCCATTATTAAAAAGACTTTATACTCATTCAATGGTGTCATGTAATATCCTGATGTACTATGACATACAGAGAATACCTCATTTTAACACCTTGCCTTTGATTATATTTCGTACAATGGATTTGATTGGTTATTGGGATAAGCTGGATCCTGATTGGACAATCGGGAATCGTGACCGTGCGAGTACCAGCAAATCCTGGTACAGCTGTGCAGGCTGCCTCCTTCAGTGCAATTCCAGGTGTGGACTATTGACAGATAATTGTGAGGATATTCTAAGCAAGGCAATTCCTCTTAAATTCTTAAACTAAACTATGGGCTTTTTACTCGCGGAAGTGACTGAGGCGTCACTGAGAGGTATGAAGTGAGAGTTAGCAAATGCAACCCTGCAATCCTGTGCAATCCTTACGTGAGATGAGTCAATCTCGATCGCGATCTCCACATTGTGCAAAAAAAGGCAAAACTCCTAATCCATCATCCACTTTCAAGCATATTGGGTTTTAGAAACACCATTTCACCTGATTGCATCTGCATGAATGTACAGGTGAAAGCCCACACATGAGTAGTGATCCCAGGGACCTCTCTAAAGCAGCGTTTGCCAATCTAGTTGTCAAGGACCGACAGTGCTTGTTTTTGCTTCTACCGGTAAGCTGGGAGGGAGCAAAAACGTGGACTGGCCGTGGGTCCCCTAGGACAGGGTTTGGAAACTGCTCTAATGGCCAATAAGAAGTTTCTTGGTGCCAGAGGTGGGTACGTCCAGGGGTTGTTTCCTGTATGCACCCTGTGTTACACTAATCATGCACAGCAGGATGTTACTAAAAAAAAAAACCAGTGTTTCACCATGAACTGTCCTCAGCAGTTCGTAATACAGTTTGATTATAATTATTATATAAAAGAGAACAATTAAATTAACTTCTGGTCGTGACGTCTGCTTTCAGTCTTGAATTCCCGCACGTAAAAAGAATCCCTGCAGATGTAATAATGCAAAAACATAACCCTAAGTGGTTCGGCTAAGCGATTAGTATGGCTTAGAAACACCGATCTTTATTATTTGATTCGGACACGAATTTGAGGAACCAAAAGTACACCGGAAACTAGCCACCTAAAATAAGAAATAACCGAAAGAGAGATGGACGTCAAAGTAACAGAAAAGACTGTTTAGATTGCCTTACGACCTTTTAGTCATAACTGCCACTTAAAACCGTCCACTATGGCCCGATTACTTATTTCCTTATTTTATTTTTTTCTTGAATGCTATAACTGTTTTAATGTGATTTTATTGCTAAATCCCCTAGAAGTTATTCTGGTCAAGAGTGAAATAATGTAAAATAAAGATATGCTGTCAAAATATGAAATAATGAAGTAATTTAGTATTATTAGGCATTTTCTAAATTGCCCACATTAATGTACGGTGTCGACGTGTGTGAGTGTGATTGTTAATGGCCTTGCATCCCATCCAGGGTACGTTCCTGTCTGCTGGGCCCAATGCTGTCTGTGATGGGGCGCAGGCACCACGTGACCCTAGAGTAAATAAGCGGCTACAAGAATGGTGGCATTATTTCGTATGACTTCATAAGCTGTCATAGATAGAGAAGGAAATGCCGATGTTAAGAAGGCGACAGCTTGAGGGTTATGCAATGCAACGGCGCCACCTTGTGTCAAAATATACAAATAACACGTATACCTCTACAGTTTTTATTGGGTCCGAGAAATAAAGAACACCCAGAATAAGGAAATGTCTAATACATATATATATATAACGAAGGAATGTTCAGTTTAATTTCCCTAAATAAACATGCATTGCTTCAAGCTACTGCTTAAATCGCGATTTGAAAATTTACTTTTTTGACTGTATGATCCTTTAGTGATTATCTTTCCCATAACAATCTACTGACATTGGCCAATAAATGTTAATTTCCTAATTGTCTGCCACCGTTTACATATCAAAGGAATATTGTGCACTCCACTTTAGCTTAACACTGCGTGCTGTTAAAGTCTTAAATCTTGCCAATATTTGGCAGCGTATTAAAAAACAATGTTCCGGCAGAGGGCGCCAAAGCGTCGTCTTTTGATTTCTCGTGTAAAGGATTTTGTTGTGGATATTTGGCCTATTTTGCGCAATGTTGTGTTATAATATTACAAACCCTATTGCTATAATGAAAACAAAATGAATATAAGGGAACAAAAAATACAGCGTAACGCTCATAGTATGGAATATGTAATACCACAATTCGCCTTTACTACATGATTATAACGCTCATTGCCATTTACATTAAATGCACAAATGTAGCGTTATACCCTTGATATATGTTTTAGTTCAAATGCCTGATACTTGACATATATCCGAAGCAGTCACTTATGAAACATCCTAATAGCTGAGGTGGGAAGCCATTATATTGGGGGTTGCAAATCAGACGCAGTGCGGAGCTACCACACCTCATATTGAAAGAACCGGCCATTATCTTCTCAGTCCTCAAGAAAATGTTATTAATGTTAACCCATTAATATATGTATAATACAGGTCACTCACACAATAACTGGGCCTATCATTATCCCGTTTGCCAGGTCATCTTTATCTTACTCTGGATTATAATTTTTATTTATTACTTCAAAACAAAGTTACCAATACATATTAAAGTAAAATCACGTGCAGGCGTTTTTAGTACAGTTTGAGTCAATTTTGTATCAGTTAAACCCATTTCGTTTTTGATTCCTTGTCAATGTATTGCTCATTTGTTTACGCGGTAATGTTAAAGAGCCTCTTTTAAAATCTGGCCAGAAAATAGACGTGTTTGAAAAGAATGGGTACCGGGGCCAGCCGCCCATTTAGCTCAGAGGATTCAATCGACACCTTCCTTATCTGGAAGAAAGTTACGGCTTATACGCTATAAAGTTTTCTTAGGTTCCGTTTCACAGCGTATTTGTGATTGGGCTAGTGTTGATATGGGCTAGTATGCCTATTTATAGTAACTGAACGGAATAGTGTCTTTGTAACTAAATTAACCAAACAGCCACTATAAAGTCCGTGCAGGTGCCCCCCCTGAACATAAAATACCAATGGGTCGCCAGAAGTCGAAAATGTTACCATGCGATGCGGGAAACCCCCGGAGACTTACAACAGGGTCCCAGCCAATTGCGTGAAGGGGCCAAAAGCTCAAACGAACCCCGTATTAGATAAAACTTATTATCTGGTCCCCAGTAGTGTGTCCGTTAGCAGCATCGCGATAGCGCTGCTTCTAAAACACGCTTGTCAATGATTTTCGCACCTGATAACAATGGTTCTTTGTGCCCGATGGTCCTTGTTCAATATGTACACGTAATTAGACTTAATCACGCTATTAAATACTTTTTGGTCATGACCTAGGGGCTATTTTTGTTTTATCTGATCTTGTTATTTTGATTTTTCTTTTCAAAACTTATCGGGCCCGCAATTGTTCGGATGGAAAAACGTACAACGGCAAACAAAGTAACAATTCTGCCGATTGTAATGATTTTTTTAAATTCGATTAATTTGTAGCGTATAGCCGCTGAAGTACTGGGGGGCGCGACGGAAAGATTAATTATGCAAAGTAAATGTGCACAATAATGTGCATTTTTATTTGAGATGCACAGCCTAAGAAGACGAAATTAATATTTGGTGCATGTGCAAATGTACAAATAACACTGATACTTAAGAATCCGTAGCATGCACATCAGTAAATTCGAAACTACTGCAAATTTTTAAATCAGCCTTCACTTCAAATTAGCCATTCAATTAGAACCCACCAACACACACCCGTCTCACTCATTATTTCAAGTAATATCCACTGATATCTGTGATACCTGTGAACTTTCATCAAAGATGTGTTCTAAGTTTGCTGCGTTACTGCGTTTTCCCCAGGTTAATGATTTAGAAGGTTTCACATCAACGTTGTATTATTTATTTTCTATAATTTCCGGTTCCAATAACCCTGACCAGGATAAGTGGTTAGAAGATGGATGGACGGATGGATATATTTCCCCCATAGATTAATTCGCCGAAACAGTGCAACTTTTGTATTCATTATTATGCTATTTGTGTAGTACTATTATAGGGTTAGCTGACCGGCTGCTATTGTGTCGTTCCGTTGAATTCTTTAAATCGAATTTATACGCTGTAATTAAAAAACACTGAGAAATTACACCTATGTCATTTTTCGTACTTTAAAGTCATATATTTTAATACTCTCCACGGCTCACAGCGAGTTTGACCCGCTAGTTTGATGCCCCGAAAAACGTCAGGAACTGATTGAAATCTGACAAACCAACTCGCACGGACGCGCCCGCTTTCATTTCGACAGGCGCGCGCATGCGACGCACGCCGACTATTTCTTAGGATCTGCGATATTCTCCCCCCCGTGCCTCTAATACCGCGAGTCACCCCTCCCTTCCCAGCCAATGCTCCCTCCTCTCGCTTTGTCTGCAAGTGCGCGCTTGCGGACTCTATAACTGCGCGCAAAAAAAAAGAGCGGAGAGGAATACTGGACAATAAGCGTATTGCCGACACGGAGTATAACACAGCAGCCTTCTTCCAGGTGAAACGGTGCATCTTTCTTATCTTGCCTATTTGTATACACCCCAGACGAAATTCCAAGGAGACCTGTCTTTCGCAAGGTATGTGCGTCGGTATCCAAGGCGCCTTTATAGGCACTGTGCGCATTTGCGCTCTTTGAATTCAGCGATAGTTAGTTTTTCTTTCCGTGTTAGCAGCAATCATGAGGGAGACGCGCAAGCTGCGTGCTATTTCAAAAATCACAGTATGTGCATGTTACCTGGAATAGCGCTATCTGAGCCCCAAGTCGGCGATCTGCGGCATTTGCGCGTCAGCCGCTGTGCGCGCGTTTGGAGCTCAGCCCTCTACAGCCGAACTCGCGGCACGGTTGTGTTTTTGCCAGTTGTGATTTGCGCAGGACGAGTCACATTTTAATGTCATGCGAGAAATTATTCTCTTTTATGCTAGCATAATGATTATAGAAGTAATATTACATTTGCGCAAATGTTTCAAACATGAATGTTTTCTGATGTATAATTTTCTTTTACAGTAATATGCATATTTCATCAACTCGGCTGAATTTTTATTGTATACTATTTCAACTTTGATGTGGTGCAAAATACTGCATATGATATACTGTTGTGATTTCTTATTTTAAATGGACATTAAATACTTTTCTATTCATCCATTTTGCAACAGCTTATCCGGTACCGGGTCCCCGGTGAAATAGAAATTGGCATTATTTACTGAGAATACACAACTCCAGGCCAAGTGAACATTGTCAGTAAGAGAACTCTATAATTGGGGGTATCATATATTCTTAATGTTTTACAAACTATTCCCTATTACTAAATGACACACGGACACATAAATAAATAACTGATCACATTTAATCGACTGAAATAAAATTATATTTCCGTAGATGATCGACGATTATCGTTATATTCTTTATGTCTAGTTTATATAAGAGCTACAGATTGTTGTCGGGCTAAAAATAATTATATGACGAGCGCATTTTCCACGCTGTGTAAATAGTCAGCCACGAGCTCCTATGGAAATTTATAGCTATAATAGCTATAAATGCATGTTGGCAAAAACATGACAAAAACCCAAATTATGTCATTAAATTGATTACCCATTCCCCAGCACACCTATCATTCCTTCAGTTAAACCACTTGCTTTGGCATTTTACCTTTTAGAGTAAAACACACACACACACACACACACACGCAGACATACATACAGTTTTGGGCTTTGTATAACAGATTATAAATGCCAGTGTTTCAAATCGACGCCCATATTCGAATAAACCATAGACAACTTGTTGAATAATTAAAGGTATCCACAAGACTATCGAAACATAGACTGCCATTTGCTTGTAACATTCATTTTCATTTTGACTGCAGATAGTTCGAATTCAATTTTCCTTCGTCAACACAAATTGGTGGGAATAATATATAACATATAAAATACAATCAGTAACCAAGCAAAGCACTGCGTAAAAACATCACTACGTGCTTGTTTGTCGCTTGATAACCTTCGTGAATTGAACAAAGACAACGTATTCCTGTTTTAATAATTCTGATCTTTGTACTCTAATTATTGTATGTTATTACTATTTCGCATTTAATTTACGCGTGATTTTAGGGATGGGCGTTTTTTGCAGACATCAGTAAATATTTGGAAATATATAACACAAAATTACGTTTTAATCAGCAGTGTAAAAACTAAGTACATGTGAATAAAATGTATTTATGGTTCTACATTAGGTATGAAATACACGCGGACGTAAATTTAATGGCGCGTGGCTTTGCCCATATTGTAAGAGCAGGTGGCACTTCGGTCCCATTATTTAATCACTTAATTATTAGTTAACATCCCTTTTTGATAACAAAATAAAATAGATATGTCTCCATAATTAGTTGGCACGCTGTCAAATGCTGTCAAATCTGATGTACTTAAACTACTCAAAGATCTAAACAGAATGCATGAAAATCTATGTGCGTGACTGAAAGAGACAAAGCTGCTAATCTATTATAATTTACTTAGTCATAGTAAATCGGATGTAACATTTCACTTAAACCGACTTATTACACCGTGTCAGTCGGACGTGTTGCGAGGAAACAGCGTCTGATTTGACCGTCTCCTGCCAATTGAGTTTTCCTGACGGCGAATCCGCTCTAACTTCCCCCGTATTTTTATGGCACCTGAAACGAGGAGTACACAGGTGATTAAGAGATTCCGCATCAAATAACTGTAAAACACGGAAGCGTAGCCAGGCTGCTTTCTTAATGGTGCCTTTGTTTTGACTCATGAAAGTGAGCAATTGACCTGTCGATATTACAAGTGACATTCATCTTATCTCTCAGCAACTTGGTTTCATTTTTGCATAAATGTTTCGCGTGCGCTACTTTAAAATCTTTTAAAATGACCGCTGCCTCGGGCAATAAATTTGTAACAAGCCCGCGCGTGGTGCTTTAACGGGTAATATACCAAGTCCGGGAGCCGTGGTAAAACCCCATTAAGGCATTAGAGAAGTGCTTATAGGGTCTGTAATGAAATTACCCATGGCTTCAACCACACGTGCAAAATTCTAAGCCCTTAACGCAATTTTTTTGTTCCAATAACTCCGATTAGAACAAACTGAATAATGGATGGAATGTGGGTAGCTTTGACAGGAAAGTAACTTGATTCCATTGGTAAAAAATATCCTCCCAAAACATTTTGACGCCTGTGTCCATCGCTTCGCGCTCGCCCATGAACTCTATGATCTAGTCATGTAACCCGTCGCATTTGCGGCGCTGTATAGGCACGTGAGCGCTTCCTCCAATACGGTACTTTCTGCGTAACTTTTTTGGAGAAAACCGCGTTTGAAAAAATTAAACATGAAAAACTGGTTCATTGAATTTAATGCACAATTGCAATTATACCAAATTATACATTACATTGCCAATTAATTAAACGTCTGAAAATGTATAAAAATTTTTCTCAGCTATCTGGTGTTTTAAACATCATTTTGTTGATTTTACATTCCATAATGACTAATTAATTATTACATAGTGCTATCTTACCGATTAGACGCAAATAGACAGATAGATAGATAGATAGATAGATAGATGTATTTTATTAATCCCGAAGGACATTGCAGATTACAAATAACTATTATTTTCCGACACCTCGGCAAAATAATATATTCATATTTGTTGATAAATATTTCAATAAATACGTGGACTGATGAATTACCACTGAATTACCAAACTTATCATAAAATTATATTTTCTATCTAGCGTTTCGTTTTCGTTTGAGATATATAGCCTATATCCGTATTTTAAAATTTTCTTCATAAGGACTTGGACGTTTACCTTTTATAGTGATTCTGATGTTACTGACGCATTCGTTTTCTATCGACCGGTGATTTTAAGTTCTACATTTGGAGATAAAACGGTGCTTATTTAAATAAGAATTTATGTAACCTATATAACTATATTATAAAAAATATATATCAATATATCATATATCAATCGATTCATTTCGTTTTATTTTGTTTTCATTTTTTAACAGAAAGAATACGCAACGTAAAAAACACGAAACACAACATTTCTACTGAAAGATACACAGCAAAGCATTTCTAACGTTAACAGCGCGGTCAATGACTGGGAACAGCGTAGAAAGTAATGCCGATAAATGTTAAACTAATTTACACTTGTATTGATAACGGAATAATCAAAATGCTTCATGTGCTGACTAATAAAAAATAATAAATATCAAGAAAAAAATCATAACGGTGGTCATTTATGGCGGGGTCTCTTTGGGATTTGCGCACTGGATATGTATAACGAGAGGTCAAGGGTTTAATCCAATCCCGCCAGAGCATGGTCGACACTCCGAAATTACTTAGGTTGTGATTTGGCCCCCCCCCCCCCCCCCCCCCCCCCCCCCCCCCCCCCCCCCCCCCCGCCCCCCCCCACACCAAAAC